>CM055832.1:7869772-7985596 GCA_029582265.1 Zoroaster sp. YZ-2022
TTGACTTCCGGTTTGGACAGGAAGTAAGGTCAAATTAAGTCACCTTTTCAAATATTATTTGACAATTTACGATCTGTACAATAGTGAAAGAATTGTCAATTTCTCTCTGTGGTTGTTGAGATATGTTTTTTTAATATTTAACCTTGACTTCCGGTTTGGACAGGAAGTAAAGGTCAAATTGGGTCACCTTTTTGAAAATATTTTTTGACAATTAACGATCTGTACAATGTGAAAGAATTGTGAATTTATCTCTTGTGGTTGTTGAGATATGATTTTTGTTAAATATTAAACTTTGACTTCCGGTTTGGACAGGAAGTAAAGGTCAAATTGGGTCACTTTTTTGAAAATATTTTTTGACAATTAACGATCTGTACAATGGTGAAAGAATTGTGAATTTATCTCTTGTGGTTGTTGAGATATGATTTTGTTAAATATTAAACTTTGACTCGGTTTGGACAGGAAGTAAGGTCAAATTGGGGTCACCTTTGTGTAAATATTTTCCACAATTAACAATCTATACAATGGTACAAAAATTGTGAATTTACCTTTTGTGGTTGTTGAGATATGATTTGTTTAAATATTAAACTTTGATTTATTGTAATTCGATATCTGATGACCTAATCATGACGTCACAAATTATGTTTCTTCTACGTGTTAAGTTTTAAGTATATGCCAAGTTTCAAGTTCATGTGAAGTTTGCAAGTATGTGTTTTTGTAGACAATCGTTTTTGCCGATAGAGAGCGACAATCCATATTAGCGTACGCTCAATTCCTTAAACATGCATACATAATGAGCACGACCAGAGCTGATTTACATTCACCAACAGAGGGCGCACTTTTTTAGCGTTGAAAAAGCCGTGTAGTCTTTCATTTGCAACGTAATCAAAACGTTTTAACTAATAAAGTATGATTGATCGAAATTCGATATCTGATGACCTAATAATGACGTGACAAATTATGTTTCATCTACGTGTTATGTTCTAAGTATGTGCCAAGTTTCAAGTTCATGTGAAGTTTGCAAGTATGTGTTTTTTTGTAGACAATCGATCCGGAAAAGAAGAAGAAGAAGAAGAAGAAGAAGAAGGAGAAGAAAAAGAAAAAAAAAAAACCGAACAATAACAATAGGTGTTTCGGGCGCATACCCGAACACCTAAAAAAAAAACCGAACAATAACAATAGGTGTTTCGGGCGCATACCCGAACACCTAAAAAAAAAAACCGAACAATAACAATAGGTGTTTCGGGTGCATACCCGAACACCTAAAAAAAAACCGAACAATAACAATAGGTGCTCGCGCTGTAGCTCGAACACCTAAATAGGGAGTGTTTGTGGGATTTTCTATTATAGCAAGTTACAAGTTGTTCCAACCACGCATAGAATGCCATAGAGACCCGGAGTCACTGTCTGCAAATTTTCCCCAATTATAAGTTGCTGCATTGACATCAAGAGTGTTTCAATCTTAAGAACTTGTTGCGTTGCTCATAAAGGAAGTGTAGTTTCTGCATTCGAAACTCATGGATGACACCACGAGACGAAGATTGAACCAGCTGTGCCTTCTCAGTCCAGTGACTGAATTAAAGCTATGAAAGTGGGCACAAATGGCTGTATTCATCATTTTCTCTTGAAAATGTAAATCCTTAATAGTGTGTAACTGCATACATACTTTATCAGTATCAAGATATATGCTTATATAGAACAACAACCAACCTGCAAAAGTTTCAGGATAGACCTTCCACCGGCCCCTGAAGCCCCAACCTTCCCCCTTACAGGGATACGCCTCAGTGCATTAACGTCATGAATTCCGGATGTGGGTGAAACGGGAAACAATATATACATGTGGTATAGTTCCACCAATTATAAATGGCTTGTGACGTCAGGCTATTACAGCGATGCTTTGATTGGTCAAACCACTCCATATATATCAACATTGATTGTTTAGTCCATCATAACCATCATTATCATAGTGGAAGCTCGCACAGACAACGAACTAGATCTGAATTACGTGTGGGACACCATCAACTAAACCGGACAGGCGGACACAGATTAAACACATCTTGGTGATTGTTGAAGCAGAATATCAACAGTATCAAGGCGAGGGCTTAAAACCAGAACTGGGTATGTCATTGTTTGGTATTTATGACCCACCCAGGGCAGAAAGAAGTATGAAGTCCAAACGATAAACTTTCACAAAATATTGGTTAGAAATTTTTTTAAGATGACTGTTTGTTTGGGAGTTTCTGATTTTTCAGAAAGATTCAAACTTTTAAACTCATTGTTTTTCAAAATGTCGATTTTGGACATAACCAGTTCTGGTTTTAAACTCTCGAAGGTAAGTGGGCAATTATTACTATTTACAAGGCAATTAAAATTTGGATAATTGTCATAAAATTGTGGACATAATTTTTAGATCATTACTTTTGTTTTCTTGTAAGGGGCTTACGCCATTAGCAATTACACAAAAAGTAACTGAGCGAGTTGTTTAAAACTTGGTTTTAAGATGGAAATGGCAGAAACATCTTCCATCGTACATGTTCAATCAATATTATAACATCATCAGCTGACGATGAATTTCCACATGAGTAAAAATACAGCAATCTGAATGCATTTTCACTATTTTCTCGTGAAATAGACGACGAAATAAGCTGAAACTTTTACAAACAGGTGTCTATTGATTTGGTTTGACTTTGTTTACATTTGTAGGCCTATATTGATTCATTTAGAGACTACATAATTGTATTTAACCAAAAGTATACACTTACCTATATTGGACATTGCCTATACACTGGGTGTGTACAAACTAAAAGTATACACTTACCTATATTGGTCATTGCCTATACACTGGGTGTGTACAAACTATAACAGTTTGTCAATTAATAACTCCATGGTATTTATGTTGGCGAATTACTCAATATAAATAAAACTGTGAAGATCAGTATTACTGTGTAAAACTACTGGGATTTGATTGTCTTTATGTTTGTTTTATTTAAAAAAATTAGTGTTTTAAAATAATGATTGCCACCAAGTGATGATACGACAGTTTGATGATAAAAACTAATAAATTGATATTCTAAACGATCGTCCAAAACTGTTTTCCACAAATAAATAGCTCGTGATCCTCATTTAGTATAGCCTTTATTCAAGGCGTCGCATCAACCAGGAACACAACACCCGAGTCTTTACCAGTCCGTGCCGATGACGCAACTACTGAATTATCCATAAACCAAGTTTATTTAAACCATTCATCGTAAGCAAAATGTTGGGCTTGTCTATATTTAAATAAGTGATACCATAACAAATTAGTTATCTAATGAATTATGTATTAACATTTCTCTACCAAATCGGTAAAGAAAAACATAAGACCACAGAACGGCCTTATAGCTGCGTCGCCACTCACGTGCGTGGTCTTTTTTTCGTGCGTCGCACATATCCACCAACGGAGTGGTGCTCATTACAAGGCGCATTATATTACCCCTGCTCACAAGGCTCATAAAATCATTCCTGAAACCATCTCAGCTCCCTGGGGAGTATACAGCTCAATTGCTGCCATTACAGCGCATATAGGGCTAATCAACCAACTCTGCCCTCACAGGTACCCATTTAACCCCTGGGTAGAGAGAAGCAATTATGGTTAAGTGTCTTGCTCAAGGACACAAGTGTCACGGCCGGGATTCGAACCCACATTCTGCTGCTAACACCAGTACTTGAGTCTGGTAAGCTAGACCGCTCGGCCACGACACTCCAGTATAAAAACAATATAAAGTATAAAAACAATACCCAGCCATAGACATAAAAACATTAAGGTTATTTTTGGATCTGAAGTTGGACTAAAATTAGACGTACTGTCCAAAAATTTGGCAAAATTTTATATGGGAAAGTAATTATGAATAAAATATTGATATTTTATAACATCAACAAATGGGGAATGTTTTGAGGACTCTCTGTAGTTTCTTGAAATGTATACAGTGTATTTATTTATTTATAATAAGCTTAGACATACTTTAAAGAATTTGTATACATAATTTGTCTACAGAGCAACAATATTTGTTTAATGATAATTAAATTAATAATTTTGAGATTAACTGAAATACCATAATGCTACAAAAACTATTTTCATCTGCAAATTATACACAACACGTGACCCTTGTGATGATTCACAAGTTCCACCTTTTGCTCGTACCCAGAGGTCTTATTCATGGCCGTTGGAACACACTTATTTCTCTCACAATATATTGTGAAGGAAGACGCAAAGCATTATGTGTAACCTTAACTCCAACTGTTCCATTGTCTTAACGTTAACGGTGCAAACATTAAATAGTTAAAAAGGTTTGCAAAAAAATCTCCTTTTTTCCAAAATATATTTCCATTGCGAGAAAATTGTGATATTTGTTTCGCTGTTTTTCACCCCTGAAAAAGAATAGCGTTTGTTGTAGGTCTATACGTCATCGGCAGCATCTGACCGAAGCGTCACACGCCATCAGTGCGTGAACACGTACCAAAAACTAAAATGCGCATGATGTACATGTATGTATGCTGTAAATGTGACATGGTAAGAAGTGTGTCATCACGTGCGTCATGCGATAATTAGCGCGTTATTCTTCGAACATAATCCAAGTCAATTTGGGCACCAATAATTCTGTCATTTACGTCATAATATTAAGAGACCATGTCTATGAGGTATTTTGTTGGTTTTTGGCATTTTTTTCACAGATTTATCAAACCAGCTCCATTATTTCGATCCGTACATTCGAAAGATTCAATTTGCATGCGTAATATGTTTATATTTTTTATACTGACAAGACTAGACACAATATAAATATATAAAACATTATGTTGGGAGTTTCTGTTTCAGCAAACCTCTTGGCTCGATTCCATGTTTAGTTCGAATTATAAGGCCAAACAAAAAAATATGTTGAGTTGCCCTCCACCGACCGACCCAAAAGTGCTGAAATCTCGGGTCGGGTTTTTTTCTTTCTTTTTTTCTTTTTTTTCCCCGTCATTCATAGGCCTATTTATTAATGAAACTTACCAATTTTCTGTGTATAAAACATAATACGTTTGATTTGTGAATTTTCCACTTCAAATTTACCGGTACCCAAGACTCAATCTACAATCGAATGGCCCCGGCCCTCACATGGGGCTTCGCGCACTGTTTTGTATGTCAATGATTGCGACTCAAATCTACACGTTTTCAAATCAAATGGCCCTCACACGTTGTGCACTGGCTCCCCGCACTGTATGTGTGTCAACGATTGCGACTCAATCTACATGTACACGTTTTCAAATCGAATGGCCACTCACATGTTGCATGTTGAGCATTGGACGCAATATGGATGAATTTGCTGTGTCAATCACAGCGAAAAGTAGATCTATCACACTATTCAGCAAAATATCAAGAATAAGTCTAAATGGATCTTTCCAATGTTTCTTTGAACAACATTTACCAGACCAGTACCAGGGTTTTATTCTTTAGGTACTTGTGGATACTGCTAGATCATTGTCTTTGAAAAACATGGTATGTGGTTTCAGTTCCAATGCATTTCAATCTTAAAATGACAGTCAAGGAGAAGAAAAAAATAAAATAAAAAAAATAAAAATCCCGACCGACCGACCCTTTCAAATATTTTCACTGGAGGGCAACTCAACATTTTTTTTTTGGCCTAATATTCACTGTATTGTTTATATCAAGTGCTAGTCATAATGGCTGTAGATTAATTATCATGCTTGAATTGTCATATCAGATATATACATTACAAAACTACATAAATGAAGATAATAATTTTGTCAAATCTCGGAGCCTGTTTTTGAGCTATATGCTAATGAACTGAGTTATTGTTATCTACAGTTTAAGCCTGTATGGGAGGGGCCTAATAGTTTGGGTATCTCGAAGAAAAAAAGAAAATACAAGAATGGAATATCCCCTTTTAAATTACATTGTATTTTACAGCATAGTTTAATAATGTGGCAAAGTCGTTTGCAAATTTTTTTTTAAATAAATAAATTGTAACATTTGAACTGAACTTACTTATGTTGTAGGGGATTAGCTTAATTTTCACAATATAGAACTCATATGATCTCTGACTTGGAATACAAAAGTTACATTCAAAGTCCAAAATATCTCAAGTTTAACCTCATATGCAGTATAGCCAAATCTAGCTGCGGCCTCGTGTTTGTCAGCAGGGACAGACTGAAGGGGGGGTGGGGTGGGGTGGAGTGGAAGACATTTTTTCGACTGACCAGATGTAGGGGCGGTAAACAAAATTGAACACCTTCAAAATCGTTGGACGAGGGGGGGGGGGGAAGGAGGCGTGATTAATTTTTAAGGGGAGGGTAGGCCTGATAATTTTTGGGGGGATATAGGCGTGAGAAACTTTTTGAGAGAGAGGGTGCAGGCGTAATAAACTGAAATTCATTGTTTCCATATGTCTTGCTATACAGATACATGTAGATCTGTATTGTAGGTTTTCTATCCCTAGTAGAGACGATGTGACCAATGACTTGCTATACAGATACATATAGATCAGTATTGTAGGTTTTCTATCCCTAGTAGAGACGATGTGACCAATGACTTGCTATACAGATACATATAGATCTGTATTGTAGGTTTTCTATCCCTAAGTAGAGACGATGTGACCAATGACTTGCTATACAGATACATATAGATCTGTATTGTAGGTTTTCTATCTCTAGTAGAGACGATGTGACCAATGTCTTGCTATACAGATACATTATAGATCTGTATTGTAGGTTTTCTATAGTATAGAGACGATGTGACCAATGACTTGCTATACAGATACACATATATATACTGAAGGAGGGTGGGGTGGGGTGGAGTGGAAGACATTTTTTCGACTGACCAGATGTAGGGGCGGTGATTAATTTTTAAGGGGAGGGTAGGCCTGATAATTTTTTGGGGGGATATAGGCGTGAGAAACTTTTTGAGAGAGAGGGTGCAGGCGTGATAAACTGAAATTCATTGTTTCCATATGTCTTGCTATACAGATACATATAGATCTGTATTGTAGGTTTTCTATCCCTAGTAGAGACGATGTGACCAATGACATCACATGTTTAACAAAAAAGCCCCTGAGGTCAAACTGTGCTGGGCACAAAACTATAACTGCTCTTTTGAGATGTCAACAGAAAAATTCGTTATTTGATTTATTTTCAATAAGCCACTAACATTACATCTCAAATCTTATTCATCTGAAAATCCAAAACATGTGTAATGGGATGAAATTGCAGGCCCCCATTTTTTTCCTCCTAGTCCTAGTTGGACATAGGTAAACTAGGAAAAAAATGGGGGCCTGCAATTTCATCCCATTACATATGTGAAGAAGAACAAAGAGTACACACTCTGGATACAAACACAAACACATCTTTCAAGCGGGAAATCACACTGGTACTCTAAAGGTCACGCAAAGTGTAAACAAGTCACATGGTCTGTACAATTCGAATCAGAGCATAAATATCAAATATATACAAAACAAATTATGCAAACTTTGTATATTATAGCGAAATATGGCGAAACATGCATGTTTTTTGTTGAGAATCAGTTTAGCGTATACAAGGTGTTTGCCGTTACGCTTATTACTGCTCCACGCATTGACAACTAATTTCCACTTAACGCCTCATAATTCTGAATTTAATTATCTAAATTGCCATATTACTCGCTGATGGCAATATCGACTTTCAAATGATATACTGAATGACTGGTGTCATAGATCCACAAAGTCGCATCGGATGTTTGGCTTGCGTGCCGTATTCGTGTCATGGCGCTGCTGATCCGTTAAGCATTAGAAAAAAAGCACGCCCACTTGCCGTTATTTCTAGCAATAGTAAACTACGTGAAAAAGGCGATGTTCTACGGTGGAGGGGGGTGCTACAACCCCATCCCCTTAATGTTTTTTCTAGCTCCCAGCTTAATAGATTAATAGCTTAATAGATAATTTAATAGAAAAAGTAACAGATTTCACAGATAAATTGTAACATTTTAACTGAACTTACTTATGTTGTAGGGGATTAGCTTAATTATCACAATATAGAACTCATATGATCTCTGACTTGGAATACAAAAGTTGTATTCAAAGTCCAAAATATCTCAAGTTGAACCTCTATGCAGTATAGCCAAATCTAGCTGCGGCCTCGTGTTTGTCAGCAGGGACAGACTGAAGGGGGTGGGGTGGGGTGGAGGGGAAGAAATTTTTTCGACTGACCAGATGTAGGGGCGGTAAAAAAATTTGAACACCTTCAAAATCGTTGGACGAGGGGGGAAGTAGGCGTGATTAATTTTTAAGGGGAGGTTAGGCCTGATAATTGTTTGGGGGATATAGGCGTGAGAAACTTGAGAGAGAGAGAGAGAGAGAGAGAGAGAGAGAGAGAGAGAGAGAGAGAGAGAGAGAGAGGGTGCAGGCGTGATAAACTGAAATTCATTGTTTCAATATGTCTTGCTATACAGATACATATAGATCTGTATTGTAGGTTTTCTATCCCTAGTAGAGACGATGTGACCAATGACTTGCTATACAGATACATATAGATCTGTATTGTTGGTTTTCTATCCCTCGTAGAGACGATGTGACCAATGACTTGCTATACAGATACATATAGATCTGTATTGTAGGTTTTCTATCCCTAGTAGAGACGATGTGACCAATGACGTCACATGTTTTAAAAAAAGCCCCCGAGGTCAAACTGTGATGGGCACAAAACTATAACTGCTCTTTTGAGATGTCAACAGAAAAATTCGTTATTTGATTTATTTTCAATAAGCCACTAACATTAAATCTTATTCATCTGAAAATTCAAAAAATTATTGATGTTATGTGGAGAAGAACAAAGAGTACAAACTCTGGATACAAACACAAACACATTGTTCAAGCAGGAAATCACACTGGTACTCTAAAGGTCACGCAAAGTGTAAACAAGTCACATGGTCTATACAATTCGAATCAGAGCATAAATAACAAATATATACCAAAAAAAATTATGCAAACTTTGTATATTATAGCGAAATATGGCGAAACATGCATGTTCTTTGTTGAGAATCAGTTTAGCGTATACAAGGTGTTTGCCGTTACGCTTATTACTGCTCCACGCATTGACAACTAATTTCCACTTAACGCCTCATAATTCTGAATTTAACTATCTAAATTGCCATATTAATCGCTGATGGCAATATCGACTTTCAAATGATATACTGAATGACTGGTGTCATAGATCCACAAAGTCGCATCGGATGTTTGGCTTGCGTGCCGTATTCGTGTCATGGCGCTGCTGATCCGTTAAGCATTAGAAAAAAGCACGTCCACTTGCCGTTATTTCTAGCAATAGTAAACTACGTGAAAAAGGCGATGTTCTACGGTGGAGGGGGGTGCTACAACCCCATCCCCTTAATGTTTTTTCTAGCTCCCAGCTTAATAGATTAATAGCTTAATAGATAATTTAATAGAAAAAGTAACAGATTTCAGAAATAAATTGTAACATTTGAACTGAACTTACTTATGTTGTAGGGGATTAGCTTAATTATCACAATATAGAACTCATATGATCTCTGACTTGGAATACAAAAGTTGTATTCAAAGTCCAAAATATCTCAAGTTGAACCTCTATGCAGTACAGCCAAATCTAGCTGCGGCCTCGTGTTTGTCAGCAGGGACAGACTGAAGGGGGGTGGGGTGGGGTGGAGTGGAAGACATTTTTTCGACTGACCAGATGTAGGGACGGTAAAGAAATTGAACACCTTCAAAATCGTTGGACGAGGGGGAAGTAGGCGTGATTAATTTTTAAGGGGAGGGTAGGCCTGATAATTTTTAGGGGGATATAGGCGTGAGAAACTTTTTGAGAGAGAGGGTGCAGGCGTGATAAACTGAAATTCATTGTTTCCAATGACTTGCTATACAGATACATATAGATATAGATATGTATTGTAGGTTTTCTATCCCTAGTAGAGACGATGTGACCAATGTCTTGCTATACAGATACACGTAGATCTGTATTGTAGGTTTTCTATCCCTAGTAGAGACGATGTGACCAATGACTTGCTATACAGATACACGTAGATCTGTATTGTAGGTTTTCTATCCCTAGTAGAGACGATGTGACCAATGACTTGCTATACAGATACACATAGGTCTGTATTGTAGGTTTTCTATCCCTAGTACTAGTAGTAGAGACGATGTGACCAATGACTTGCTATACAGATACACATAGATCTGTATTGTAGGTTTTCTATCCCTTGTAGAGACGATGTGACCAATGACTTGCTATACAGATACACATAGATCTGTATTGTAGGTTTTCTATCCCTAGTAGAGACGATGTGACCACGACTTGCTATACAGATACACATAGATCTGTATTGTTGGTTTTCTACCCCTCGTAGAGACGATGTGACCAATGACTTGCTATACAGATACACATAGATCTGTATTGTAGGTTTTCTATCCCTAGTAGAGACGATGTGACCAATGACTTGCTATACAGATACACATAGATCTGTATTGTTGGTTTTCTATCCCTAGTAGAGACGATGTGACCAATGACTTGCTATACAGATACACATAGATCTGTATTGTAGGTTTTCTATCCCTAGTAGAGACGATGTGACCAATGACTTGCTATACAGATACACATAGATCTGTATTGTTGGTTTTCTATCCCTAGTAGAGACGATGTGACCAATGACTTGCTATACAGATACACATAGATCTGTATTGTAGGTTTTCTATCCCTTGTAGAGACGATGTGACCAATGACTTGCTATACAGATACATATAGATCTGTATTGTAGGTTTTCTATCCCTAGTAGAGACGATGTGACCAATGACGTCACATGTTTAAAAAAAGCCCCTGAGGTCAAACTGTGATGGGCACAAAACTATAACTGCTCTTTTGAGATGTCAACAGAAAAATTCGTTATTTGATTTATTTTCAATAAGCCACTAACATTAAATCTTATTCATCTGAAAATTCAAAAAATTATTGATGTTATGTGGAGAAGAACAAAGAGTACAAACTCTGGATACAAACACAAACACATTGTTCAAGCAGGAAATCACACTGGTACTCTAAAGGTCATGCAAAGTGTAAACAAGTCACATGGTCAATACAATTCGAATCAGAGCATAAATAACAAATATATATTTAAAAAAAACTTATGCAAACTTTGTATATTATAGCGAAATATGGCGAAACATGCATGTTTTTTGTTGAGAATCAGTTTAGCGTATACAAGGTGTTTGCCGTTACGCTTATTACTGCTCCACGCATTGACAACTAATTTCCACTTAACGCCTCATAATTCTGAATTTAATCATCTAAATTGCCATATTATGGAGTGTCGCCATATGGAGTGTCGTGGCCGAGCGGTCTAGCGCACCGAACTCAAGTTCTGGTGTTGCCAGCAGCAGGGTGTGGGTTCGAGCCCCGGTCGTGACACTTGTATCCTTGAGCAAGGTACTTAACCATAATTGCTTCGTCCTTCGGATGGGACGTAAAGCCGTAGGTCCCGTGTGTTGTATAATGCACGAAAAAGTGGATTGTCGTGGCCGAGTGGTTCAGCGCACTGAACTCAAGTTCTGGTGTTGCCAGCAGCAGAGTGTGGGTTCGAGCCCCGGCCGTGACACCTGTGTCCTTGAGCAAGACACTTAACCATAATTGCTTCTCTCCACCCAGGGGTTAAATGGGTACCTGTGAAGGCAGAGATGGTTTGCTCTCTATGCGCTAGAAATGGCAGCAATTGAGCTGTATACTCCCCAGGGAGCTGAGATGGTTTCAGGAATGATTTATGAGCCTTATGAGCCTTATGAGCAGGGATAATAATATAATGCGCCTTGAGCGCCACTTAGTTGGTGGATACGTGCGCTATATAAATCTATACATTATTATTATTATTATTATTATTATATTACTCGCTGATGGCAATATAGACTTTCAAATGATATACTGAATGACTGGTGTCATAGATCCACAAAGTCGCATCGGATGTTTGGCTTGCGTGCCGTATTTGTTAAAACATTAGGAAAAAAGCACGCCCACCAGTCGTTATATTTAGCCAGCAATAGTATAAACTACGTGAATAGGGTGATCTTCTACGGTGGAGGGGGGGGGGTGTGTGCTACAACCAGCGGCGTAGCCAGGACTTTTTCAGTGGGGGAGGGGGAGGGGCACAGGGGGCATTGCTTTTCAGTGGGGGGTGGGGCCCAGGGGTATGGGTTTTTTCCCTTTTCTTTTTCTTTTCTGTTTTTTGGGGCACTATGAGGATTTTTCATGGGGGGGCACCTGGGGGGGGCACTGGAAATTTGTGGGGGGGGCATCCCCCCTGAGTGTGGCTACGCCGCTGGCTACAACCCCATCCCCTTAATGTTTTTTCTAGCCCCCAGAATAATTTGCATTTTAATAGATAATAGAAAAAGATTTGCACATTCGGCAAAAAAAGAAACAAGTAAATTTCCCAATATAAAGTTTTGCTTGAGGAGTTGACGTTAGAATGAGAACAAAACAACTTGTATTCTGTGCCAAACGACACAATGTAGTACAAGCTTAAACTATCAGTCGGTATCTCTTGATTCTCAAACAAAGTTTGCAGTTTCATAAATATTTTGTTAAAATTAACATAGGCCTACTGACTTTAACGATTTAACTTGTTACGTAACTAATTGGGTTCAGTAGGGGGATACATTGGAGAAACCAGGTTTACAGGGGGACACTCTTGAGGGGCACTTTTTTCACTGGCAATTTTTTTTTCTTCCTATGAATCCAAACCTTGAGCAGCGGGGGATATCCAGGGAAAGCGGGCCTCGGGTGTGGGAGGAGGAACGCCCACAAAGTTACGCCACTGAATTAAACCCATACCATTATGAGTTTTCAATATCATTGACCTTTTTCTTTTATATCAGAAGTCTAATTACTATAGGTAATAGACTTCGCTTATAATTATATGACTAAATGTGATGTCAAGATAACATCTTCGCTGGTAAAAATATACGCCAATTCATTACAACAGTTGAAAATATCATTGGTGACCATAACACTGCAGATTGCTCCGCAGAGCTATGTATGCTATTACATACACCGCATGTAATATCCACATGTGTACCATGCCCGGTAAAGTTACTTATAATATTAATAAAGATTAACAGCCGTATATTGAAATTACCAAGCTGTTTTCCGTTTTGACTATAAATTGTTGCATCTGTATAATATTGTCGCTTGAATATTTATTTCTGTCTCAAATATATCTTCATCTAAGTTTGGTATAATGTCACAGAGATGAATGAAATAGGTTTTGCTCGAATGATCACCATCATCTGATTATGTATTAATAATTATAGTAGTAGCATTCTAGTACTCGTCCAAATACAGGAACACACACACATACACACGCCCAGCACCCCCAGTTCATCTTGTTTCCATAAAAATAGAAAATGTCAACAACTGCAATCTGCATCTGCGGTGAAAAGCAATTTTTGTGTTAAGATTGAGGGTGGTAGGGAAACATTGAAATCCGAGCCAAAAGTCACAGGTAGACAAATCAAGTCATGGTTATTCATTGTAAAGTTAAGATTGAGGGGGGTAAAGCAGCATGGTAGCATCCATGCCAAAGGTCACAGGTAGACAAATCAAGTCATGGTTATTCATTGAAGTAATACAGTGGCCTGAAATTTTTCTTATTTTCAACATTTGTAGTACACTATTTTTATTTGGGGTAGGTTGTAGGGGAATTGAAGTATCAGGGGCAGGTACCATCAGGGTGAACTGCAAACGGGATGAGGGACATATATGCATGTTTATTCTTACTGAGACAATAGGTACATACACCAGTTTGACTGATTTCTAGTTAGTTTTGATCAGGGGCAGATACCATCAGGGTGAACCTGTAAAACAGGATGAGGACATTATATGCATGTTTATTCTTACTGAGACAGTAGGTGCATCCACCAGTTTGACTGATTTCTAGTTATTTTTGATGATAAAAGAGGGAGGCACATTCCCGTTGAGTCCCCTTGCCGTATATCGTCATGATCAGAGACTTTCGACAGGGCATAGAATCAATGTCCTAGTTTTAAGATTTCACAGTGACTGAAAATTAATGGCCCATTTATGCAGCAGCAACAGTAATATATTATGACCTTATCATGTGAGGTATTATGGTAGTCACTGAGTTAATCTAAAACTATATAGCGCTCCAATTCCATGCCCTGTTGATCGTACCAATACTGCCTCTCAAATTACCCCCTCCCACCCTTCAAATAACAACACCACTGTATATCAGAATTAAGACAAACACCATCTTCTATGATATAGGAAACTATTTGTTTCAATAAATGTGATGCCATATTGCACAATATTGTGCTTATTATAACATATTTAGTTTATTGCATTACGTATACCCATTCAAAACCTTAAGAGAAAATATATCTTATCTGATTAAAAGGTTTGGCACAATACGAACTCGTCGTGTGATGGTAGATTAATATATATTTTTATTAGATGACATTTCTTTGTGTTTCGCGTCAATTGGTAATTTTTTGTCGGTGTTTCTCGTCAATTCAATATCACTGATCATTCTAACGATGACGACACTTCAAAAGACAATTTAAGGCAACACGTCTCTGAAATAATCATATTAAAGATGTAATTTATTCAGATTTCAACAGTGAATGAACACATAGGCCTCCTAATTTTTAAAAAGAAACATGTATGTTTGGATTTTCAAAATTACAAAAGCTTTAAACAAACCAATTATCAATTATTGTAGTTTGTTTCTATATGGAAAATGTTGCTTTTGATTTATCATAATGTGGTTTATTGTCACAAAATACAATTGAGAGTTGTGGAGTAGCACATTATACGCATGTGTGCATAAATCTATCATACGTTCACCATGATTGGCTAAATTGATCCAGACATTTTTGAAAGGTGCATAAGTATAAATGATAAATTCTCACTCTGATAAATATATTACATTAATTATCGAAATTTGATTTGCTTTTAGATGCTGATTATGCATTTGTACTTCAATCAAAATGTAATATCGACTATTAATTGATTGTACATCAGACGACAGTTTTTTAATGAGCAGCAATCGCTGAATAGAAATCTATGACTATTGTAATAATTCGAAATTTTTATTTGAGTTTTTCAAATAACTTTTCACAATGTTGTTTTTATCACCGGTGTTTGGTGTTTTTCTTCACTCGTTAAACTCCAAAGAGAAAGGTACAACTTATAATCTCAGTTTTAATGTGTAGCCCATGCATTTCAGATATAAGTTCATCTCTTGAAAACCATCTTTGACATCAACGGGAAAGGTGGGAACGAGAAAACCATGGGTTTACTTGGGTTTCATCGTTGTAACTCTTATGTCACAGGGATTCTGTGTTGTCATGGCACAATCAGGTAAGTTATGAGTGAACCTTCTTCGCTAAATAACAAGCTCAAGCGTAGGCCTATATTGTTACCTGTTTTGTGTTTAATTTCGTGAGTGGGAAAAAAAGAAGAAGAATGTTTGGGACTATGTTTTAATACACAACCTACTGTTTTGCCCCAAGCTGTTATAACTTTTAGGATAAAAAATCACGTGGACTCGGTAGAAATTAAAGTTGATATGGAGATTATATAAAATAAATTTGTATCATTTTGTCCAGATTTCTGGTTTCACAATTTGTTTGTACTCGGTGATCATTGTTGTGTTTGAAAGTCTATAAGAAGGATTTTAAAAAGTTAATAGCAGCAGAAACTCTTTATATATATGTGGAAGTTGAATATTCCGTGAAAGATTATGTTTACGTTAAACGAAAACAGTGCATTTCAGATTGTTTTTTCTAAAAATTTAAATCTCCCAAAAATTCCTAAAATAATGATGTCTTTAAATGCGGTAAGCCCTTAAACTAGGGTACAATTCACCTTCGGTACAATCCATCATCTTCGGCCCCGTTCTCTCGGGAACTCACCAATCCCAGGGCTAGACTGGTCCCATGTCTACACGTGCGCTCTAGCTCAAAGCGTGACGTCAGATCTTGAGGCTATCCTGATCGCGATTTTCTTTTCTCTGCATGCAAACAAGAATTGCCATCCCACAATATTTCAGTAATCACATGGCACGATCCCAGGGCCAAGTGTTTTCCCATATGACACTCTGTAGGCAGGGTCACAGAGGCGTTCTCTTCGCATTGTGCATGAATGCGCGTTATACTTGCGGCGCAAGTTTTACAAGGTTGATGTCTTCTACAGGTCTAACTTATATTTGCCCACATTTTGTGTTCCTTAGATGGAGGAAACTTACTTGGTGTAAAGTTCATGAAGGTATCAAAAATCTGTCTGAGGTGTTACCATTTTCATGATTTTAGTGCAATTAATCAAATTATTTCGCAAATGTTCGTTGTCAACCGGAGATGTAAGGACCACGTTTGAATAGAAGACTATGAGTATGGTAAGTATGATCAATATCTGAAAGGGTCGAGAGTTGTCTCGAGGGTCGAGTTGTCCCAGTGAGGTAGAATGTCGTATCTGACCGCCACTTTTTCTCATTAAATGCTTTAGTAACGGTAATGTAATCTTCATTACCTGTAAGGTGGAGAACATATGGATGATGATGGACATATCGCTAGAATTATTCAGGATATTTATTTGTGAAAAATCAGGGCATTTTTGGTAGGCCCTAACATTATACAATGACTTCCTCAGTCATACTCATGTCAGTCTGATCTTGTCAACTCCCCATAAGTGACCAACACGGGTCATTGTACATAGTGGCAACTATTTAATAGGATCCTTCTATTTTCTGAAGGGAGAGATTTTTAGAAGGAATTCAGGTCAAAAACCATCATAAAGTGGATTTTAAAGATAGTTTTGGCTTTCTGTACCTCCAAAATCGATGGAATAATTCTTTAACTGGTTAGTGGTGGTTGTAAAAAACAATTTAAAAAAAAAAACCTGAAAAAAGTGGTGGTCGGATCGTTTATTCTTTCCAAAACATTTTGAAAAAAGGATAAAGATGTCACTGGGCACTAGTCACTTTATTCACAGAAGTCAAATTTCCATGGTTTTTCAGATAGAAAATGATTATTTTTCTAAATGCCTGTTAGGGGGGCCCCATGACAGGTGATGGCGTCATCAGTCAAGACATTTTAAAAAGGTCACATGTCAATTGTAACTTTCGCCCACTGGAAAGCATCTCCAAATATGATTTTTTGAAATATTAGAAATTTGATTTAGTGTATAATTTTGATGTCTGGTAACATCACCATGACATCACAACTTTACCTGAAACTATATATGTCACCTTTTATTGACAACTACAGTATGTACCAAGTTTGAAGGATCTGTAGACTTTGCAACTATGGTTTTTTTTGTTTGATAAGTTTCTTGAAGAAAGAGAAGAAAAAGGAACAATTCAAAAGAGGTGTTCAAGACTCGTTTCATGAATACCTAATGATGCCTTGTAGTGATAAAGCTTCACCTACAGCCAGTCTTTAAGTAGGGTTTTCTAGTTGAAAAATTATTCCTAAACCAATATACTCAATATTTATATCAAATTGAAGGTCTTGATGAAAGATACAATGAGTTTTAAATCAAGAAAATCAAATGAGTATTTTGAGGAATCCTGTTTTATTTAATCAAGTAATAGCATTCGCCGGGGTTAATTAAGCGCGACTGTCCATACCCTGTGTAATATCCCTAATGTCCAACAAAACCGTTGAATCAGCTTCACACACCCTCAGGATACACACGCGACTAGCGTTAGATACTCGTTCCTCGTAAGAGCTTTGAAAGGTGTAGCAAAATATACTCCACCTCAAAACCATACAATGTTCGGACTCAAAACTTTTTACATATGATAGAAAGAGGTGGTAAAATTTATTCCCAAACACCACTCTTACTTTCAACTTGAAGATTTCACCTCAAAAAGCGATCTTTAAATTTTTTATTCTTAGTGAACCTCGGTTGTAGAGTAGTTATGAGGTCGAGCAAACATGGCTATGTAAAGAGCCACTTGACTTAATAAACGGAAAACCCATTTTCATATCCAATCACAATGTACTCGGACGAGGAGACAGCTCCGAAGTGGATGTATTCAGCAAGCGCGCCAAATTTCTACGGGCAGAATGCACGCAAGTCTCGGAACACTTGGCATGAAAGGTCATGGACAGAGTGGTTTCATTCATAAAACCTAGGCTTTCGCCACGAAGTTCAGATTGCTATTTTATGTACATTGTTGGATAGCTGAAACCTATTTAAGCTTCCAATGAGCTATTACATGTAAGATTTTGACCCGGGCAAAAAGTAGTAGAATTTTTAGATTAAAATGTTGATGTTTTTGTTGGGCGAAGGACGCGCCAGCGTGTGGAGGGCGTCGGTGAAGCAACGTACAAACTGAAAACCCACTTTAAGAACTCCAATAATATTCTGTCAACCTGTCCACCATGTCCAATAGTATATTATACCTAGCACGCGTTATACAAACACCTGGAACATTCACAGGTCAGGGCTGACCCAAAGAAAGGTCCACATCCATGTTTGGGTCAAACTGACCCATGCTAATAGTCCGTGAGAATCAGATTCTAGGTTACTATATATCTCTGCAATGGTTCTGGCAGCTGGAAGACCCTTTGTAAGTGATCTAAGACTGTTCACTGCTTGCAATATTCAGAATTCTGTGTAACGTAATGAATTATCGGAGTTGGGTTTTGGAAAAAAGTTGTAAACAAAAGCAACTCCCATAATTCATTGCACGCACAATTCCGATAAGGCTTATACATGTCAATATCACATTCATTGTTTATAAGACATAAAAAACAACAATAGGGGGGGCCAAATTTTTCACCGTCATGTTAGCAGTTTTTCTAACGGTTGTAATTTTTTTGTTTGAATATCTGAACCCACCCAAAAAGAATTTCAACAGGGTAGAATGTCGTATCTGGCCGACACTATTTCTCATTAAATATAACCAATAATGTAATCTTACCTACCTAGTAAGGTGGAGAACATATGGGTGATGATGGACATATACTTCAAATTATTCCAGGATATTTATTTCATGAAAAATCAGGCATTTTTGGTATACGATGACTTCCTCAGTCATGTCAGTCTGATCTTGTAAACTCCACAATTAGTGACCAACACAGTCATTGTACATGCGTAGTGGCAACTATAATAGGATCCTTCTATTTTCTGAAGGGAGAATTTTTTAGAAGGAAATCAAGTCCGAAAACCATCATAAAGTGGTTTTTTAAAGATAGTTTCGCTTTCTGTACCACCAAAAATCGATAGAATGATTTTTAACTGGTTAGTGGTTGCAAAAGAAATCCAAAAAAGCCCTTAAAAAGTGGCGGCCGGATACGACATTCTTTCCTTTCAACATTTGAATAGACATGCATACTTATCCTTAAGATAATTTTAGTTGATTGTTACTATTATTTTTTTAATTACCCTAAAATTTCCATCAACATATGGACGGAAAAGTGAGGTAACTTTTTCCGTCCAATTTTAATGGAAATATGAAGGTGAAAAAACAAAAATAAAATAAATCAACTCAAATTAGTTCTAGTATAAGCCTGCATGTCCATTCACGTGTTGAAACACTTTTTGGTCGGTTTCAGGTACTTAAAAATAAATGACAACCATTGGAAAAACTGCTAATGTGACGGATGCAAAGTGGCCCCCTTTATTGTGTTTTAAGTCATAAGTGGATTTTGTGTCGTTCTTTGTCACTTAAGGTAAATGTGGTTTGCATCAGTACTATGTTTCGTCTGGGAACTATTCATATATAAAGTCTCCAGGTTACCCGCTCAACTACCCTACTGATATCAACTGTGATTGGGAGATCATAAACCGTGATTCACAGATATTGGTGAGGGTTCTTAGTTTTGAAACCGAAGGAGGTTACGACAAGGTAGAGTTTGAAGGAAGTACTCTAAATGGAGGTGAGATGGTTGCTTTCCAACTTCATGGAACCACAAAAGTACGAACCATTGTGTTCAATTCCACATCAGTGTTTGTCAAGTTCACATCTGATTCCTCGTTGGTGTTGACTGGATTTTACCTGCAGCTTTTGGGCAACTTCTCAGCTACAAGTAAGTGGTATACTACATCTCATATACTTAAATTACTTATCACTTGCAAACATTGTAAAATAGTAAAGGGTCCTGCCCCCATTTTAAAATTAAAATAACAAAAAAATCAATGTTATTGAATAACCTTGTTTATCCTAATACAAATTTGTTATTAAACACCAACATGGGGAAATCTGGGTCAATTGACAAATAACCCTACCACCAACAGCAGGGGGGTGTTTCTTTTGAATGCACTCAGTTGATCATTTTTATCACAGAAAGAGATCATAATAATGGATCGAAACAAAGGGTTACAAAGTCACTCATAAAATATTGTCATGTAAAACGAGTCGTTACTTCCACATTAATTTTCAATTCAAATGCAATGTAATTTAATCAGACAAAGGTTCATTCATTTCATTTTGAATCATTTTGTTTTTAAAAATTAATGTACAGATGAATTGTCATGTCCTGATGCCAGCCTTTTTGATTGTGGTGATGGTTCATGTGTGTCACCCGACGCTAGATGCAATCGTGTTAGAGACTGCCAGATCTATGGATTGGATGAGGAAGAATGTGGTAAGGGGTAGAATGTCATATCTGACCGCCACTTTTTCTCATTCAATATAACCAATAATGTAATCTTACCTACCCAGTAAGGGTGGAGAACACATGGATGATGATGGACATGCTTCAAATTATTCCAGGATATTTATTTCATGAAAAATCAGGCATTTTTGGTATATGATGACTTCCTCAGTCATGTCAGTCTGATTTTGTTAACTCCTCTGTTATAGCATGATAGTGTTAGTGTCTTTTTAGTGACCAATACGGTCATTGTACATGCGCAGTGGCAACTATAATAGGATCCATCAATTAAAAGTGGATTTTAAAGATAGTTTCGCTTTATGTACCCCCAAAAATCGATGGAATCATTTTTTTAACTGGTTAGTGGTTGCAAAAAAATTTCAAAAAACCTTTAAAAAGTGGCGGTCGGATACAACATTCTTTCCACAACTTGACCTACGAGACAACTCGACTCTTGTGACAACTCGACCCTTTGTGACAACTCAACCCAGATGGGTTTCATAATTAAAATAATGATTATACTACACATTTTCGGATGGCAGTCCTTTGAAACTGACTTCTCTTTTGACTATTGTTAACACTGATGCGTGTTGATTACTACTGACAATTAAAACAAAATAAAGACACTCTTTGTGACAAGGATCAATCAATTCATTAAGTCATTGTTGATAACCCAGCCATCAATCCATTCGCCAGTAAAATTGAATGCCCTTACATGATTGGTTTACTTGATTAATTGAAGAACTTATTCATGCAAAAAGTGTATAATGTCAATTGAATAGGCCTACGTGCATTATATTCATTATTTTCTTTCTTGATAATTACAGAATTATTAGTAATGATAAATTGAGTCAGTTGTCATAGATGTCAAGTTGTCACAAGGGTCGAGTTGTCTCGAGGGTCGAGTTTTCTTGTAGGTCAATTTTTTTGTGGGTCAAGTTGTCACAAGTGTCGAGTTGTCACAAAGGTCAAGTTGTCTCATGGGTTGAGTTCTTTTTAGGACGAGGTGTCACTGAGGGTGATAACCCCCAATGGTCCCCTCCATATTTTATGTAATATTCAGCCTATTTTCATTAAACCAAATATATAACTAGATCTCAAGGTGTGTTGGAACAAACACCACGATGTTTGTGAACTTCCAGTTCAATCAAATTATCATCGATGATATTAATATCATGTTTTGCAAAGGTGTATCATCTTTTAGAATAACTATCAATTTCATATTCAAAAGATATATCAATTTTGCATTAAAATGTGTTGAATTTGAACTTCTGGTTTGAACTGGAAGTAAAGGTCAGATCAGGTGATTTGAAGGTCATATATTCGACCTCCTCATGATCATGAAAAAATAACTTTAGTACCTGCTTTTCAATTTCTGAGATTGGAAAATAATCCCTTTTTATAACTGCAGCTACGGGGCGCTCTGAAAAACATTTTTTGAAAAGATAAGATGTCACTAGTCACTTTATTCACAGAAGTCAAATTTCCTATGGTTTTTCAGATACAAAATTATTATTTTTCTAAACCTGTTGCCAGGGGGCGCTGTGACAGGTGATGACGTTATCAGTCACATTTTTAAAAAGGTCACATGTCAATAGTAATTTCGTCCACTGAAAGCATGTTCAATTACCATATCATGGACTCTATAAAAGTGCTTCAGAATATTTTTAACCGGAAGGAGAGGTATGATTGGGTCATGTCTGTGTTTGAAATGTCACATAATGGAAGATCTGTAAGATGATGCAAAGATTGTGTAAATATCTTTTGTGGTTCATGAGATATGATTTTTTGAAATATTATGTCACAACTTGATTGACAACTACAGTATGTGCCAAGTTTGAAGGATCTGTGAACTTTGCAACTATGTTTTTTTTGTTCGATAAGTTTCACGAGGAAGAAGAAGAAAAAAAACGGAACAATTTCAAAGAGGTGTTCGCACTGTCTCACAAATACCTAATGATGCCTTGTAGCATAAAGCTTCACCTGACTAGCCAGTCTTTAAGAACTCCAATAATATTCTGTCAATCTCATGTCCAATAATATTTGATACCTAGCATGTTATACAAACACTCTGAACATTCACAGGTATTTACCACTAAAAAGTGTAAATTCAGTTGGGCCTGTTCAAAATAACTGGTTGCCATGGCAACCATGAACACCATCATGGCGTGTCATGACCGAGCGGTCTTGGGCATCGAACTCAAGTTCTGGTGTTGTCAGAATATGGGTTCGATTCCCACCCTAATCGGTCTCGACTCTTGTGTCCCTAAGCAAGACACTTAACCATAATTGCTTCGTCCTTCTGCAAATATTATACAAAAATATCACAGAGTGTGGGGAAGTAGGGCTGGTCGTTTTCGAATAATTTGGTAACCGGATATTTGAATTTTGATTTTGATCAAATATTCCATAATCGAAGGTCGCCGATTGTAAATTGCGCAACGTGATAAAACGAGCACGCACGATATGATGGGTCCAAAAAATGCACTTAAACATAATGTCTCCCAGACTAGGATGGACTTGCTAGGTGGTGACCATACTAAACATAATGTCTCCCAGACTAGGATGGACTTGCTAGGTGGTGACCATACTAAACATAATGTCTCCCAGACTAGGATGGACTTGCTAGGTGGTGACCATACTAAACATAATGTCTCCCAGACTAGGATGGACTTGCTAGGTGGTGACCATACTAAACATAATGTCTCCCAGACTAGGATGGACTTGCTAGGTGGTGACCATACTAAACATAATGTCGCCCAGACTAGGATGGACTTGCTAGGTGGTGACCATACTAAACATAATGTCGCCTAGACTAGGATGGACTTGCTAGGTGGTGACCATACTAAACATAATGTCGCCCAGACTAGGATGGACTTGCTAGGTGGCGACCAAATGTAGATAAGAGGATGATTGGGGGATAATGATGGAAGGGCCAATATAAAAAACAAATTCAAGAAAAACCTCCCAGGCTTGATAAGGTTAAATAATCTTGAATTTTACAAGGTACTTCCTTTTTATTCTTCTTGATCCAGGATATGCAGATCACCGGTGTCCTGATGTCTGTAACTGTGAGAATGATGATGGTTATACCTTTGTCAAATGCACGGATGGTTGGAACCAATCAACTATCAGTGACATCATGAACAGAACGAATAAAATGCAAGTACATGGAGTTTGGATGAGCAGTAATAAAAATATAATTCAATTACATTACGAAACAAACAAAAGATTTGAACGTAGTTTCATGTCTCTTGTCAGTTGAATTTGAATTAGTTAATGTCACACTTTGTATAATAAAGCGTTATTCTTTCTATTTTATCTGCAGTGAGTTATCAAGTGGAAATATGAGCATCCTGCAAAGTGGTCTTTTTGAAGACTTTTCGTTCTTACAAGTATTGTAAGTGTTAATATTTGTTTTTGAATGTTATATCTATGGAGACATATTAGTATTGTATAATACTTGACTGGAATTGCTCAATATAATCTACAGTTAAACACCATTGCAATGAACACAGCTGTGTATAACTCTGTACTATTGTGAAACTACCATTACCTCCTATAGTATGTATTGTCATTGCTGGAGTTATACCAGACGTGGGTTTGGGGGAAAAAAGGAAATGAGACAAAAAAGGGAGCAAACTTCCAATAAAGGGACAACCCTTTAATGTACATGCTTGGTTATAAAAAATAGAGGTGTCGCATGTTCCCCTTTAACCCCCAAATCAGCCACTGCAAAAACAATGTTGACTTGTTGAGTGAGAGTAACTACGATCACTTAAAATCGTAAAAATGATTTTTGACATAAATGTGGGTCTAAACAATAGGGTACAGTATTTGTAATCTAAAACAAAATATTTTTTAGTTTTTCAAAATATTTACTTGGTGAAAAGTTGATTATTTGACATTCATTGAATTTGTATTAAACCTATTATTTCTCAATCATTTGACCTTTATAACAGTAATTACCAAACAGATTTTGGAGTACAAAGTTATTGTTTGACAATCGAAATAACTGTGTGCATTTTCATTGTTAAAATTATACATTCTGTATGTTGTTGGCTATTTTAACAGCAATTTCAGGAAATTATCGTTTTTCATCGGAGCATTGCTATTTACCTAAAATAAATTGTGAGAAACATGGTTTTACAGTAAATATTAACAAAATGAATTCATAGTGGGTCCCTTCCTGAGCTTTGACACATTTTTTTAACTGTGAAACCAAGTATCTGAAAACTAATTTGGGAAATATCTCATTTCAAATTATTTGTTTTCCATCAGTGTTCCAGTAAAAACTAAAAATTGCAGAAAACACATTTGGGGGCTCGTCTACAAAAGCTCACACTTGTTAGTTTTCATGTCATGATTCAGTCACACAGCATGAAGCCACCAAATCTTCTGTACTGAATTTACGATGGACAGTGGAACAAATTCAAAACTAGTTTGTAGTTCCTGTTTACCAGTTGACAAATATGTCTATTTTCACTATTGTCTTGAGACGACACAATGTAATCATCAACATTATAACACTCGTCAATGGAGGGTAGTATACCACCGAACCTTTGTTTATGTCGATGCACTTGTTGTGTATTATAACACCTCATACATAGATTCTGTTTTGTGATTGGTTGAGAGTGTCACATGCTATTTAATGTAAATGCCAAGCAAAGGTGGAAAAACTAGCCCATGGCAACCAATCAACTAACCCATGGAATTGGTCTAAACGCGTCATGAATTTTGAAGTGTTGTCAACTTAATGAGTCATGTATTGGTTTGATTTATTGTACAGTGTAGTAGGTCTCTTAATAAATTATGCAGAATCTATGTATGAGTTGTAATAAAACAAATTATGACTGTTTCCACTCATGATACAGTAAAACTAGTTTCCCTCGGTGGTCCCTGGAGCGTTCTATTTTCCTGGAAAATAGAACGCTCCAGGATTACTTTGGGAGACTAGTTTTAATGTACCACTTGTAGCAGTCAATATATTTATTCAGTGAACTTCAGACATGATCATTTGTCAGATTGTTTGATTCAGTTAAAGCGTTTAATAAAGTATGCTTTCATGAACTGAAATCTGAAATTGTTTTTGAATATTACCAATTTATTTATGTTTCAATACAATTTTTTTCACCATACTTTGTTTTCCCATCTTAGATATCTGAGAAGCAGCAATATCAGTAAACTTGCACCTCAAGCTTTTGATGGTCTACACAATCTCATCGAATTGTAAGTTTTCATGATTCGAATGCAGTACTCACTGTTTTTGTGGTTAGGCTGGTCACAATCTGAACACTGTTCCAGATTTTAGTCAACTGTAATTTAAGTATTTTTGATACACCCACTCTGCAAAAACTGAGGTGTTAAAATAACACTAGTGGTGTTAACTTTTTTCTTCCACGGTGTTTATATTGTGCGAGTTGCCGAATATAAACACCAATGGTGTAGTTTTTAATACCCTGGTTTTGCAGTGCAAGTGTTGTCTATCAGTATCATGATTCATTTGTAATTTTATATTTCTAAAAAGTACAGCCAACTTTTTATTTTCCCCCACTTTTATTTCTCGATGCACTTAACTTTTGTTTATTGAGATTCATTTGTAAAGTAAATTTTATAAAATGATTGAACATTAGGTAGGAACATTTTCAACTTGTTTGATACCATGAAAACGTTTAATGCTTCTGTTTTCTTATCTAAGATCACTGGGTGGAAACACAATCACTAAAATTTCACCCGTATCATTTAATGGTCTACAAAGTCTTCAAACCTTGTAAGTATTCATGTCATCAGTTTCAATCACGCAGCATCAAGCAACCAATTTCTCTTGATTGAAGTTACATCTCTTGGCAACAAATTTGATGGAGTGCGAGGTTTATGTCTGGCGATCAAAAACACCTGTCAATGGGAGGCCTGTAGGACAACAAACTTTCTAAAATTTCAATGCACTCAACTGTCGTCTATTTATATTTATTGTAATTTTATTTTTCCCAAATATGTGAACTTTGGGTATGATACATGTTAAGATTGTCTGATACCACTACAATGTTTTAGAGAGTGAAGTTTAGGAAAACCTAAGAACATTGGTGAAAATAACAAAATTAATGGACTATAACACTACTTTGTTTTCCATCTTAGATGGCTGTACAACAACACAATCAGTGATATTACACCAGGAACATTTGATGGTCTACAAAATCTCAATAAATTGTAAGTATTCATGTCATGAATATCAATCACGCAGCATGGAGCCTACGATTTATCTTGACTGAAATTACTTCTCACTGCATGCAAACAAATTAGATTAGAAGTGCGTGGTTCATTTTTGCCGATCGAAATATATTTAGGTCTATGCATTGTCACTTTAGTCTCTGTATGACACATCATAATCAACATTTGTACAAATCATTTTAAAAAATTTTTTTTTTTTTTTTTTTTTTTCCAAATAATAAATAACTTGTCCCATACAATAACACTTGCAAATGGAGGGTAGCATTCCACCGAACAGTTTTTTTTATATCAATGCACATCCAGTGTTGTCGAAATTCTGTTTTTATTGTAGTTACTATATACATGTAATGCTGGTAATTATTCAGTAGTTGATGTGGAAGGTAGTACCTACCTTACAGGTTGAGGGTTGTGCTATGTTGCCTATTAGAGTTGGTGGATTGTGCAGACATCACGAAGTCCTTGTAGCAGAAATAGCCTATGATGGTATTTTGGGGTTGGATTTCTTGACAAACTGTGGTCAAATTTTCGACATTCCTCAATGCAAAATTTGGTTAGGGAAAGTAACAGTTCCAATAATCACTATGTGTTGACGTCGCATTTCAGTTGCAGAGACAGTTGTAATCCCTACTAACCAAGAGACAATTGTCCCTGGTAAATTACACATGCGTGGTAAAGTAACTTCAGGAGTAGTAGAATCTTCAGGAAGATTTGCAGATAGTGACAATAGTATTTTGGTTGGACAAGTGTTTGCAAACCCTCACAAAAACTTGATTCCAATATGAGTCCTTAATGTGCAACCCAAGCCTTCCGTGTTCCATAAAGGCACACACATTGCTTTTTTCAACCAGGAGATCCAGTGGAAAATGAGCAAGCAGACAGTTCAGATAATACATTAGGCATAGCTGTGGATCAACTGCTTGAGCGTAGTTCTGCCCAGTTGACCGGATGTGCCTTTCGATATTCCAATTTGTTGCTTTATTTCTGTGTCGGATCTTCCATCTTCTGTAATAACACTTCCTAAGTACGTGAACTTGCTATCTTGTTTGATTGTCTTGTCTCCAACCTTTAGTGTACAATTTTTGAACATCTTTTCTCTTGCTTATTACCATACATTCAGTCTTTTTGCATTTGATGGGATCTCAAACGGCCATTCTGATTCGCTGCTTAGTTTAACAGTACCAAGTACGCAGGTAAAATGTAGCCAATCAGCGAGAGTTTTACATCAACTTTCCGTGAGGGATCAACCTCTATTTTAAAGCTCGAACGAAAATTATCGGCCGGAAGGTTACTGAGTTATGACCGTTTAGGGACCACATTGAATAGTGTGCAATGAGCAAAAAATGCCGCCTACACGGTAAAATTGACAAAACCGACGATCTTTAACCGGCATGGTACAAGACTTTAAAACAATCATCTAATACAATTTAAGCGCTGTTATGAAGAGGAATAATTATTCTCCTTTTGGGCGCAAAAATGAAATTCATACGTTGAGTAGAAGTTGAGAAATGAAACTGGAAAGACCAAAAAACACTGTTTTGCGACATTTCTGGAGACGATTTCCGCCGTTTTCGTAGTTGGTTGCTTATGTTGTACAAAGGAATTCATATGTTATTTCAATCAATCAATCAATCAAATAAAATTTATAAAGCGCCTAAATCAAACTGAAGTCTGTTACCTTGGTCACATTGTATCAGCACAAGGTGTGTCAACGAATCCACAGATGACGGCTAAAGTGTGTGACTGGCCTACTCCAATTTTCTGGGGTTGTGTTCATATTATAGGCGATTTATGAGAAATTTTGCCTGTATTGCTACACCATTACACCGACTTACACAGAAAGATGTCAAATTTAAACGGACACATCATGTGACATGGCTTTTACATTGTTGAAAGAGAAATTAACTTTTACACCAATTTTGACTTTTCTAGATTTCTCATTACCATTTATCCTTGATACAGACATCAGTGGAGATGCTGTAGGTGTGGTTTGTTCACAAATTCAGAATAGTCAAGAAAAGGTAATTGGGTATGCGAGCCGAAAGCTTAGCAAAGCAGAACTCAGTTACAGCATCCCCAGGCGTGAGCTTCTAGCTGTTGTTCATTTTGTCCGATCACGGTTCTCTTCAATGGCTTTTTAATTTCAGAAATATCCAGGGACAACTTCCAAGGTGGTTAGACACACTAAGTTCTTTTGATTTTGATATTTGTCATAGGTCTGGCAATCAGCACAAAACTACTGTGTTGGCTACCGTGATGAGGTAGAATGTTAGTCAATGTGATGCCTGTGTCAGAAGAAAGTCTCCAGCTCCAAGGTTGCAGGCCCCTCTGCAACCTTCTACTGTTGCTGCCCCATTAAAAAGATTGGGCATAGATGTTTTTGGACGGTTGCCCCATTCGAAACATGACAACAGATATATTTTAGTAGTCATGGATTACTTTACTAAGTGGACAGAAGTGTATCCTTTACGCAACCAAGAAGCACAAACAGTTGCTAAAGTGTTAGTTGAACAGTTTATTTGTTGCTTTGGTGTTCCACTTAGTATACACTCTGACAAAGGAACTAATTTTGAAAGCCGACTTTTTCAGTCAATTTGTCAGTTGTTAGGAATAAACAAAACTCGTACGACTCCTTACCACCCCCAGTCAGATGGTCTTGTTGAACGGTTAAACCGTATGATACAGACTATCCTCAGTATGTATGTTAGTGAAGACCAGTCTGATTGGGATGTACATCTTCCATACGCCATGATGGCGTATCGAGCAAATGAGCAGGAAACGACTGGGGTTAGCCCAAATAAAATGTTTGGAAGAGAGTTGTCATTGCCACTAGATTTATTAGTTAGTCATCCTGAAAGGAGAGAAAACACAAGTCCAGATGAGTATGCATCCGAACTTTACTCCCGTATGTGAAAGTCCAAGTGGCAAGAAAAAAAAATTCAAGGAGAGCAGAAAAGGCAAAAACAGTTGTACAATGTCAAATTAAAGGGCAGTCTGTACTCTCCAGATGACCTAGTTTGGCTTTACAGGTATCTTCGTAAAATTGGGCTTGGCCTTAAATTCCAATCACACTAGAAGGGCCTTTATCAAGTCATCAAACGCATTTCAGATACAGTCTACTGTATCAAACATATGGACAAATGACATGGAAAAGTTGTCCATTTCGATAGACTAAAGCTGTGTGTTTGAAGCTCTTTTTCACAAGAAGTCTTGGGCGATAACTGCAGTCAGGGTGTTACTACCAGAGATGCCATTGACAATGGTGAGACAGAGCAGCTGGATGGATTGGTTGGCAGCAATGATGCTACTGATGAGAACCTGGGGGACTGAGGAGAAACGTCCAGCAACCAACATGTTAACCATACCCTACCAGAGAATCAGCAGCAGCGGCTGGTGGTGGTGAGAGGATGGAGGAGGAATCCGAAAAGAACATTGCTGGACCAGGGAGTAGCAACATCAGAACAGGGAGAACTACAGGAGGCAGGTCAGTCAAGTCACAAAGATGTGGAGTTTGCGCTAACACATATTCAATGACAACGACTACCGATGTGGCTACGCACAGGAGATTTTTGTGACATGAACTAAATGAACAGTTGTGATTATTGAATATAACTGCATAAGAACACTGTGCATTATTTGGGCTGCAGACCAGATGAGATGGACACTAAAGTGACTGAGATAGAAATGAAATGTTGTAAAAATTTTTTTTCTTCATTTTTCAGGTGCAGAGATGCACCTTTTCTTCAGGCGAGGGCAGTGTAACAAAATAATGTTTGTCCATATTTTTTATGTTAGTTTGTTCCTTTAAGATTTCAAATGATTAGTAGAGCCCTCTGTTGGTCACCCCTAGTCAAGTTGACTTAGTTTTCTTCTACATGCTGTGTTAGGGTCAGGTGCCCCGTTTTGGAATTATTTATTTTATTAGGGGAGTATTTTGTCGTATTCTAAATTGCACCATCCACCTCCTCATCTGTACTATGCTGTGTAAGTACCATTTTATTTTATTGCCTTGTGTCGATATTTACCATGCCTATCCCCTAACACTTATCCCATATTTGTCCTAAGGTTCAGTACCCTTGACTACGGTTTCAGTCGTAGCTAAAGTGCAGTAACCTCATAAACTTACTCTTCAATTATTCTTGCTACTGCTTATTTTATTTAATAACGTAGTCTATAGTTGACTGATGAAAATTGCTTTCCCCTGGGTGCCTACAATGTAACTTGTGGCGAGAGGCAGAATATTTTATTAAACCTATTTTATTTCTTGTAAAATTATTTTAGTTGGTTCCTGTAATTTTTTGTTGTTGAGCTAATAAATCTTTCTTTTCTTATGGGCATTTCATGACTGGCAGTAGGCCTCTAATTTCAGAGCAAGGGGCGCCGTTACAGTATTCATGTCATAAATTTGAATCACACAGCATCGAGCCTACAATTTATCTTGACTGTAGTTACTTCTCACTGCATGCAAGCAAGTTATGTTAGAAGTGTGTAGTTAGCTTTTGCCGAGCAAAATATATTTAGGTCTATGCATTGTCATTTTAGTCTATGTATGATACATCGTAATCGGCAACATTTGTACTATATTTAATTAGGTGTTCAAGCTATAGCGCGAACACCTTGTTTTTTGTTGTTGTTTTTTTTAAACTAATAACTTGTCCGATACAATAACACTTGTAAATGGAGGGTAGCATTTCACTGAATCTTTTTTTATATCGATGCACATCTAGTGTTTTCTATCAAAATTCCATTTTATATTTTTGATTGGAGTTAATATATAATGCTGGCAGAATAATTTCTGTAAGTATATGGCCAATCACTTAGATTTAAGTATGCTTTCATGAACTAAAATCTGAAAACGTTTTTGAATATTACCAATTTATTTATGTTTCAATACAATGTTTTTCACCATACTTTGTTTTCCCATCTTAGATATCTGTACAACAACAACATCAGTAAACTTGCACCCAGGACTTTTGATGGTCTACACAATCTCATCGAATTGTAAGTTTTCATGATTAGGCTGATCATAATCTGAACACTGTTCTGTTATATGTTGCATCCCGAAGCATTGTCAATTTGTTTGATAACATGAAAACGTTTTCTTCAGGAAATCTGATAATATTGTTGAAAATAACCATATTAACAGGCATTAATGATTTTGTTTTAACGCTACTTTTATTTTCCTATCTAAGATCGCTGCTAGGCAACAAAATCAGTGAAATTGCACCAGGAATATTTAATGGTCTACAAAGTCTTCAAACCTTGTAAGTATTCATGTCATCAATTTCAATCACGCAGCATCGAGCAACCAATTTCTCTTGACTGAAGTTACATCTCATGGCAAACAAATATAGATGAAGTTCATGTGTGCCGATTGAAAAATGTGTCAACGGAAGGCCTGTGGGACAACAAACATTTGTAAAATTTGTGTTCAAAAGGTGGAACAAGCATGCTTCATTATACTGTATGTGGATATGTTTTTCAATATAAAATGTAACATTAAACAAAATTCTCAGCTACACATGGCTGCAGGACAAGGAAATTATTTTATGTTCTTAATTGGATGCAATACATTATTGTCTATTTATCTATAAGATTCATTTGTAGTTTTATTTTCTAAACAAAGTAAACTTTGTTTCTCCTGAATATGATCAGAGGATACTGATCATAATGTTGAGTTGCAACCAACTCTTTTTGGAACTATTTACTACTCAAAAGAGAATTTCGACATGGTGTCACTGCAAACTTTACTTAAAGTAAACTTCAGGCATGATACATTTTCAGATTGTTTGTCACCATGACAACATTTCATCAAGTTGTTTTCTGGAAATCAAAGAACATAGGTGAAAATAACCAGATAAATTGGCTTGAATACAATGTTTAACCCTACTCTCCCATGTTGAAACCTGTGGAACAACAAAATCAGTGAAATTGCACCAGGAACATTTAATGGTCTACAAAGTCTTCAAACCTTGTAGTATTCATGTCATCAATTTCAATCATACAGCATCAAGCAACCGATTTCTCTTACTGAAGTTACATCTCGGCAACAAATTTAATGAAGTGCGAAGTTCATGTTTGATGATTGAAAAACACTTGCTAATGGGAGGCCTGTAGGACAACAAACTTTTAACAATTTTGATGCACTCAACTGTTGTCTATGTTTATTGTGATTTTATTTTTCCCAAATAAGTGAACCTTGGTGTACATGCCTATCCTCGGGTATGTAATGTTAATTCATGTATACTAGGCCTGGACGAATAGTGAAATTTACTATTTGATTAATCGCGTGGCAACATTTTGCTAATAATCGACTATTCGCAAATAGTTGGACAAATTTTTCCCCGCGGTTTATAAGTAAGAAAACATGTGCTTTGATAGTAATTTCTGGCCTCTTTTGTAAGCTTCAGACAATAGAAAACTACATACATTGAGTTCTTGAATGTCTGTTGTTCCTCTTCATTTCTTGCAAAATTGTGAAAATCCAATGGTCGTCATGTTGTTTGTTATTACTTTGGCAGCGTGGGAAACTTTCAGCTCAATTAGCACATGCTATATTCACGTGCATGGTTATGTACTATTTACAGTATATATATTGTATTTTTTGAGATGCATGTTTTGAACTGCAGACTGTGCATTGTGCATGAGGTTGTAATTCAGTATCCCAGTATCACGTGCCCATTTCTGCGCGTAGTGATTGGATAGATTTGCATAGTTGCTATTTTATTATTTTTCTTATTGGCTGTTCGATCATGAATATGTTCATTATGTTGCATATTGATGATTATTGGGGTCGATGTTTCACTGTGGTTTCACTGGTGCCCGTCTATAGAAAAGAAGCACCTTTGTATCGGGTCTGGAAAAGGGAATCAGTGAATCGCTGGATGTTCCTTTGCAACAAGGCATTGTTTAGTTGGGCTTTATTCCAACCTTCTATCTCTTTTCTGAGTTCCTTTACTGCACCCACAAGATTGGTTCCATTGTCTGACTTCATCTCTTTATCATTTCCTCTGCGAGCAATGAATCGTCATATTGTATCAATACGTGAATCTGTGTCCAGAGAGTCGGCTTTCTCAGTGTGTACTGCCTGTGAAGCAAGACAGGTAAAGATAACTCAATACCGTTGTAGTACACTTTGACCTCTTTTTACTTCAATTGAGATAAAATAGTCCATTTCTAGTCTGGTGAGGGATGCTCGTCAGGTCTGAGCCTATCAGAAGGCAGGTCAGCCATTTTGCTTTCCATTAATCTGGTCCTCTGTTTTCTGCATGCCAGACATTTTCCAACTATCAAATCTAACTGCCGAGTTTGTACCTGGCATCCAGTACTTCTGTTGAAAGCTTACAAGTACATGGTTCCTTCCGCTATGCCCAGACATCTCGTGAACATGCCTCAAAATCAAAGTTGAAACATGACTAACTTTAGGGAGGATAATGGGATGCTTAGCATCATCTGGTAGCAAGGCTCTGCTCAATCTTCCTCCTACTCGTAACAGGCCATCTTTGAGAACTGGGTCAACTCTGTAGATGGAAATGGTTTTCCTGACAGCTTTGGAATTTGATTGCCTACTCCTAACTCCACCTCCGTCACCCTTGACTTCTAGCATTCTAATTTCATCTGCATATGTCGTAAAAATTTCTTCTCTGCAATATACAGTTCCTTCAGAGTAAGCGCACCCTGCAAATCTTGTGGGGATTTGTGCGACTTGTGCTTCACCTTCATCCATCTTCCAAATCTTAACATCCAGCAAACTGCCTTGTTCAGCCTGAACCAGTCTGAGTAATGCTTAATTACTTGGTCAAGAGCACTTCAAAGTAACTAAGTTCTGGTCTTGAGGGCCATTTATCTTCCTGCCAAAATAAGAACTCTGGGTCATCCTTCCACTCTTTCATCTGAAGAAACTTTTCTGAGAGGAAACTGCACCGAATACATGCACTTTCATGCAGCAGTCTGTCAATGGTTCTATCACATCACCATCTTGCCACCAAAACAGCCTCAGTAGGTCTCTGTCCTCTCTTGGCACAAGGACTTGGGAAAAACATGACTTCAATATCAGACATGAGGGCAACCTTGTCCTGCCTAAATCTTGTTAACACACCAACTAGGATGTTGGTTAAGTCTGGCCCCTGTAACAACTGTTTATTGAGGGAGACACCTTTTGAAGTTGGCTGTGCAGTCATACACCACCCTTAATTTATTTTTCTGTGGGTGCATTACACTGTGATGAGGAAGATACCACAATCTGCCATCATCCCTCTTTGTCTCTCTCTTAAAAATTCTCCATGTAGCCCTTGCTTAACATGGACTCCATGTAGTCTGTGTATTCAATCTGGAATTGTGGCTGTCTCAGAAATTTCCTTTGTAAATGGACTGCTCTGCTGCTCAGGATCTTAACTTCATCATGTCTCGGTGGGAGCGCAATCTCAAAATGATCATCAACAACTCTGATAGATAAGACTAATTGCGGTGACACCATGTGAAATTCTCAATTGAATAGTAGATAGAATTTTCCACCTTTTTGGTGAAAAGCAAATCTTCTTTTGATTTCTCTGGCTTATTGTCAATGAGTCTCTCATTGAAGTCTTGGTTGAAAAGTTTCTCCAACTTTTCATCAATGTCATCTCTGGCCTTAACTTTCACTCTGTGGGAGATGACTCTCTTTTGATCTTGATTCTTTGTTGACCCATAAACCTGCCAACCAAGGACTGATGGACAAGCAAAATGGCCACCATTCTCACTGTTGATAACTTCAAGTGGTTCTGCTGCTTTTGGGACATTGTTTCCAATTAACAGTCCCACTTCAGCATCTATGGATGGTAACTCAACATGATGTAGATATGGTCATTTCTTTAAGTCATCATTGGTGATGATGTCCTCTGTAGCCATTGGTATTTGTGCCTGGGTATAAACCTCTGGAAGGTTGATGACTGTGTGAGTCATGTAGGTCCATAATCTCTAAGTCTCTCAAAACATGACAGTTTGCACCAATTGTATGTTGATGGCTTTTCCTTTCTCCTTTAGCCTATTCACCACTGCATCAACACAAAATACAGCATTACTGCCAGAGTCCATAAAGGCATATGTCTTTGTCTGTATGCCTGTCCTCCGTCACCTCAAGATAACTGGTACCACTCCTGGGAGGCATTCTGCAGATGTACTGTGATTGGCAGAGTTTGTCAAACCACAAATCTTTGACACCATGCTGTCCATGATGCAGTGCTTATCTCCAAACTTCCTTTTCAGCAGAAGTTTAGCCTTTGAGAAAGCTTGTGCTGAATCCTCACCATATATGCAGCTTTTCACAATGGCATTTGCTTCCCCTCTGATATACTGCTCTAAGAAATAGAGTTTGTCCTTATCATTGTTGGTCTTAGATTCGATGGAACGTTCAAAAGCCCTTACAAAAGCATGATAATCAAGCGGATTTCCACTGAATGATTGTATTTGTCTTTGAGGGAGGGCTGATCTCATGTGGCATTAAACTAACAACTTCATAAGTTCATTTTGTTGCATCATCAATTCCCCTTGATGTTGAAGAAAAGAGGACAGAGCATTATCCTGTACTTGGCCTCCACTCTCACTAGTCATGCCAGTAGTAGTAATACTAAAATCTTCACTTGGCATGCCTTGACTGGCTCTAGGTGCCGGTAACCATGGATCTACACTGGACATCATTACACTGTCCTTCTCAAGTTCATCCATTTTTGCTTATTCTGATGAAACTTAATTTTAGCAAAACCGTTTTTCAACTTAAATGTACATGCCTATCTTCTGATATGTAACGTTAATTCATGTATACTTCCAACAGAACTGGGTCTCGCGTGAGTTTCCAACACTCCAAACACAAGCATAAAACTAGAGCTCAAGTGTTTGTTGGTAGAAACACAGGGTGGTCGCGAGAACTTGCGGTTCAATGAAATTATCACTGATGTCACAATCATATTTTTTAAATGTGGGTCATCTTTTATTATAAAAATATCAATTTCATAATCAAAAGACCTAGCAATTTTGCATTAGAATGTGTTGAATTTGAACTTCCTGTTTGGAAGTAAATGTCAGATGAGGTTATTTGGTCAGACATCTGACACAATAAAACTTCCCCATGTTCATGAAAAAATAACGTTAGTATAATAGTTTCATATAATTATGATTTTTCCATTCTTGGTTCAGAAGATATGATTTTCTGATATAATAACCTTTGTTTTAATGCAATTTGACACCTGATGATGTAATTATGAAGTCATTGCGATTTCATGTTTTCCAGATTTCATCTTTTCAGCACTAATGACATTCCCAACAATATTTTTAAAAGGTCTGACCTCACTCAATATAACTATACTAATTAATTCTAACGCCTAAAAACCGAACAATTTCAAAAGGTGTTCATAGTTACAATTTGTGTTTTAAGAATTGCCTCTTCTTGAAGAATCTGCAACTTTTTCAGACTTGAAAAAACTTTGCCAATGAATTATCTTAATTTTACTAGGTATATTGTGTTTTGCAAACTTGTTTGTTTTTGAAAACCCCCTCTTTTTAGACGATTGAAAGAACGTATATTCTTGTCATCTGTGCATATTTATATTATTAGCATTCATGAGCAGTGGGTTCAGGGTTGCTCATAAGCCCTGGTAATGAGGCATACATGCATAACTATACTAATTCAAACATTCATTTGGAAAAATTGTTGTTCCCCCAATGGCGATGTCGAAAAGCTGACATCTTATGCACGTGCATCATGATCAAAAACAGAGAATGAAACGACATGAACATGTGTTCAAAATCTCTCTCCGTTTGTTCTTCTTCTTTAACAATTTAAACACTTCTTTCCAAATTCATATGTAAGCTTGAAAACAGCTGCTAACTCTGCTGCCATAAAAAGAGATATTCTTTCAACGTAGTGAACGCGACTTTAGAGTACAATGACCAGCACCGAACGTTTGGCAATATTTGTGCACCATTGTGAGTTGACCATGTCAAAGCACATGCTGACATTTTCAGACATAACAGGAAGTAAATACCCGTTGATCTGTCTAGACAACCAGTCAAAACACCAGAGGGCGGTATTTACATTTTAACAGTCCATGGACCCCAAATGTTGCTACATGTACTGGTGACCTTGGCATGTACAGCTGCAGGATTGTGTGCGCATCTAGATTGCAAAATAACCGTTTAATATTTAACTCAATACACACATGCATAACGTTCATTCAGTCCGAGACATTGAGGGCTGAATATATCTAATTACAAACAATTAATTATAAAATCAATCAGTGGTGAAATTCTTACATCGTCACCATTATTTACATCTAGGAATTCCAAGGATTATTACTACAAAACATGAAGTCATTCTGAACTTGGCAACTATGGTGTTTTTTTAGTTTTTTTAAATTTTTATTTTATTTTTTTTAGAGAAGTCTCATCGAGAAGGAGAAAAAAACATGACCCTTCTCAACCTTCTCATCAGTCATAGTTTGCACTAATTGTATGTTGATGGCTTTTCCTTTCTCGATTTAGCCTATTCACCACTGCATCAACACAAAATACAGCATTACTGCCAGAGTCCATAAAGGCATATGTCTTTGTATGCCTGTCCTCTGTCACCTCAAGATAACTGGTACCACTCCTGGGAGGCATTCTGCAGATGTACTGTGATTGACAGAGTTTGTCAAACCACATTTAACATTGTCCAGCATCTGTGTTTTTCTTAGAGTCCGTTTGTAGAGCAGATTTGTCTTTCCACTCTCTGTGTAGCACTGTTGGATGCCACCTTCTGCATATGTTACATTTCTGCCTCTTCCTGCAATCATTCACAAAATGTGATGATCCCTTTAAGCAGCCAAAACACAAGCCTTTGGAGCGACAAAACTCTATTCTTTCTTTGTATGGCTTGATTGCTTGCACTGGACAATCACTCAAGAAATGGCTGGAATCACTACAATAAATACAAGCTCCTTTGACCCCATCAACATCATCACTACTCACAGCCGTGTAGAAACTGGTAGTTGATGGTGTTTTAGTACTTCTTGGGATTGACTTCATTCATTCATTCATTCATTCATATTTATTTCCACTTAATCAGTATGAACAGAAAAGTTATAACAATAATTAAATGAACAGAAGATTAAGCGGTGGGCGTCGCCAAAAAGCAAGCTTGTCGAGTAGAGACGCCCATAATGTGTAGGAAAAGAAAATCCAGGTAAATAGTAATTACAGTAGTACCTTCCAGCTACACATGAAATAAACTTAAGTTACACATGCAACAACAGAGGACCAACACAGATAGGACAAGACAGAGACAAATCAAGTACAATATAAGGAGCAAAACCTACATGGGCATCATTTGAAAAAATATACATGTATACACCAAATAAGAGTATATAAGATTAATCATTACTAAGAGTATTTTTCCATGAGCTGACTCTTAAGCTTTTTCTTAAATAAAGGCCGACTACCAAAACTTCTAAGACTAATATGAATTCCAGAATTTGGGGCCCTGGTAGACAATGAATTTATTTGCTTGAGCAGTGCGTGTGTATGGGATATGAAAATCCCTGGACTGTCTGGTGTGATGTTGATGAATAGCGAATTTAAAATTAAACATACGTTCAAAAGAACTGGGTAAATCATGAGCAAAGAGTTGATGCATAAAGATTCCAAGCTGAAGAGCATAAATATCATTAACTTTAAGAGTATTATGGTTAAAGAATAATGGATCAGAATGAGCTCTAAAATCTACACGGTCAATAATACGCAAGGCCTTTTTTTGTAAAACAAGAATTCTGTTTAAGAGACAAGTACTTGTGTTGCCCCAAGCAAGAATACCATAGGAGATATACGGCAGAATTAAGGCGTTATAAATATTATAAAGAATTTTAGAAGGAAAAAAATATTTTAATTTGTTAATATACCTATATTTCTGGAAATTAATTTACATAAATAATTCACATGATCGTTCCATGATAATTTTGCATCAATAAATAGACCCAAGAATTTGATACAGTTGGTTTGATTAATCGATAAATTATCAAAAACAATATCAGACGGAAGTGAGGTGACTGAGTTGCTAAATAACATGAAACAAGTTTTTTCAATGTTAAGAGATAATTTGTTGGCTTTGATCCATTTAGAAACACCAATGAGTTCTGAATTAACTGTGTTGACCAGAGTGAACAAATTTCTATGAGTATAAAATAAGTTTGAATCATCTGCAAATAAAATAAATGACAAGACCCTAGATGATTTATCAAAATCATTAATATAAATAGAAAAAAGGAGTGGTCCCAATTGATATTATTTCCTTTTCTTTTGTCATTTGCTTTAACTATGTCTCCATAGACTGGGTTATATGCAATGTGTGCTTGTTTGTTGACCAAAGTAACATCATCATCAAAAATGACATTTCTCTTCTCTTCTTGAATGTCATCAGCCAAATTCCTCCATCTATCTCTCAGCTTGTATGGCAATTTTGATGTGATTCTGAGAATGATTGATCTCTTGTTCCATTGTGAGATCATTTGTCAGGTTATGCAGCTCTGTGATAAATACTGCATATCGTTGAAGCTCATCTTTGTCTTCTGGTTTGATGTCAGACCATTCAACTGCCTTTGACACCATGCTGTCCATGATGCGGTACTTATCTCCAAACTTCCTTTTCAGCAGAAGTTTAGCCTTTGAGAGAGCTTGTGCTGAATCCTCACCATATATGCAGCTTTTCACAATGGCATTTGCTTCCCCTCTGGTATACTGCTCTAAGAAATAGATCTTGTCCTTATCATTGTTGGTCTTAGATTTGAAGGAACGTTCGAAAGCCCTTACAAAAGCATGATAATCAAGCAGATTTCCACTGAATGGTTGTATTTGTCTTTGAGGGAGGGCTGACCTCATGTGGCAATTCAACCTACAACTTTGTGATTCACTTGTAATTTTAAATTTCTAAAAAGTACAGTGAACGTTTGATTTTTTTTCCCTTTTATTTCTCGATGCACTGAACTGTTGTCTATTGAGAATCATTTTTAAATTTAATTTTATAAAATGATTGAACATTAGGCAGGAATATTTTCAACTTGTTTGATACCATTAAAACGTTTCACTAACTAACGTTTTCTTAAAGAAAAACTAAGAACATTTTTGAAAATGACCATATTAACAGGCTTTAATGATTTTGTTTTAATGCTTCTGTTTTCCCATCTAAGATCACTGAGAGACAACAATATCAGTGGAATTACACCAGGAATATTTAATGGTCTACAAAGTCTTCAAATCTTGTAAGTGTTCATGTCATCAATTTCAATCACGTAGCATCAAGCAACTGATTTCTCTTGATTGAAGTTACATCTCTTGGCAACAAATTAGACAGAGTGTGAAGTTCATGTCTGGCAATCGAAAACTCTTGTCAATGGGAGGCCTGTAGGACAACAAACTTTTTAAAATTTCAATGCACTAAACTGTTGTCAATTTATATTTATTGTGATTTTATTTTTCCCAAATAACCTTGGGCATGATACATGTTAAGATTGTCTGATACCACTACAATGTTTCAGAGAGTGAAGTTCAGGAAAATCTAAGAACATTGGTGAAAATAACAAAATTAATGGACTATAACACTACTTTGTTTTCCATCTTAGATGGCTGTACAACAACAGAATCAGTGATATTACACCAGGAACATTTGATGGTCTACAAAATCTCAATAAATTGTAAGTATTCATGTCATAAATATCAGTCACGCAGCATGGAGCCTACGATTTATCTTGACTGAAGTTACTTCTCACTGCATGCAAACAAATTAGATTAGAAGTGCGTGGTTCATTTTTGCTGATCAAAATATATTTAGGTCTATGCATTGTCACTTTAGTCTATGTACATGTATGACACATAATCAACATTTGTACAAAGCATTTATTTATTTTTATTTATTTATTTTTTTATTTTTTCAAATAATAAATAACATGTCCCATACAATAACACTTGCAAATGGAGGGTTCCACCGAACAGTTTTTTATATCAATGCACATCCAGTGTTGTCGAAATTCTGTTTTATTGTAGTTACTATATACATGTAATGCTGGTAATTATTCAGTAGTTGGTGTGGAAGGTACCGTAATTTCCTGCGTATAAGACGCTCGGTGTATAAGGCGCATTACCCCAGAATCGGGGGAATGTGATTAAAGTGTCAACGTACAAGGCGCACCGCCGTATAAGGCGCACCATGACCGCTCAGTAGTGCAGTGCATGCCAGAAGCGCTATAGCGACCATGCCGCCACCACCACGCCGCTGCCGCATTTAGGAAAGTAGTCTGGTTGCGCCCAAGTGATCCCGCGGTGTTGTGCGTAATACACTGATTAATAATCGAGGTGAAAAACAGACACGGCAAAGTTGACAACCTTGCACACATCGCATAGAGACTTAGTCATTAGAAAGCGTTGTAGATAAAAATGCGCGATCGTCGATGTTGGGCATGCTATTTTTAGAAACAGGGGAATTCTGCTTTTGGTACGTCACACACGAGTGAGGTCTTCGTGAGTATTATTTACGGTGAATGAATGCATGAAAATCTTGCGCTTAACGACCTTCATTGGAAAACACGGCCGCTTTGTTAGGTTGAGGTCCACCGAAAGTTACTGGCGGTAATCATCACTTTGATCTCAAGCGACACCAGATAAGGCGCACCGTTAGATAAGACGCAGTGACGTTTTCGTACCTTTGAAAGTCAGATAAGCCGCGTCTTATACGCAGGAAATTACGGTAGTACCTTACAGGTTGAGGGTTGTGTTATGTTGACTATTAGAGTTGGTGGATTACGCAGACGTCACAAAGTCCTTGTAGCAGAAATAGCCTATGCTGGTATTATGGGGTTGGGTATTATGGGGTTGGATTTCTTGACAAGCTGTGGTCAAATTTTCGACATTCCTCAATGCAAAATTAGGTTTGGGAAAGTAACAGTTCCAATAATAACAGAGATTACCACTTAGATGTGTTGTCGCATTTCAGTTGAAGAGACAGTTGTAATCCCTACTAACCAAGAGACAGTTGTCCCTTGTAAATTACACATGCGCGGTAAAGTAACTTCAGGAGTGGTAGAATCTTCAAGAAGATTTGCAGATAGTAACAATGGTATTTTGGTTGGACAAGTGTTTGCAAACCCTCACAAAAACTTTATTCCAATAAGAGTCCTTAATGTGCAACCCAAGCCTTCCGTGTTGCATAAAGGCACACACATTGCTTTTTTTCAACCAGGAGATCCAGTGGAAAATGAGCAACAGTTCAGATACATTAGGCACAGCTGTGGAGGAACTGCTTGAGCGTAGTTCTGCCCAGTTGACCGTAGAGCAGAAGCATAAACTGAAAGATTTGTTACATGAACACGGCAAACATTTTTCAAATTCTGGTGAACTTGGACAGACAAAAGTGACATCTCTCTCTATGTGCCATGTCCTTCCAGGACGTCAGCGCTCATGGATATCCACTTCTCCCTGTATTTGGTAGCCCTTAATATCTTTTGCACAGGAATTTTTGCCCACTTGCTTAAGCTGTGCATGTATGTCAGCCGTTGCCGTCCTCTACTTTACTGTCTTCAATCTTCCCAGTTAAGGTGAGGTTTTCCAGCCCTTCTTTTCTCATTATGTGGCCGACGAACTTCAGTTGCCTTTTTCGGATGTTTTTGCTGTAGGGATAGTCAATATTCACTATCGTATAAGAATACAGAGTATACATATCAGTTAAGAACTCTTATTTTGGTTTTCATGGTTAACTTCCTGTCTTTCAGTATGTTTCTCAATTTCATGAATGTGTCTTTTGCTATTCCAATTTGTTTCTTTATTTCTGTGTCGGATCTTCCATCCTGTGTAATAACACTTCCTAAGTATGTGAACTTGCTATCTTGTTTGATTGTCTTGTCTCCAACCTTTAGTATACATTTTTTTGAACATCTTTTCTCTTGCTTATTACCATACATTCAGTCGTTTTGCATTTGATGCTTAGTCCTCTTCTTTCACTTTCTCCAACCACCTTGCTGAGTAGAGCTTGTATCACAGCATAAACACAGGTAATGCCAAACCATGCCTGACGATTACCTTACCACCAAAGACATGAAGCACAGAAACGGGTAGATGTGATTGATGCTATTTCTCCATCTTCCAGTCCTTGGGCAAGCCCAGTGGTGTTGGTTAAAAAGAAGGATGGATCTACACATTTTTGTATAGATTATAGAAAACTAAATGAAGTAACACTCAAAGATGTGTATCCTTTGCCACGAATAGACGACAGTCTCGATGCTCTTGCTAGCTCCAAGTGGTTTTCATCTTAGATCTTGTAAGTGGCTACTGGCAGGTTGAAATCTACCCTTAGGACAAGTCAAAGATGGCGTTCACTACAGGTAGTGGCCTGTTTGATTTCAATATCATGCCCTTCAGGCTTTGTAATGTCCCTAGCACCTTTGAAAGACTGATGGAGTTGGTTTTAAGTGGGCTCCACTGGAAAACTTGTCTTGTCTATGTAGATGATATTCTTATTTTTGCACCATCCTTTTAAGAACATGTCACACGCTTAGGTGAAGTTTTTAGACGACTTGTCCGAAGCAGGTCTTAAATTAAAACCCAAGAAATGCTCTATTTCAAACTGATGTCCATTACCTTGGTCACATTTTATCAGCACAAGAGAAGACGGCTAAAGTGTGTGACTGGCCTACTCCACGTCATCTTAAAGATGTTAGAAGTTTTCTGGGGTTGTGTTCGTATTATAGTCGATTTATAAGAAACTTTGGCTGTATTGCTGCACCATTACACCGACTTACACAGAAAGATGTCAAATTTAAATGGACACATCATGTGACATGGCTTTTACATTGTTGAAAGAGAAATTAACTTCTACACCAATTTTGACTTTTCCAGATTTCTCATTACCATTTATCCTTGACACAGACACCAGTGGAGATGCTGTAGGTGTGGTTTATTCACAAATTCAGAATAGTCAAGAAAAGGCAATTGGGTATGCGAGCCGAAAGCTTAGCAAAGCAGAACTCAGTTACTGCATCCCCAGGCGTGAGCTTCTAGCTGTTCATTTTGTCCGATCACAGTTCTCTTCAATGGCTTTTTAATTTCAGAAATATCCAGGGACAACTTCCTAGGTGGTTAGACACACTAAGTTCTTTTGATTTTGATATTTGTCATAGGTCTGGCAATCAGCACAAAACTACTGGGTTGGCTACCGTGATGAGGTAGAATGTTAGTCAATGTGATGCCTGTGTCAGAAGAAAGTCTCCGGCTCCAAGGTTGCAGGCCCCTCTGCAACCTTCTGCTGTTGCTGCCCCATTAAAAAGATTGGGCATAGATGTTTTTGGACGGTTGCCCCATTCGAAACGTGACAACAGATATATTTTAGTAGTCATGGATTACTTTACTAAGTGGACAGAAATGTATCCTTTATGCAACCAAGAAGCACAAACAGTTGCTAAAGTGTCAGTTGAACAGTTTATTTGTTGCTTTGGTGTTCCACTTAGTATACACTCTGACAAAGGAACTAATTTTGAAAGCCGACTTTTTCAGTCAATTTGTCAGTTGTTAGGAATAAACAAAACTCGTACGACTCCTTACCACCCCCAGTCAGATGGTCTTGTTGAACGGTTAAACCGTACGATACAGACTATCCTCAGTATGTATGTTAGTGAAGACCAGTCTGATTGGGATGTACATCTTCCATACGCCATGATGGCGTATCGAGCAAATGAGCAGGAAACGACTGGGGTTAGCCCAAATAAAATGTTTGGAAGAGAGTTGTCATTGCCACTAGATTTATTAGTTAGTCATCCTGAAAGGAGAGAAAACACAAGTCCAGATGAGTATGCATCCGAACTTTACTCCCGTATGTGAAAGTCCAAGTGGCAAGAAAAAAAAATTCAAGGAGAGCAGAAAAGGCAAAAACAGTTGTACAATGTCAAATTAAAGGGCAGTCTGTACTCTCCAGATGACCTAGTTTGGCTTTACAGGTATCTTCGTAAAATTGGGCTTGGCCTTAAATTCCAATCACACTAGAAGGGCCTTTATCAAGTCATCAAACGCATTTCAGATACAGTCTACTGTATCAAACATATGGAGAAATGACATGGAAAAGTTGTCCATTTCGATAGACTAAAGCTGTGTGTTTGAAGCTCTTTTTCACAAGAAGTCTTGGGCGATAACTGCAGTCAGGGTGTTACTACCAGAGATGCCATTGACAATGGTGAGACAGAGCAGCTGGATGGATTGGTTGGCAGCAATGATGCTACTGATGAGAACCTGGGGGACTGAGGAGAAACGTCCAGCAACCAACATGTTAACCATACCCTACCAGAGAATCAGCAGCAGCGGCTGGTGGTGGTGAGAGGGATGGAGAGGAGGAATCCGAAAAGAACATTGCTGGACCAGGGAGTAGCAACATCAGAACAGGGAGAACTACAGGAGGCAGGTCAGTCAAGTCACAAAGATGTGGAGTTTGCGCTAACACATATTCAATGACAACGACTACCGATGTGGCTACGCACAGGAGATTTTTGTGACATGAACTAAATGAACAGTTATGATTATTGAATGTAACTGCATAAGAACACTGTGCATTATTTGGGCTGCAGACCAGATGAGATGGACACTAAAGTGACTGAGATAGAAACAGCTTGTGTCAGTTGTATTTAATCAATGGACTGTGGAATGCTTCAAAATAGTTAATTTGCGTTTATGTAAGACGGCTAAATTGATTAGAGTGATCACAAATCTTGTGCTAATTTGACGTTGTTACTGTTTTTCTGCTCCAACTGTTGGAAAACCTGTGAAGTCATAATGTACACGTAGATGCCGGAGGCTGTATATACATTTTTTTTTTGTGGGGGGTGGGGGGGGGGGGGGGAAGAGTGGGTGCAAATGAAATGAAATGTTGTCAAATTGTTTGTTTTTTATTTTTCAGGTGCAGAGATGCACCTTTTCTTCAGGCGAGGGCAGTGTAACAAAAAAATGTTTGTCCATATTTTTTATGTTAGTTTGTTCCTTTAAGATTTCAAATTATTAGTAGAGCCCTCTGTTGGTCACCCCTAGTCAAGTTGACTTAGTTTTCTTCTACATGCTGTGTTAGGGTCAGTTGCCCCGTTTTGGAATTATTTATTTTATTAGGGGAGTATTTTGTCGTATTCTAAATTGCACCATCCACCTCCTCATCTGTACTATGCTGTGTAAGTACCATTTTATTTTATTGCCTTGTGTCGATATTTACCATGCCTACCCCCTAACACTTATCCCATATTTGTCCTAAGGTTCAGTACCCTTGACTACGGTTTCAGTCGTAGCTAAAGTGCAGTAACCTCATAAACTTACTCTTCAATTATTCTGGCTACTGCTTATTTTATTTAATAACGTAGTCTATAGTTGACTGATGAAAATTGCTTTCCCCTGGGTGCCTACAATGTAACTTGTGGCGAGAGGCAGAATATTTTATTAAACCTATTTTATTTCTTGTAAAATTATTTTAGTTGGTTCCTGTAATTTTTTGTTGTTGAGCTAATAAATCTTTCTTTTCTTATGGGCATTTCATGACTGGCAGTAGGCCCCTAATTTCAGAGCAAGGGGCGCCGTTACAGTATTCATGTCATAAATTTGAATCACACAACATCGAGCCTACAATTTATCTTGACTGAAGTTACTTCTTACTGCATGCAAGCAAGTTATGTTAGAAGTGTGTACCGGTAGTTAGCTTTTGCAGAGCGAAATATATTTAGGTCTATGCATTGTCATTTTAGTCTACGTATGATACATCGTAATCGGCAACATTTGTACTATATTTAATTAGGTGTTCAAGCTATAGCGCGAATACCTTGTTTTTTTAAAGTTTTTTTTTAACTAATAACTTGTCACATACAATAACACTTGTAAATGGTGGGTAGCATTTCACTGAATCTTTTTTTATATCGATGCACATCTAGTGTTTTCTATCAAAATTCCATTTTATATTTTTGATTGGAGTTAATATATAATGCTGGCAGAATAATTTCTGTAAGTATATGGCCAATCACTTAGATTTAAGTATGCTTTCATGAACTAAAATCTGAAAACGTTTTTGAATATTACCAATTTATTTATGTTTCAATACAATGTTTTTCACCATACTTTGTTTTCCCATCTTAGATATCTGTACAACAACAACATCAGTAAACTTGCACCCAGGACTTTTGATGGTCTACACAATCTCATCGAATTGTAAGTTTTCATGATTAGGCTGGTCATAATCTGAACACTGTTCTGTTATATGTTGCATCCCGAAGCATTGTCAATTTGTTTGATAACATGAAAACGTTTTCTTCAGGAAATCTGAGAATATTGTTTTTAGATTTTCTGGCGCTGTGTTCGTATCATAGGTGATTTATAAGAAACTTTGGCTGTATTGCTGCACCATTATATCGACTTACACAGAAAGATGTCAAATTTAAATGGACACATCAATATGACATGGCTTTTACATTGTTGAAAGAGAAATTAACTTCTACACCAATTTTGACTTTTCCAGATTTCTCATTACCATTTATGCTTGACACAGATGCCAGTGGAGATGCTGTAGGTGTGGTTTATTCACAAATTCAGAATAGTGAGCTTCTAGCCGTTGTTCATTTTATCCGATCACGGTTCTTTTCAATGGCTTTTTAATTTCAGAAATATCCAGGGACAACTTGCTAGGTGGTTAGAGACACTAAATTCTTTTGATATTTGTCATAGGTCTGGCAATCGGCACAAAACTACTGGGTTGGCTACCGTGATGAGGTAGAATGTTAGTCAATGTGATGCCTGTGTCAGAAGAAAGTCTCCAGCTCCAAGGTTGCAGGCCCCTCTGCAACCTTCTGCTATTGCTGCCCCATTAAAAGATTGGGCATAGATGTTTTTGGACGGTTGCCTTATTCGAAACGTGACAACAGATATATTTTAGTAGTCATGGATTACTTTACTAAGTGGGCAGAAGTGTATCCTTTATGCAACCAAGAAGCACAAACAGTTGCTAAATTGTTAGTTGAACAGTTTATTTCGTCACCGTTTTCACGAAGAGCCACATATCTCAAATGGCGTGATTGAGATTTACATTTCATACTGTGCTTAGCTTAAAACTGCAAATCTGCAATACTAAAGCCACGGTTTGCAGTTTAAAACCCCTTACATGATTCTGTAAAAGTTTAACCTCTCCATTAACTAACTAATTTCGTTTAAAATATTGGCTAATTGCCATAGTAATTAGTCAAAGATATGTGTCTCTTCGTGAAACCTAAAAAGTGAGATGACCTACTTATACGCCCATCTGAATATGTGTTTTTTTACATAGGAAAGGGATGAGCATGTCACGTGATCACGCGCACACTGACATATGTGGCTCTTCGTGAAAACGCAAAAATGATTTGACCTACATTTACGCCCTTCTGTTGCAATGTATTACATGCATCTTTGGGGATGTGTGGCTCTTCGTGAAAACGCAAAATGCAATTATTGAGATATACGCCCCTACCTGTATTAATCAATAATTTGTCATTTTAACATTAGTGGCTATACGTGAAAACGGTGACGATTTGTTGCGTTGGTGTTGCACATAGTATACACTCTGACAAAGGAACTAATTTTGAAAGTCGACTTTTTCAGTCAATTTGTCAGTTGTTGGGAATAAACAAAACTCGTACGACTCCTTACCACCCCCAGTCAGATGGTCTTGTCGAACGGTTCAACCGTACGATACAGACTATGCTCAGTATGTATGTTAGTGAAGACCAGTCTGATTGGGATGTACATCTTCCATACACCATGATGGCGTATCGAGCAAGTGAGCAGGAACCGACTGGGGTTAGCCCAGATAAAATGTTTGGAAGAGAGTTGTCAGTGCCACTAGATTTATTAGTTAGTCATCCCGAAAGGAGAGAAAACACAAGTCCAGATGAGTATTCATCCGAACTTTACTCCCGTATGTGAAAGATAGAAACAGCTTGTGTCAGTTGTATTTAATCAATGGATTGTGGAATGCTTCAAAATAGTTAATTTGCATTTATGGAAGACAGCTAAATTGTTTAGAGTGATCACAAATTTCGTGCTAATTTGACATTGTTACTGTTTTTCTGCTCCAACTGTTGGAAAACCTGTACACATAGATGCCGGAGGCTGTATACATAATTTTTTATTTTATTTATTTATTTATTTTTTGTGGGGGGGAGCGCAAATGAAATTTTGTCAAGAAATTGTTTTTGTATTTTTCAGGAGCAGAAATGCGCCTTTTGTACAGGCGAGGGTAGTGTAACAAAAAATTTTGGCCCATATTTTTTATGTTAGTTTGTTGCATTAAGATTTCAAATTATAAGTAAAGCTAGTTAGCCAAGGGCCAGGTGCCCCATTTTGGAATTATTTATTTTATGAGGGAGTATTTTGTCTTATTCTAAATTGTACCATCCACCTCCTCATCTGTACTGTGCTGTGTAAGTACCATTTTATATTACTTGCCTTGTGTCAATATTTACCATGCCTATCCCCTAACACTTATCCCATTTTTGTCCTAAGGTTCAGTACCCTTGACTACGGTTTCAGTCGTAGCTAGAGTGCAGTAACCTCATAAACTTCAATTATTCTGGCTAGCTCTGCTCCTGCTTATTTTATGAATTTATAACATAGTCTGTAGTTGACTGAGGGCGTCTATAATGTAACTTGTATAGAGACAGAATATTTTATTTCTTGAGATGCCGTAAAATCTTTTCCTTTAAAAATTATTTTAGTTTGTTCCTGTAATCATTTTGTTTTTGATGTAGTAAATGAGCAAGGGGCGCAGTATTCATGTCATTAATTTGAATCACGCAGCATCGAGCATCCGATTTATCTAGACTGAAGTTACTTCTCACTGCATGCAAACAAATTAGATTAGAAGTGCGTGGTTCATTTTTGCCAATTGAAATATATTTAGGTCTATTTATTGTAAATTTAGTCTACGTATAACAAATCGTAATCAGCAACATTTGTACAAATCATATATTTAATTTATTTTTTTATTTTTTTAAATTTTTATTTTTTTAAATAATAAATAACTTGTCCCATACAATAACACTTGTAAGACGATGAGTAGCATTCCACTGAATCTTTTTTTATATCGATGCACATCCAGTGTTGTCGAAATTCTGTTTTTATTGTAGTTACTATATACATGTAATGCTGGTAATTATTCAGTAGTTGATGTGGAAGGTAGTACCTACCTTACAGGTTGAGGGTTTTGCTATGTTGCCTATTAGAGTTGGTGGATTACGCAGACGTCACAAAGTCCTTGTAGCAGAAATAGCCTATGCTGGTATTATGGGGTTGGATTTCTTGACAAGCTGTGGTCAAATTTTCGATATTCCTCAATGCAAAATTAGGTTTGGGAAAGTAACAGTTCCAATAATCACAGAGGTTTCCACTTAGATGTGTTGTCGCATTTCAGTTGCAGAGACAGTTGTAATCCCTACTAACCAAGAGACAATTGTCCCTGGTAAATTACACAAGCGTGGTAAAGTAACTTCAGGAGTAGTAGAATCTTCAAGAAGATTTGCAGATAGTGACAATGGTATTTTGGTTGGACGAGTGTTTGCAAACTCTCACAAAAACATGAACTAAATGAACAGTTGTGATTATTTAATATAACCCGCATAAGAACACTGTGCATTATTTGGGCTGCAGACCAGATGAGATGGACACTAAAGTGAGATAGAAACAGCTTGTGTCAGTTGTATTTAATCAATGGACTCTGGAATGCTTCAAAATAGTTAATTTGCGTTTATGGAAGACAGCTAAATTGTTTAGAGTGATCACAAATCTCGTGCTAATTTGACGTTGTTACTGTTTTTTTGTTCCAACTGTTGGAAAACCTGTGAAGTCATAATGTACACACAGATGCAGGAGGCTGTATACATTAAAAAAAATTGGGGGGGAGCGCAAATGAAATTTTGTCAAGAAATTGTTTTTGTATTTTTTCAGGTGCAGAAATGCGCCTTTTCTACAGGCGAGGGTAGTGTAACAAAATATTTTGGCCCATATTTTTTATGTTAGTTTGTTCCTTTAAGATTTCAAATTATAAGTAAAGCTAGTTAGCCAAGGGCCAGGTGCCCCATTTTGGAATTATTTATTTTATTAGGGGAGTATTTATTCTTATTCTAAATTGCACCATCCACCTCCTCATCTGTACTGTGCTGTACGTGTAAGTACCATTTTATATTACTTGCCTATTGGGTCTGGAAAAGGGAATCAGTGAATCGCTGGATGTTCCTTTGCAACAAGTCAAAGGGCTTTATTCCAACCTTCTATCTCCTTTCTGAGTTCCTTTTCTGCACCCACAAGATTGGTTCCATTGTCCGACTTCATCTCTTTAACATTTCCTCTGCGAGCAATGAATCGTCAAGATGTATCAATACGTGAATCTGTGTCCAGAGAGTTGGCTTTCTCAGTGTGTACTGCCCGTGAAGCAAGACGGGTAAAGATAACTCAATACCGTTTTAGTACACTTTGACCTCTTTTTACTTCAATTGAGATAAAATAGTCCATTTCTAGTCTGGTGAAGAGATGCTCGTCAGGTGTGAGCCTTGAGTGCCCAGCAGGGTGGATATGTACGCGCTACAAATCTTTATTATTATCAGAAGGCAGGTCAGCCATCTTCCTTTCAATTAATCTGGTCCTCTGCTTTCTGCATGTCGGACATTTTCCAACTATCCGTCTAACTGCTGAATCAGTACCTGGCATGCAGTACTTCTGTTGAAAGCTTATAAGTACATGGTTCCTTCGTCTATGCCCAGACATCTTGTGAACATGCCTCAAAATCAAAGTTGAAACTTGACTAACTTTAGGGAGGATAATGGCATGCTTAGCATCATCTGGTAGCGAGGCTCTGCTCAATCTTCCTCCTACTCGTAACAGGCCATCTTTGAGAACTGGGTCCACTCTGTAGATGGAAATGGTTTTCCTGACAGCTTTGGAATTTGATTGCCTACTCCTAACTCCACTTCCGTCACCCTTGACTTCTAGCATTCTAATTTCATCTGCATATGTCGTAAAAATTTCTTCTCTGCAGTTTACAGTTCCTTCAGAATAAGTGCACCCTGCAAATCTTGTGGGGATTTGTGCGACTTGTGCTTCACCTTTATCCATCTTCCAAATCTTAACATCCAGCAAACTACCTTCTTCAGCCTGAACCAGTCTGAGTAATGCTGAATTACTTAGTCAAGAGCACTTCTCTCTGTGTCATTTGGCTTAAGAGTACTTTCAAGAATAACTCTTTTTACTTCTGGATCTTGTGGTGCGTTAAACTAACTCAGTTCTGCTCTTGAGGGCCATTTATCTTCCTGCTGAAGTAAGAACTCTGGGCCATCCTTCCACTCTTTCATCTGAAGAAACTGTTCAACTTTTCTCCCCGCTAGAGCAAACATCAGCAGGATTGTGTGCCGACTCAACGTGACGCCACTGAGTTGGGTTGGAGCCATCGAGGCTAACTGCTAATCTGTTAGCCACAAATGTCTTAAAGTGTGTTGTTCCGCTGTTGACATACCATAGCACAGACATACTGTCAGTCCAAAAGTAGGTGTTATCCACTTCAATTTAAAGCTCCCCTTTGATCATATGATCAACTCAAACTGCTACTGTTGCTGCTGTCAGCTCCATTCTTGGAATCGTCACCTGCTTGAGTGGGGCCACTCGTGATTTACTTGATCTCTCCTACATCATTCACCAATATCAAATACGAAACAGTACCATAGCCTGACTGAATGGCATCAGCAAAGTGATGAACGGTGACTGACTCGAGTTGCGCATCTTTCCATCTTTTACTCTAGTAGCCTTGGTAGTTCCATCTGCTAGCTCTGCCACTTCCTTCTCAGATCCAGAGGAATTTCTTCGTCCCATCCCAACTTCAACCAACACGTGACTTAAAGTAATTGTTTAGCTGGGAGCACTACTGGAGAGACACATCCAAAAGGATCATAGATAGAGCTGACTATAGACAAAATACCCCTTCTTGCTGGTGGTCTATCTTTCATCTCAATTCTGAACCCAAACTCATCCTTTTCAATGGACCACATCATGCCAAGTGCTCTCTCAGTGGGTGACCTCTCATCATCGATGTTCAAATGTTTGACACACTTTGCTAGTTCATTTTCTGGAATGTTTTCTAAAACTTTCCTTTGGTTACTCACCCACTTGGTAAGATGGAATCCTCCTCTTCTACATATTTAGTCAAACCATGGGTAGATGTTACTATAAATTATGTGTGTTATTTCAAGGCCAAAGTTTTCTGCTTGGTCATATGCTGTTCTTTTCAGAGCGTAATTCACACATGAAGGAGAGGAAACTGCACCGAAAACATGCACTTTCACGCAGTCGTCTGTCAATGGTTCTTTTACATCACCATCTTGCCACCTCAGTAGGTCTCTGTCCTCTCTTGGCACAATGTCTTGGGAAAACATGTCTTCAATATCAGCCATAAGGGCAACCTTGTCCTGCCTAAATCTTGTTAACACACCAACTAGGCTGTTGGTTAAGTCTGGCCTCTGCAACAACTGTTTATTGAGGGACACACCTTTTGTAGTTGGCTGTGCAGTCATGCATCACCCTTGATTTGTTTTTCTGTGGGTGCATTACATCATGATGAGGAATATATCACAATCTACTATCATCCCTCTTTGTCTCTCCCTTAGAAACGTTCTCCATGTAGCCCTGGACTCCATGTAGTCTGTGTATTCACTCTGGAGTTGTGGCTGTCTCAGAAATTTCCTTTATAAATGGGCTGCTCGGATCTGCTCTGCTTGTGTTCTTTTATTCGGCATCTTAACTTCACGTGTCTCAGTGGGAGCGCAAACTCAAAATGCCCATCAACAACTCTGATAAAATTTTCCACCTTCTTGGTGAAAAGCAAATCTTCTTTTGATTTCTCTAGCTTATCGTCTATGACTCATAGAAGTCATTGATGTCTTGGTTGAAAAGTTTTTCTAACTTTTCATCAATGTCATCTCTGGCCTTAACTTTCGCTCTGTGGGAGATGACTCTCTTTTGATCTTGATTATTTGTTGACCCATAAACCTGTCAACCAAGGACTGATGGACAAGCAAAAGGACCAGCATTCTCAATGTTAATAACTTTAAGTGGTTCTGCTTCTTTTGGGTTCCAATTAACAGTCCCACTTCAGCATCTATGGATGGTAACTCAACAAGATGTAGATATGGTCATTTCTTTAAGTCATCATTGGTGACGATGTCCTCTGTAGCCATTGGTATTTGTGCCTGGGTATAAACCTCTGGAAGGTTGATGACTGTGAGTCTGTAGGTCCATAATCTCTAAGTCTCTCAAAACATGACCCAGAGCTGCCAACTCTTCCGGATTCTGCGGAAGACTTCGCGTATTTGACAGTAATTTACTTACTTAAAATATATGCAAGGAGGCCTCTCCTTTTGGCACCAAAAGGAGAGGCCTCCTTGCATATATTTTAAGTAAGTAAATTACCGTCAAATACGCGAAGTCTTCCGCAGAATCCGGAAGAGTTGGCAGCTCTGCATGACCCTTCACAACCTTCTCGTCAGTCAAAGTTTGCACTAATTGTATGTTGATGGCTTTTCCTTTCTCCTTTAGCCTATTCACCACTGCATCAACACAAAATACAGCATTACTGCCAGAGTCCATAAAGGCATATGTCTTTGTCTGTATGCCTGTCCTCTGTCACCTCAAGATAACCACTCCTGGGAGGCATTCTGCAGATGTACTGTGATTGACAGAGTTTGTCAAACCACATTTAACATTATCCTTCACCTCGCTTTCTTCATGGGGAGAATTACTGCCAGCATCTGTGTTTTTCTTAGAGTCAGTTTGTAGAGCAGATTTGTCTTTCCACTCTCTGTGTAGCACTGTTGGATGCCACCTTCTGCATATGTTACATTTCTTCCTCTTCCTGCAATCATTCACAAAATGTGATGATTCCTTTAAGCAGCCAAAACACAAGCCTTTGGAGCGACAAAACTCTATTCTTTCTTTGTATGGCTTGCTTGCTAGCACTGGACAATCACTCAAGAAATGGCTGGAATCACTACAATAAATGCAAGGTCCTTTGACCCCATCGACATCATCACTACTCACAGCTGTTTAACCAGTTCGCTTCGGAGGCTGTGTATACACTCAAGTTTTTTTTTGTACAGCAGATCGGAGAGCGTCTAAACATGCATTCCGATTTTTGTGTGTGTTACCGGGAGACTTGTCAACACGCCACACGTGGCATGCCGTCGTGGCGGCTGACTTGTATACACGCAATCGTTTCTCGGAGTCCATGGGGTCACGGTTCGGTGGCCCCGGACAAAATGCACTGCAAACACTGAACGATTTCACTCTTTTTGTTGAATTTTGCGTAATCCCTTTATCCAAGACCTGTTCCTTTGACATACCAGCCAAGAATTTGTAAAGACGGATTTATATTCATTGTTTACGAGGCCTTCGATCTCTCTCCGGGTATGCCGTTTTTTCGACCGGTCGCTAATAGTCCGTTGCATCGGAGCTTGCCAATGGTCTAATTGTGCTGAACAAACACAACCGTAATTAAAAAACTAGCCATTTAATTCTCGAAATGTCAATGAGTAAAGGTGTTTATTTGGATGTCCGAACTTAGTTTCATTGAGGAAAAAAATTTATTAATGGCTAGAAATTTTTTCAGATTTTTCACTGAAAATAAACCCGCACGGGGGACCGGAAAAAATTAAATATTCCCGATGTCAACTGGTTAATAACTGGTAATTGGTTTAACTATGTCTCCATAGACTGGGTTACATGCAATGCGTGCTTGTTTGTAACATCATCATCAAAAATGACATTTCTCTTCTCTTCTTGAATGTCATCGGCCAAATTCCTCCATATATCTCTCGGCTTGTATGGCAATTATAATAATAATAATAATAAATTAAACATTTCTATTGCGCTGTTTCCATTTAAAAATGATCAAAAGCGCCTAACAAAAAATGAACACGCCATAGAATAAACAGATATAAATACAAACAAGAATTTAAACACAAATCACTTTTTTTATTTTTTTATTTTATTTTAAATCAGAACAGATGAGGTTGCCAAGCCAGCTCCCAAACCTCAGTATGGGGTTACGTCTGTCCCGCTAGAGGAGGATCTATGTCAGTGTACCCCCACTAGCATCGGTGATGTCTCGATCTTTCCCAGAGACAGACGCCTTTAACCTACCTATACTAATTAAAGGAATATAGCCTAACTGGCTTGGTTCTCATCAAAAGTACAATTAAGGAAAAGAGAAAAACAATTAATTTAATTTAAAAAGGCTTCATTAAAAAGGTATGTTTTAATCTTACGTTTAAAAGAATCAAGTGTCTGTTCATTGCGAATGTGACTGGAAGTGTATTCCAAAGCACTGGGGCTGTCAAGAAAATGCTCTAGCACCCAGCGTAGCAAGCATCTTGCCCTTAGGGTACTCTAAAACAAGACCATTACTACTTGACCTGAGATTATAACGGGAACTTTTGTTAATACTAATGAGATTTTTTATGTACACTGGAGATAAACCATGGAGTGCCTTGAAAGTTAACAAAATAATTTTAAAATTAATCCTAAACGAAACAGGTAACCAATGTAATTCGCGAAGAATTGGTGTTATATGCTGAAACCTAGGTGTGTTAAATACAAGTCTGGCCGCTGCATTCTGGACTCGTTGTAGTTTGGCTAATTGACTTTTTGGTAGACCGTACAATAAGCTGTTACAATAATCCATTCGACTGGTGACAAAAGCATGGATTAAGGTCAATAGAGACTCACGAGATAAAAATTTACTAATACTTCTAATGTTATGCAGATGGTAAAAAGCAGCCGAACAAGCCTTAGTAATATGAATATTCATAGTCAACTGTGAGTCGAACCATGATCCCAAATTCCTAACACATGAATTGGGAAGAATATCAGATTTCCCCACAGTGAGGCTGGGAATGTTAATTTTTGTAGCTTGTTGTCTGGTACCAATGACAAGAAATTCACTTTTCTTATCATTGATCATAAGCCTATCATGAATCATCCATTGCCTGATGTCTTGAATACATCTCTCCATTGCTGCTACGGCTTCCAACTGACTGTTTGTATCGTCAGGTTTAAAGCTTATGTACAACTGTGTGTCATCTGCATAACAATGAGAATTTGGCAGATGGCGCTCAATAATATCAAACAACCTAGAAGCATAGATGGTGAAAAGCAGTGGACCCAGACATGATCCTTGGGGAACACCACAGTCAAGCCTGAAACTATCTGACAAGGTCCCATCTATAGACACCCGCTGGCTTCTGGAAGACAAGATGCAAACCAATCAAGCGCCAAGCCGGATATCCCAAGCTTTGACTGAAGGCGTTCCAGCAAAATTTTATGATCAATGGTATCAAAAGCGGCACTAAGATCTAATAAAACAAGTAATGTTACATGCTGAGAATTCATCTTCAAAAGTATGTCATTCTTTACCCTCAAAAGAGCCGTCTCTGTACTGTGATGTTTCCTATATGCCGATTGAAATTGTGGAAATAATGAATGCCTAGCCATATGATTATTAATTTGAGCACACACTGCACTCTCAGTAAGTTTAGATGTGATCATTCTAATATTCTGAGAATGATTGATCTCTTGTTCCATTGTGAGATCTTTTGCCAGGTTATGCAGATCTGTGATAAATACTGCATATCGATGCAGTATCTTTGCAGATATCTTTGTCTTCTGGTTTGGTTTCAGGCCATTCAACTGTCTTTGACACCATGCTGTCCATGATGCGTTCAAACTTCCTTTTCAGCAGAAGTTTAGCCTTTGAGAGAGCTTGTGCTGAATCCTCACCATATATGCAGCTTTTCACAATGGCATTTGCTTCTCCTCTGGTATACTGCTATAAGAAATATACTCACGGAATTTTAAAATGCATCATCCCAATATTTCACATATTTTTCAACAGCAGATTATTGCAGTGAGACTTCAGCCACCTTGATAAAACTACTGGCAGCATGGTCCAGTGTGGACTCTATGATTGGGAGCGGTGGTGGATGGTGCTGTCATTTTGTCTCTAAAACGGCTCAAGTTAACTAAGGGCCAGGTGCCCCGTTTTGGAATTGTTTATTTTATACGGGGAGTATTTTGTCTTATTCTAAATTACACCATCCACCACCATTTCAGTTGCAGAGACAGTTGTAATCCCTACTAACCAAGAGACAATTGTCCCTGGTAAATTACACATGCGTGGTAAAGTAACTTCAGGAGTAATAGAATCTTCAGGAAGATTTGCAGATAGTGACAATAGTATTTTGGTTGGACAAGTGTTTGCAAACCCTCACAAAAACTTTATTCCAATACGAGTCCTTAATGTGCAACCCAAGCCTTCCATGTTGCATAAAGGCATACACATTGCTTTTTTTCAACCAGGAGATCCAGTGGAAAATGAGCAAGCACACAGCTCAGATAATACATTAGGCATAGCTGTGGAGGAACTGCTTGAGCATAGTTCTGCCCAGTTGACTGTAGAGCAGAAGCATAAACTGAAAGATTTGTTACATGAACACAGCAAATTTTTTCAATATCTGGTGAACTTGGACAGACAAAAGTGACATATCACAGCGCGATGATTACCTTACCACCAAAGACATGAAGCACAGAAACGGGTAGATGTGATTGATGCAGGTGTAATTTCTACATCTTTCAGTCCTTGGGCAAGCCCAGTGGTGTTGATTAAAAAGGATGGATACATGTTTTTGTATAGATTATAGAAAACTAAATGAAGTAACACTCAAAGATGCGTATCCATTGCCACGAATAGACGACAGTCTCGATGCTCAATTGCTAACTCCAAGTGGTTTTCATCGTTAGATCTTGCAAGTGACTACTGGCAGGTTGAAATCTACCCTAAGGACAAGTCAAAGACAGTGTTCACTACAGGTAGTGGCCTGTTTGATTTCAATATCATGCCCTTTGGGCTTTGTAATGCCCCTGGCACCTTTGAAAGACTGATAGAGTTAGTTTTAAGTGGGCTCCACTGGAAAACTTGTCTTGTCTATTTAGATGATATTCTTATATTTGCACCATCCTTTAAAGAACATGTCACCCGCTTAGGTTGTTAGACGACTGTCCGAAGCAAGTCTTAAATTAAAACCCAAGAAATGCTCTATATTTCAAACTGAAGTCTGTTACCTTGGTCACATTGTATCAGCACAAGGTGTGTCAACGAATCCAGAGAAGATGGCTAAAGTGCATGACTGGCCTACTCCACGTCATTTTAAAGATGTTAGAAATTTTCTGGGGTTGTGTTCGTATTATAGGTGATTTATAAGAAACTTTGGCTGTATTGCTGCACCATTACACCAACTTAAATTTAAATGGACACATCATGTGACATGGCTTTTACATTGTTGAAAGAGAAATTAACTTCTACACCAATTTTGACTTTTCCAGATTTCTCATTACCATTTATCCTTGACACAGATGCCAGTGGAGATGCTGTAGGTGTGGTTCTTTCACAAATTCAGAATAGTCAAGAAAAGGTAATTGGGTATGCGAGCCGAAAGCTTAGCAAAGCAGAACTCAATTACAGCATCACCAGGCGTGAGCTTCTAGCTGTTGTTCATTTTGTCCGATCACGGTTCTCTTCAATGGCTTTTTAATTTCAGAAATATCCAGGGACAACTTCCTAGGTGGTTATACACACTAAGTTCTTTTGATTTTGATATTTGTCATAGGTCTGGCAATCAGCACAAAACTACTCTGTTGGCTACCGTGATGAGGTAGAATGTTAGTCAATGTGATGCCTGTGTCAGAAGAAAGTCTCCGGCTCCAAGATTACAGGCCCCTCTGCAACCTTCTGCTGTTGCTGCCCCATTAAAAAGATTGGGCATAGATGTTTTTGGACAGTTGCCCCTTTCGAAACGCGACAACAGATATATTTTAGTAGTCATGGATTACTTTACTATAAAGTGGACTGAAGTGTATCCTTTACGCAACCAAGAAGCACAAACAGTTGCTAAAATGTTAGTTGAACAGTTTATTTGTTGCTTTGGTGTTCCACTTAGTATACATTCTGACAAAGATCTAATTTTGAAAGCCGACTTTTTCAGTCAATTTGTCAGTTTTAGGAATAAACAAAACTCGTACGACTCCTTACCACCCCCAGTCGGATGGTCTTGTAGAACGGTTCAACCATACGATACAGACTATCCTCAGTATATATGTTAGTGAAGACCATACACCATGATGGTGTATCAAGCAAGTGAGTAGGAAACGACTGGGGTTAGCCCAAATAAAATGGAAGAAAGTTCTCAGTGCCACATCCCGAAAGGAGAGAAAACGCAAGTCCAGATGAGTATGCATCCGAACTTTACTCCAGTATGTGAAAGTCCTTTGAAGTGGCAAGAAAAAATATTCAAGGAGAGCAAAAAGGCAAAAACAGTTGTACAATGTCAAATTAAAGGGCAGTCTGTACTTCTCAAGTGACCGAGTTTGGCTTTACAGGTATCTTTGTAAAATCGGGCATAGCCCTAAACTCCAATCACACTGGAAGGGTCCTTATCAAATCATCAAATGCATTTCAGATACATTCTACTGTATCAAACATATGGAGAAATGACATAGAAAAGTTGTCCATTTCGATAGACTAAAATCGTGTGTTTCAAGCTCTTTTTCACAAGAAATTTTGGGCGATAACAGCAGTCAGGGTGTTACTACCAGAGATGCCATTGACAATGGTGAGACAGAACAGATGGATGGATTGGCTGGCAGCAATGATGCTACTGATGAGAACCTGGGGGACGGAAGAGAAACGTCTAGAAACCAAGATGTTAACCCATACCCTACCAGAGAAGCAGCAGCAACCGCTGGTGGTCGTGAGATGGATGGAGAGGAGGAATCCTACCATGCAGAAAATACATCCGAGGAGAACATCGCTGGAACTTTCACTGGGGACCAGGGAGTAGCAACATCAGAACAGGTAGAACTACAGGAGGCAGGTCAGTCAAGTCACGAAGATGTGGAGTTTGCACTAACACATATTCAACGACAACGACTACCGATGTGGCTACACACAGGAGATTTTGTGACGTGAACTAAATGAACAGTTGTGATTATTGAATATAACTGCATAAGAACACTGTTTATTTGGGCTGCAGACCAGATTAGATGGACACTAAAGTGAGATAGAAATAGCTTGTGTCCGTTGTATTTAATCAATGGATTGTGGAATGCTTCAAAATAGTTAATTTGCATTAATTGCAGACAGCTAAATTGTTTAGAGTGATCACAAATCTCGTGCTAATTTGACGTTGTTACTGTTTTTCTGCTCTGTTGGAAAACCTGTGAAGTCATAATGTACGCATAGATGCCGGAGGTTGTATATTACATAATGTTTTTTTTTGTGGGAGGGTGCGGCACAAATGAAATTTTGTCAAATAGAGATGCGCCTTTTCTACAGGCGAGGGCAGTGTAACAAAAAAATGTTGATCCGGATTTTTTATGTTAGTTTGTTCCTTTAAGATTTCAAATTATTAGTAGAGCCCTCTGTTGGTCACCCTTAGTCAAGTTGACTTAGTTTTCTTCTACATGCTGTGTTAGGGTCAGTTGCCCCGTTTTGGAATTATTTATTTTATTAGGGGAGTATTTGCACTCAACTGTTGTCTATTTATATTTATTGTGATTTTATTTTCCCCAAATATGTGAACCTTGGGTATGATACATGTTAAGATTGTCTGATACCACTACAATGTTTCAGAGAGTGAAGTTCAGGAAAACCTAAGAACATTGGTGAAAATAACAAAATTAATGGACTATAACACTACTTTGTTTTCCATCTTAGATGGCTGTACAACAACAAAATCAATGATATTACACCAGGAACATTTGATGGTCTACAAAATCTCACTGAATTGTAAGTATTCATGTCATAAATATCAATCACGCAGCATGGAGCCTACGATTTATCTTAACCGAAGTTACTTCTCACTGTATGCAAACAAATTAGATTAGAAGTGTGTAGTTAACTTTTGCCGATCGAAATATATTTAGGCCTATGCATTGTCACTTTAGTCTCTGTATGACACATCATAATCAACATTTGTACAAATCATTTATTTTTTTTATTTATTTCTTTTTTTCCAAATAATAAATAACTTGTCCCATACAATAACACTTGCAAATAGTACCTACCTTACAGGTTGAGGGTTGTGCTATGTTGACTATTAGAGTTGGTGGATTACGCAGACGTCACAAAGTCCTTGTAGCAGAAATAGCCTATGCTGGTATTATGGGGTTGGATTTCTTGACAAGCTGTTGTCAAATTTTCGACATTCCTCAATGCAAAATTAGGTTAGGGAAAGTAACAGTTCCAATAATCACAGAGATTACCACTTAGATGTGTTGACGTCGCATTTCAGTTGCAGAGACAGTTGTAATCCCTACTAACCAAGAGACAATTGTCCCTGGTAAATTACACATGCGTGGTAAAGTAACTTCAGGAGTAATAATAATAATAATAATGTATAGATTTATATAGCGCACGTATCCACCAACTAAGTGGCGCTCAAGGCGCATTATATTATTATCCCTGCTCATAAGGCTCATAAGGCTCATAAATCATTCCTGAAACCATCTCAGCTCCCTGGGGAGTATACAGCTCAATTGCTGCCATTTCTAGCGCATATAGAGCAAACCAGAAGATTTGCAGATAGTGACAATGGTATTTTGGTTGGACAAGTGTTTGCAAACCCTCACAAAAACTTGATTCCAATATGAGTCCTTAATGTGCAACCCAAGCGTTCCATGTTGCATAAAGGCACACATTGCTTTTTTTCAACCAGGAGATCCAGTGGAAAATGAGCAAGCACACAGTTCAGATAATACATTAGGCATAGCTGTGGAGGAACTGCTTGAGCGTAGTTCTGCCCAGTTGACCGGATGTGCCTTTTGCTATTCCAATTTGTTGCTTTATTTCTGTGTTAAATCTTCCATCTTCTGTAATAACACTTCCTAATAAGTACGTGAACTTGCTGTCTTGTTTGATTGTCTTGTCTCCAACCTTTAGTATACATTTTTTGAACATCTTTTCTCTTGCTTATTACCATACATTCAGTCTTTTTGCATTTGATGCTTAGTCCTTTTCTTTCACTTTCTTCAACCACCTTGCTGAGTAGAGCTTGTATCACAGCATAAACACGGGTAATGCCAAACCACGCGTGACGATTACCTTACCACTAAAGACATGAAGCACAGAAACGGGTAGATGTGATTGATGTAGGTGTTATTTCTCCATAACACTGGAAGTCCTTGGGCAAGTCCAGTGGTGTTGATTAAAAAGGATGGATCTACACATTTTTGTATAGATTATAGAAAACTAAATGAAGTAACACTCAAAGATGTGTATCCATTGCCACGAATAGACGACAGTCTCGATGCTCTTGCTAGCTCCAAGTGGTTTTCATCTTAGATCTTGCAAGTGGCTACTGGCAGGTTGAAATCGACCCTTAGGACAAGTCAAAGACAGCGTTCAGTACAGGTTGTGGCCTGTTTGATTTCAATATCATGCCCTTCGGGCTTTGTAATGCCCATAGCACCTTTGAAAGACTGATGGAGTTAGTTTTAAGTGGGTTCCACTGGAAAAATGGTCTGGTCTATTTAGATGATATTCTTATTTTTGCACCATCCTTTGAAGAACATGTCACCCGCTTAGGTGAAGTTTTTAGACGACTGTCCGAAGCAAGTCTTAAATTAAAACCCAAGAAATGCTCTATATTTCAAACTGAAGTCTGTTACCTTGGTCACATTGTATCAGCACAAGGTGTTTCAATGAATCAAGAGAAGACGGCTAAAGTGTGTGACTTGCCTACTCCACGTCATCTTAAACATTTTCTGGCGCTGTGTTCGTATCATAGGTGATTTATAAGAAACTTTGGCTGTATTGCTGCACCATTATATCGACTTACACAGAAAGATGTCAAATTTAAATGGACACATCAATATGACATGGCTTTTACATTGTTGAAAGAGAAATTAACTTCTACACCAATTTTGACTTTTCGAGATTTCTCATTCTTATTTATGCTGGTTTATTCGTGGTTTATTCACAAATTCAGAATAGTGAGCTTCTAGCCGTTGTTTATTTTATCCGATCACGGTTCTTTTCAATGGCTTTTTAATTTCAGAAATATCCAGGGACAACTTCCTAGGTGGTTAGAGACACTAAATTCTTTTGATTTTGATATTTGTCATAGGTCTGGCAATCGGCACAAAACTACTGGGTTGGCTACCGTGATGAGGTAGAACGTTTAGTCAATGTGATGCTTGTGTCAGAAGAAAGTCTCCAGCTCCAAGGTTGCAGGCCCCTCTGCAACCTTCTGCTGTTGCTGCCCCATTAAAAAGATTGGGCATAGATGTTTTTGGACGGTTGCCTTATTCGAAACGTGACAACAGATATATTTTAGTAGTCATGGATTACTTTACTAAGTGGGCAGAAGTGTATCCTTTACGCAACCAAGAAGCACAAACAGTTGCTAAATTGTTAGTTGAACAGTTTATTTCATCACCGTTTTCACGAAGAGCCACATATCTCAAATGGCGTGATTGAGATTTACATTTCATACTGTGCTTAGCTTAAAACTGCAAATCTGCAATACTAAAGCCACGGTTTGCAGTTTAAAACCCCTTACATGATTCTGTAAAAGTTTAACCTCTCCATTAACTAACTAATTTCGTTTAAAATATTGGCTAATTGCCATAGTAATTAGTCAAAGATATGTGTCTCTTCGTGAAACCTAAAAAGTGAGATGACCTACTTATACGCCCATCTGAATATGTGTTTTTTTACATAGGAAAGGGATGAGCATGTCACGTGATCACGCGCACACTGACATATGTGGCTCTTCGTGAAAACGCAAAAATGATTTGACCTACATTTACGCCCTTCTGTTGCAATGTATTACATGCATCTTTGGGGATGTGTGGCTCTTCGTGAAAACGCAAAATGCAATTATTGAGATATACGCCCCTACCTGTATTAATCAATAATTTGTCATTTTAACATTAGTGGCTATACGTGAAAACGGTGACGATTTGTTGCTTTGGTGTTCCACATAGTATACACTCTGACAAAGGAACTAATTTTGAAAGTCGACTTTTTCAGTCAATTTGTCAGTTGTTGGGAATAAACAAAACTTGTACGACTCCTTACCACCCCCAGTCAGATGGTCTTGTCGAACGGTTCAACCGTACAATACAGACTATGCTCAGTATGTATGTTAGTGAAGACCAGTCTGATTGGGATGTACATCTTCCATACACCATAATGGCGTATCGAGCAAGTGAGCAGGAACCGACTGGGGTTAGCCCAGATAAAATGTTTGGAAGAGAGTTGTCAGTGCCACTAGATTTATTAGTTAGTCATCCCGAAAGGAGAGAAAACACAAGTCCAGATGAGTATTCATCCGAACTTTACTCCCGTATGTGAAAGATAGAAACAGCTTGTGTCAGTTGTATTTAATCAATGGATTGTGGAATGCTTCAAAATAGTTAATTTGCGTTTATGGAAGACAGCTAAATTTCGTGCTAATTTGACATTGTTACTGTTTTTCTGCTCCAACTGTTGGAAAACCTGTACACATAGATGCCGGAGGCTGTATACATAATTTTTTATTTTATTTATTTATTTATTTTTTGTGGGGGGGATCACAAATGAAATTTTGTCAAGAAATTGTTTTTGTATTTTTCAGGAGCAGAAATGCACCTTTTGTACAGGCGAGGGTAGTGTTACAAAAAATTTTGGCCCATATTTTTTATGTTAGTTTGTTCCTTTAAGATTTCAAATTATAAGTAAAGCTAGTTAGCCAAGGGCCAGGTGCCCCATTTTGGAATTATTTATTTTATGAGGGAGTATTTTGTCTTATTCTAAATTGTACCATCCACCTCCTCATCTGTACTGTGCTGTGTAAGTACCATTTTATATTACTTGCCTTGTGTCAATATTTACCATGCCTATCCCCTAACACTTATCCCATTTTTGTCCTAAGGTTCAGTACCCTTGACTACGGTTTCAGTCGTAGCTAGAGTGCAGTAACCTCATAAACTTCAATTATTCTGGCTAGCTCTGCTCCTGCTTATTTTATGAATTTATAACATAGTCTGTAGTTGACTGAGGGCGTCTATAATGTAACTTGTGGCGAGAGACAGAATATTTTATTTCTTGAGATGCCGTAAAATCTTTTCCTTTAAAAATTATTTTAGTTTGTTCCTGTAATCATTTTGTTTTTGATGTAGTAAATGAGCAAGGGGCGCAGTATTCATGTCATGAATTTGAATCACGCAGCATCGAGCATTCGATTTATCTTGACTGAAGTTACTTCTCACTGCATGCAAACAAATTAGATTAGAAGTGCATGGTTCATTTTTGCCAATTGAAATATATTTAGGTCTATTTATTGTAAATTTAGTCTACGTATAACAAATAGTAATCAGCAACATTTGTACAAATCATATATTTAATTTATTTTTTAATTTTTTTTAATTTTTTTTTTTTAAAATAATAAATAACTTGTCCCATACAATAACACTTGTATGACGATGAGTAGCATTCCACTGAATCTTTTTTTATATCGATGCACATCCAGTGTTGTCGAAATTATGTTTTTATTGTAGTTACTATATACATGTAATGCTGGTAATTATTCAGTAGTTGTGGAAGGTAGTACCTACCTTACAGGTTTAGGGTTGTGCTATGTTGCCTATTAGAGTTGGTGGATTACGCAGACGTCACAAAGTCCTTGTAGCAGAAATAGCCTATGCTGGTATTATGGGGTTGGATTTCTTGACAAGCTGTGGTCAAATATTCGATATTCCTCAATGCAAAATTAGGTTTGGGAAAGTAACAGTTCCAATAATCACAGAGATTTCCACTTATATGTGTTGTCACATTTCAGTTGCAGAGACAGTTGTAATCCCTACTAACCAAGAGACAATTGTCCCTGGTAAATTACACAAGCGTGGTAAAGTAACTTCAGGAGTAGTAGAATCTTCAAGAAGATTTGCAGATAGTGACAATGGTATTTTGGTTGGACGAGTGTTTGCAAACGCTCACAAAAACATGAACTAAATGAACAGTTGTGATTATTTAATATAACCCGCATAAGAACACTGCATTATTTGGGCTGCAGACCAGATGAGATGGACACTAAAGTGAGATAGAAACAGCTTGTGTCAGTTGTATTTAATCAATGGACTCTGGAATGCTTCAAAATAGTTAATTTGCGTTTATGGAAGACAGCTAAATTGTTTAGAGTGATCACAAATCTCGTGCTAATTTGACGTTGTTACTGTTTTTTTGTTCCAACTGTTGGAAAAACTGTGAAGTCATAATGTACACACAGATGCAGGAGGCTGTATACATAATTTTTTTGGGGGGGGGGGGGAGCGCAAATGAAATTTTGTCAAGAAATAGTTTTTGTATTTTTTCAGGTGCAGAAATGCGCCTTTTCTACAGGCGAGGGTAGTGTAACAAAATATTTTGGCTCATATTTTTTATGTTAGTTTGTTCCTTTAAGATTTCAAATTATAAGTAAAGCTAGTTAGCCAAGGGCCAGGTGCCCCATTTTGGAATTATTTATTTTATTAGGGAGTATTTTGTCTTATTCTAAATTGCACCATCTACCTCCTCATCTGTACTGTGCTGTGTAAGTACCATTTTATATTACTTGCCTATTGGGTCTGGAAAAGGGAATCAGTGAATCGCTGGATGTTCCTTTGCAACAAGTCAAAGGGCTTTATTCCAACCTTCTATCTCCTTTCTGAGTTCCTTTTCTGCACCCTCAAGATTGGTTCCATTGTCCGACTTCATCTCTTTAACATTTCCTCTGCGAGCAATGAATCGTCAAGTTGTATCAATACGTGAATCTGTGTCGAGAGAGTTCGCTTTCTCAGTGTGTACTGCCCGTGAAGCAAGACGGGTAAAGATAACTCAATACCGTTTTAGTACACTTTGACCTCTTTTTACTTCAATTGAGATAAAATAGTCCATTTCTAGTCTGGTGAAGAGATTCTCGTCAGGTTTGAGCCTTGAGCGCCCAGCAGGGTGGATATGTACGCGCTACAAATCTTTATTATTATTATTATCAGAAGGCAGGTCAGCCATCTTCCTTTCAATTAATCTGGTCCTCTGTTTTCTGCATGTCAGACATTTTCCAACTATCCGTCTAACTGCTGAGTCAGTACCTGGCATCCAGTACTTCTGTTGAAAGCTTATAATTACATGGTTCCTTCGTCTATGCCCAGACATCTTGTGAACATGCCTCAAAATCAAAGTTGAAACATGACTAACTTTAGGGAGGATAATGGGATGCTTAGCATCATCTGGTAGCGAGGCTCTGCTCAATCTTCCTCCTACTTGTAACAGGCCATCTTTGAGAACTGGGTCCACTCTGTATATGGAAATGGTTTTCCTGACACCTGTGGAATTTGATTGCTACTCCTAACTCCACCTCCGTCACCCTTGACTTCTAGCATTCTAATTTCATCTGCATATGTCGTAAAAATTTCTTTTCTGCAGTTTACAGTTCCTTCAGAGTAAGTGCACCCTGCAAATCTTGTGGGGATTTGTGCGACTTGTGCTTCACCTTTATCCATCTTCCAAATCTTAACATCCAGCAAACTACCTTCTTCAGCCTGAACCAGTCTGAGTAATGCTGAATTACTTAGTCAAGAGCACTTCTCTCTGTGTCATTTGGCTTAAGAGTACTTGCAAGAACAACTCTTTACTTCTGGATCTTGTGGTGCATTAAACTAACTAAGTTCTGCTCTTGAGGGCCATTTATCTTCCTGCTGAAGTAAGAACTCAGGGCCGTCCTTCTACTCTTTCATCTGAAGAAACTGTTCAACTTTTCCCCCCCTAGAGCAAACATCAGCAGGACTGTGTGCCGACTCAACGTGACGCCACTGAGTTAGGTTGGAGCCATCAAGGATAACTGCTAATCTGTTAGCCACAAATGTCTTAAAGTGTCTTTTGATTTTGATATTTGTCATAGGTCTGGCAATCAGCACAAAACTACTGTGTTGGCTACCGTGATGAGGTAGAATGTTAGTCAATGTGATGCCTGTGTCAGAAGAAAGTCTCCGGCTCCAAGGTTGCAAGGTTGCAGGCCCCTCTGCAACCTTCTGCTGTTGCTGCCCCATTAAAAAGATTGGGCATAGATGTTTTTGGACGGTTGCCCCATTCGAAACGTGACAACAGATATATTTTAGTAGTCGTGGATTACTTTACTAAGTGGACAGAAATGTATCCTTTACGCAACCAAGAAGCACAAACAGTTGCTAAAGTGTTAGTTGAACAGTTTATTTTTTGCTTTGGTGTTCCACTTAGTATACACTCTGACAAAGGAACTAATTTTGAAAGCCGACTTTTTCAGTCAATTTGTCAGTCCAGATGAGTATGCATCCGAACTTTACTCCCGTATGTGAAAGTCCAAGTGGCAAGAAAAAAAAATTCAAGGAGAGCAGAAAAGGCAAAAACAGTTGTACAATGTCAAATTAAAGGGCAGTCTGTACTCTCCAGATGACCTAGTTTGGCTTTACAGGTATCTTCGTAAAATTGGGCTTGGCCTTAAATTCCAATCACACTAGAAGGGCCTTTATCAAGTCATCAAACGCATTTCAGATACAGTCTACTGTATCAAACATGGAGAAACGACATAGAAAAGTTGTCCATTTCGATAGACTGAAGCTGTGTGTTTCAAGTTCTTTTTCACAAGAAGTCTTGGGCGATAACTGCAGTCAGGGTGTTACTACCAGAGATGCCATTGACAATGGTGAGACAGAGCAGCTGGATGGATTGGTTGGCAGCAATGATGCTACTGATGAGAACCTAGGGGACTGAGGAGAAACGTCCAGCAACCAACATGTTAACCATACCCTACCAGAGAATAAGCAGCAGCGGCTGGTGGTGGTGATGAGAGGGATGGAGAGGAGGAATCCGAAAAGAACATTGCTGGACCAGGGAGTAGCAACATCAGAACAGGGAGAACTACAGGAGGCAGGTCAGTCAAGTCACAAAGATGTGGCTACGCACAGGAGATTTTTGTGACATGAACTAAATGAACAGTTATGATTATTGATAACTGCATAAGAACACTGTGCATTATTTGGGCTGCAGACCAGATGAGATGGACACTAAAGTGACTGAGATAGAAACAGCTTGTGTCAGTTGTATTTAATCAATGGACTGTGGAATGCTTCAAAATAGTTAATTTGCGTTTATGTAAGATGGCTAAATTGTTTAGAGTGATCACAAATCTTGTGCTAATTTGACGTTGTTACTGTTTTTCTGCTCCAACTGTTGGAAAACCTGTGAATTCATAATGTGCACGTAGATGCCGGAGGCTGTATATACATTTTTTTTGGGGGGGGGGGGGGGGGGTGCAAATGAAATGAAATGTTGTCAAATTGTTTTTTGTTTTTTTTTCAGGTGCAGAGATGCACCTTTTCTTCAGGCGAGGGCAGTGTAACAAAAAAATGTTTGTCCATATTTTTTATGTTAGTTTGTTCCTTTAAGATTTCAAATTATTAGTAGAGCCCTCTGTTGGTCACCCCTAGTCAAGTTGACTTAGTTTTCTTCTACATGCTGTGTTAGGGTCAGTTGCCCCGTTTTGGAATTATTTATTTTATTAGGGGAGTATTTTGTCGTATTCTAAATTGCACCATCTACCTCCTCATCTGTACTATGCTGTGTAAGTACCATTTTATTTTATTGCCTTGTGTCGATATTTACCATGCCTACCCCCTGACACTTATCCCATATTTGTCCTAAGGTTCAGTACCCTTGACTACGGTTTCAGTCGTAGCTAAAGTGCAGTAACCTCATAAACTTACTCTTCAATTATTCTGGCTACTGCTTATTTTATTTAATAACGTAGTCTATAGTTGACTGATGAAAATTGCTTTACCCTGGGTGCCTACAATGTAACTTGTGGCGAGAGGCAGAATATTTTATTAAACCTATTTTATTTCTTGTAAAATTATTTTAGTTGGTTCCTGTAATTTTTTTTTTGGAGCTAATAAATCTTTCTTTTCTTATGGGCATTTCATGACTGGCGCCGTTACAGTATTCATGTCATAAATTTGAATCACACAACATCGAGCCTACAATTTATCTTGACTGAAGTTACTTCTTACTGCATGCAAGCAAGTTATGTTAGAAGTGTGTAGTTAGCTTTTGCAGAGCGAAATATATTTAGGTCTATGCATTGTCATTTTAGTCTACGTATGATACATCGTAATCGGCAACATTTGTACTATATTTAATTAAGTGTTCAAGCTATAGCGCGAACACCTTGTTTTTTTTGTTTTGTTTTTTAACTAATAACTTGTCCCATACAATAACACTTGTAAATGGAGGGTAGCATTTCACTGAATCTTTTTTTATATCGATGCACATCTAGTGTTTTCTATCAAAATTCCATTTTATATTTTTGATTGGAGTTAATATATAATGCTGGCAGAATAATTTCTGTAAGTATATGGCCAATCACTTAGATTTAAGTATGCTTTCATGAACTAAAATCTGAAAACGTTTTTGAATATTACCAATTTATTTATGTTTCAATACACTGTTTTTCACCATACTTTGTTTTCCCATCTTAGATATCTGTACAACAACAACATCAGTAAACTTGCACCCAGGACTTTTGATGGTCTACACAATCTCATCCTATTGTAAGTTTTCATGATTAGGCTGGTCATAATCTGAACACTGTTCTGTTTATGTTGCATCTCGAAGCATTGTCAATTTGTTTGATAACATGAAAACGTTTTCTTCAAGAAATCTGAGAATATTGTTGAAAATAACCATATTAACAGGCATTAATGATTTTGTTTTAACGCTACTTTTATTTTCCTATCTAAGATCACTGATAGACAACAAAATCAGTGAAATTGCACCAGGAATATTTAATGGTCTACAAAGTCTTCAAACCTTGTAAGTATTCATGTCGTCAATTTCAATCACGCAGCATCGAGCAACCAATTTCTCTTGACTGAAGTTACATCTCTCGGCAAACAAATATAGATGAAGTGGGAAGTTCATGTGTGCCCATTGAAAACGTGTCAATGGGAAGCCTGTGGGACAACAAACATTTGTAAAATTTGTGTTCAAAAGGTGGAACCAGCATGCTTCATTATACTGTACCTGGTTATGTTTTTCAAAATAAAATGTAACATTAATCAAAATTCTCAGTTACACATGGCTGTAGGACAAGGAAATTATTTTATGTTGTTAATTTGATGCAATACATTATTGTCTATTTATCTATAAGATTCATTTGTAGTTTTATTTTCTAAACAAAGTAAACTTAATTTGTTTCTCCTGAATATGATCAGAGGATACTGATCAAAATGTTTGAGTTGCAACCAACCAATTCTTTTTGGAACTATTTTTTACTCAAAAGAGAATTTCTACATGGTGTCACCATGACAACGTTTCATCAAGTTGTTTTTGGGAAATCAAAGAAAATAGGTGAAAATAACCAGATAAATTGGCTTGAATACAATTTTAACCCTACTGTTTTCCCATGTTAGAAAGCTGTGGAACAACAATATCGGTGAAATTACTCCAGGAACATTTGATGATCTACACAATCTCATTGAATTGTAAGTTTTCATGTTTCGAATGCAGTACCCACTGTTTTCGTGTTCAGGCTGGTAATAATCTGAACACTGTTCTGTTAGATTTTGTCCAACTGTAATTTGAGTATTTGTGACGGGCTCTGCGAAAATGAGTCGCTACTCGCATGGCCTATTTCCACGTACAGGGTTGATGAATGTTTGGAGGGTGAAAAACAAAATGGAAATTGATTTTCTGATTATCCATTATTTCGGTTCTTTAGTATCTGTATTTTCATATTTATAAATCAAAAAAGCTGATTTGTATGAAGAAAGTGGAATAAATGATGATTTTTGTGTGCCTTTTGTTTTCATTTCATTTCATTTCAAGCATAAACTGAAAGATTTGTTACATGAACACAGCAAATTTTTTCAATATCTGGTGAACTTGGACAGACAAAAGTGACATATCACAGCGCGATGATTACCTTACCACCAAAGACATGAAGCACAGAAACGGGTAGATGTGATTGATGCAGGTGTAATTTCTACATCTTTCAGTCCTTGGGCAAGCCCAGTGGTGTTGATTAAAAAGGATGGATACATGTTTTTGTATAGATTATAGAAAACTAAATGAAGTAACACTCAAAGATGCGTATCCATTGCCACGAATAGACGACAGTCTCGATGCTCAATTGCTAACTCCAAGTGGTTTTCATCGTTAGATCTTGCAAGTGACTACTGGCAGGTTGAAATCTACCCTTAGTCAAAGACAGCGTTCACTACAGGTAGTGGCCTGTTTGATTTCAATATCATGCCCTTTGGGCTTTGTAATGCCCCTGGCACCTTTGAAAGACTGATAGAGTTAGTTTTAAGTGGGCTCCACTGGAAAACTTGTCTTGTCTATTTAGATGATATTCTTATATTTGCACCATCCTTTGAAGAACATGTCACCCGCTTAGGTTGTTAGACGACTGTCCGAAGCAAGTCTTAAATTAAAACCCAAGAAATGTTCTATATTTCAAACTGAAGTCTGTTACCTTGGTCACATTGTATCAGCACAAGGTGTGTCAACGAATCCAGAGAAGATGGCTAAAGTGCATGACTGGCCTACTCCACGTCATTTTAAAGATGTTAGAAATTTTCTGGGGTTGTGTTCGTATTATAGGTGATTTATAAGAAACTTTGGCTGTATTGCTGCACCATTACACCAACTTAAATTTAAATGGACACATCATGTGACATGGCTTTTACATTGTTGAAAGAGAAATTAACTTCTACACCAATTTTGACTTTTCCAGATTTCTCATTACCATTTATCCTTGACACAGATGCCAGTGGAGATGCTGTAGGTGTGGTTCTTTCACAAATTCAGAATAGTCAAGAAAAGGTAATTGGGTATGCGAGTAAAGCTTAGCAAAGCAGAACTCAATTACAGCATCACCAGGCGTGAGCTTCTAGCTGTTGTTCATTTTGTCCGATCACGGTTCTCTTCAATGGCTTTTTAATTTCAGAAATATCCAGGGACAACTTCCTAGGTGGTTATACACACTAAGTTCTTTTGATATTTGTCATAGGTCTGGCAATCAGCACAAAACTACTCTGTTGGCTACCGTGATGAGGTAGAATGTTAGTCAATGTGATGCCTGTGTCAGAAGAAAGTCTCCGGCTCCAAGATTACAGGCCCCTCTGCAACCTTCTGCTGTTGCTGCCCCATTAAAAAGATTGGGCATAGATGTTTTTGGACAGTTGCCCCTTTCGAAACGCGACAACAGATATATTTTAGTAGTCATGGATTACTTTACTATAAAGTGGACTGAAGTGTATCCTTTACGCAACCAAGAAGCACAAACAGTTGCTAAAATGTTAGTTGAACAGTTTATTTGTTGCTTTGGTGTTCCACTTAGTATACATTCTGACAAAGATCTAATTTTGAAAGCCGACTTTTTCAGTCAATTTGTCAGTTTTAGGAATAAACAAAACTCGTACGACTCCTTACCACCCCCAGTCGGATGGTCTTGTAGAACGGTTCAACCATACGATACAGACTATCCTCAGTATATATGTTAGTGAAGACCGTACACCATGATGGTGTATCAAGCAAGTGAGTAGGAAACGACTGGGGTTAGCCCAAATAAAATGGAAGAAAGTTCTCAGTGCCACATCCCGAAAGGAGAGAAAACGCAAGTCCAGATGAGTATGCATCCGAACTTTACTCCAGTATGTGAAAGTCCTTTGAAGTGGCAAGAAAAAATATTCAAGGAGAGCAAAAAAGGCAAAAACAGTTGTACAATGTCAAATTAAAGGGCAGTCTGTACTCTCCAAGTGACCGAGTTTGGCTTTACAGGTATCTTTGTAAAATCGGGCATAGCCCTAAACTCCAATCACACTGGAAGGGTCCTTATCAAATCATCAAATGCATTTCAGATACATTCTACTGTATCAAACATATGGAGAAATGACATAGAAAAGTTGTCCATTTCGATAGACTAAAATCGTGTGTTTCAAGCTCTTTTTCACAAGAAATTTTGGGCGATAACAGCAGTCAGGGTGTTACTACCAGAGATGCCATTGACAATGGTGAGACAGAACAGATGGATGGATTGGCTGGCAGCAATGATGCTACTGATGAGAACCTGGGGGACGGAAGAGAAACGTCTAGAAACCAAGATGTTAACCCATACCCTACCAGAGAAGCAGCAGCAACCGCTGGTGGTCGTGAGATGGATGGAGAGGAGGAATCCTACCATGCAGAAAATACATCCGAGGAGAACATCGCTGGAACTTTCACTGGGGACCAGGGAGTAGCAACATCAGAACAGGTAGAACTACAGGAGGCAGGTCAGTCAAGTCACGAAGATGTGGAGTTTGCACTAACACATATTCAACGACAACGACTACCGATGTGGCTACACACAGGAGATTTTGTGACGTGAACTAAATGAACAGTTGTGATTATTGAATATAACTGCATAAGAACACTGTTTATTTGGGCTGCAGACCAGATTAGATGGACACTAAAGTGAGATAGAAATAGCTTGTGTCCGTTGTATTTAATCAATGGATTGTGGAATGCTTCAAAATAGTTAATTTGCATTAATTGCAGACAGCTAAATTGTTTAGAGTGATCACAAATCTCGTGCTAATTTGACGTTGTTACTGTTTTTCTGCTCTAACTGTTGGAAAACCTGTGAAGTCATAATGTACGCATAGATGCCGGAGGTTGTATATTACATAATGGTTTTTTTTGTGGGAGGGTGCGGCACAAATGAAATTTTGTCAAATAGAGATGCGCCTTTTCTACAGGCGAGGGCAGTGTAACAAAAAAATGTTGATCCGGATTTTTTATGTTAGTTTGTTCCTTTAAGATTTCAAATTATTAGTAGAGCCCTCTGTTGGTCACCCTTAGTCAAGTTGACTTAGTTTTCTTCTACATGCTGTGTTAGGGTCAGTTGCCCCGTTTTGGAATTATTTATTTTATTAGGGGAGTATTTGCACTCAACTGTTGTCTATTTATATTTATTGTGATTTTATTTTCCCCAAATATGTGAACCTTGGGTATGATACATGTTAAGATTGTCTGAAAATAGGTGAAAATAACCAGATAAATTGGCTTGAATACAATTTTAACCCTACTGTTTTCCCATGTTAGAATTACTCCAGGAACATTTGATGACCTACACAATCTCATTGAATTGTAAGTTTTCATGTTTCGAATGCAGTACCCACTGTTTTCGTGTTCAGGCTGGTAATAATCTGAACACTGTTCTGTTAGATTTTGTCCAACTGTAATTTGAGTATTTGTGACGGGCTCTGCGAAAATGAGTCGCTACTCGCATGGCCTATTTCCACGTACAGGGTTGATGAATGTTTGGAGGGTGAAAAACAAAATGGAAATTGATTTTCTGATTATCCATTATTTCGGTTCTTTAGTATCTGTATTTTCATATTTATAAATCAAAAAAGCTGATTTGTATGAAGAAAGTGGAATAAATGATGATTTTTGTGTGCCTTTTGTTTTCATTTCGTCCGTTGTTTCCATTACTATGAGCTATAAATTGCTGCGTTTACGTTGATTGTGCTTGGCAAAAATATAAACCCCGCTAGCATTTAAGGAACATATTGGTAACTATGCACATTTTATTAGTAACCTTCTGAAGTCATGGGTTTTTACAGTTTTTTTTTTTTTAATAGGCAATTTCTCCTATATGGGTTTGCTCCATTGTTGACATAATACATATTTTCAAAAGGCGATAACTTTTGAACCGGACATGCCACAGTTGTTTAACAGGTATCAAAATGAAGCTTATTGCATGCTCTTTTCAGCCATGTATATAACTATAAAAAAAATTATGTTCACCCCCATGTGACTCATTTTCGCAGAGCCTGTCACATTTTTGATGCACCCAAGTCTTCTCTATCATGATTCACTTGTAATTTTAAATTTCTAAAAAGTACAACACATGTTTTATTTTTCCCCTCTTATTTCTCGATGCACTTAACTGTTGTCTGTTGAGATTCATTTGTAAAGTTAATTTTATAAAATGATTGAACATTAGGCAGGAATATTTTTTGATATCATGAAAATGTTTCACGAACGTTTTTTAAAGAAAATCTAAGAACATTTTTGAAAATGACCAAATGAATGAGCTTTAATGATTTTGTTTGAATGCTACTTTGTTTTCCAATCTAAGGTTCATGTCCAAAATTAAAATCAGTGAAATTGCTCCAAGAACAAGATCAGTTCATTAAACGAGGAACATTTGATGGTCTACAAAAGCTCACTTACCTGGTAGTTTTCATGTCATGATTTAGTCACACAGCATGAAGCCACCAAATCTTCTTTACTGGTAGTGGTTTACATCTTCTCCAATTGTTGGAAACACAAACATCTTCAATTTTGTTACAACACAACTGTGTGTGGTTCACAATAAAATCTCAACTCAGAAACAAAACAATTCTGGCATTTTCTGGCATGTCAATAACCAATACCTCAAGTAAAATTCTTAACTACAACAGGAAACCTCTTTTGCACTAGTAATAACCATTGTATCATTTCTGCCTGAGAATACAACTTTGACCTGGGCCCTTCATGTATATTTTCTGATAAACAACTTCTTAAACATGTCCTTGTGGCCTTGCTTAATCCTTAAAACTCAGGACTGTTTTTTTGACTAAGTTTAAATCTTGCAAAATATTTGTTAAAATTCGTCTAGATATGTGAGTAAGTTATATACCATTTGAATGCCGATGATTTGGGCATTATTTTTTGAGGTAAAAATTTTCTTATTATACCGTACCCCCTGAAAATGGTGGCCATTTTGAATACCAAAGTTTGGGGTAATTTTAATGTTTTTTTTGTGAGTTTTGGGCAAATAGTATATGATGCACTATGGTTAGAAGTGATTTGAATGCATGGTTTCAAAGAACAATTCTCATTCCATGCATAAATTTAAAAAAATCTAATTGTATTTATTTTTCATACTATAATAGGCAAGAATAGTAACATAAATTTGGCATATTTTGGTGCAAATTTTGCAATAATGAGTAACTAACTGTATTACAGTTGTAAACACTGGAAATGTACATGTACATGTGTATTCATACATTGCCGCAACACAGAACAAAAATTTGTAAAACTTCACATCAATTTCTAAGGAAAAATCTCTTCCTTTGATGATATGTGTCATCTGCATTTGACTTAACACTTTCACACGGGCATTTTACTGGAATACGGTGGCAGGAATGTGACTCTCACGTCTAACGTTAACGCGTAAAACACATTGACCGAACGTTCACGAAAAACATGCGTTCTGTGGTGTCCTTCGCGTATCACCCTCAAGACCCATTACGTTCAATCACAAAATAAACTTGATCATTGGAAAGCCATACTAATAATCTACAAATTGGTATCAAACATAAGCAAATAGATGGAAGCAAACAAAAAATACAAGCTTCCAAATTTATCGATCGCCGGGGATCGATTTTTACACAGGGCTGAGTAGAAAGGGTTAAACTGAAAATCATTGTTTACTAAAGTAACATTTCAAAACACAAACCATTGTCCCAGAATAAGACCAGGTACAAAAAAAAGAATTAACCTGTGCATGATTTTCTACTTGCACTTTCTGGACATTGATGAAATTTTGTGTAATCACAACTATACATTTATAACACCTTTTTTTTTTACCCGTATGTCCTCATATTCCAAATATATACTTTAATTTAATTTAATTTAAAACCATCTTTAACGAGGGTAAGCTCATCTTTGTCTTCTGGTTTGATGTCAGACCATTCAACTGCCTTTGACACCATGCTGTCCATGATGCGGTACTTATCTCCAAACTTCCTTTTCAGCAGAAGTTTAGCCTTTGAGAGAGCTTGTGCTGAATCCTCACCATATATGCAGCTTTTCACAATGGCATATGCTTCCCCTCTGGTATACTGCTCTAAGAAATAGATCTTGTTCTTATCATTGTTGGTCTTAGATTTGAAGGAATGTTCGGAAGCCCTTACAAAAGCATGATAATCAAGCAGATTTCCACTGAATGGTTGTATTTGTCTTTGAGGGAGGGCTGACCTCATGTGGCAATTCAACCTACAACTTTGTGATTCACTTGTAATTTTAAATTTCTAAAAAGTACAGTGAACGTTTGATTTTTTTCCTTCTTTTATTTCTCGATGCACTGAACTGTTGTCGAGTGTTTGCAAACCCTCACAAAAACTTTATTCCAATACGAGTCCTTAATATGCAACGCAAGCCTTCCATGTTGCATAAAGGCACACACATTGCTTTTTTTTCAACCAGGGGATCCAGTGGAAAATGAGCAAGCACACAGTTCAGATAATACATTAGGCATAGGGGCTGTCCATAAAGTACGTACACACGCACGAAATGCCGACTTTTTTTACCCCCTCCCCCTGTACGCAGTGGCTCCAACCCCCTCCCCCTCTGTACGCATACGCATTCCATATCTCTTTTTGACTTCTCAGACTACCTTATTCTAGCATCATTAAACGTCACAGTACACCTGCTGTAGTAGTATAATTCGCATGTCGCATCCAAAGACTGAAATAAATCACAATATGTTGACAGAAAAAAATTTGCAAACATTTTTATTAACGAACCTGGAAATGATTGAACAGTGATATATTTTAAACCAAAACAGCAGTCAATGATGACATATTTGAACCAAAAAAAGGGGAAAATATCCTGATACACTTTTTTGCACAGTTTGCCCTCGACTTGTCATGAGTGGTTTATTGAGTGAATAACGCTTTTCACGAAAATGTGTTTGAACAAGAGGCAGTTGATATACAAGACGTAGATCTTCTTTTTTTTGTTTTTGTTTACCTGCAGTACATGTAATTGTGCCTATACAGGCCGTTGGGGGAAAAAAAAACTAGGTAGCAACAAGGATGATAACTTGACTTCCCTAATACATGCATGTTCATAGGCCTCACTGTCGACTTTCACCCGCCTCCAAAGATCTTGTGCTTCCGTTAGTTGCAACTGTTTCTTCTTCGTTGGATTTGCTTTTTTGTACATCTCCACAAGTTTAGTTGGAATTTCCCCCGGTACTGACCGTGTTTTTTTCTACGACAAAATAAATGCAGTCTTCAAGCCACTATTTTTTCAGTGTTTAACAAACAACTCATGCAACCGTCGATTACATCACCATGGGAATATTTACAGGTACATCGTATACAGCTGTACTACATTACATTGTCTGGCGGTAGCGCTGGGAAGATAAATTTACTTTCGGTTGGGGTGAAGGGTACTGTGTTATAACTGTTTTTCGATGCACAAAAGCTGGTCCTGGTAGTTATTTATATGAGATAGTACATTGATTTCATGATAATTCATTAAAAGCAAATTGTCGGTTTGCGTACGGTACGCATTGGCTTAGACCCCCCCCTCCCCCTGTACGCATGGTGTACGCAATGTCCCCTCCCCCCTTCGTGTGTACGTACTTTATGGACGGCCCCATAGCTGTGGAGGAACTGCTTGAGTGTAGTTCTGCCCAGTTGACTGTAGAGCAGAAGCATAAACTGAAAGATTTGTTACATGAACTCAGCAATTTTTTTCAAAATCTGGTGAACTTGGACAGACAAATATGACATATCACAGTATAAACACAGGTAATGCCAAAGCATGCTGGCAACTGGTGCGACGATTACTTTACCACCAAAGAACATGAAGCACAGAAACGGGTAGATGATGTGATTGATGCAAGTGTTATTTCTCCATCTTCCAGTCCTTGGGCAAGCCCAGTTGGGTTGGTTAAAGGGATGGATCTACACGTTTTGTATAGATTATAGAAAACTAAATGAAGTAACACTCAAAGATGCGTATCCATTGCCACGAAATAGACGACAGTCTCAATGCTCAATTGCTAGCTCCAAGTGGTTTTCATCGTTAGATCTTGCAAGTGACTACTGGCAGGTTGAAATCGACCCTAAGGACAAGTCAAAGACAGTGTTCACTACAGGTAGTGGCCTGTTTGATTTCAATATCATGCCCTTCGGCTTTGTAATGCCCCTGGCACCTTTGAAAGACTGATGGAGTTGGTTTTAAGTGGGCTCACTGGAAAACTTTGTCTTGTCTATTTAGATGATATTCTTATTTTTGCACCATCCTTTGAAGAACATGTCACCTACTTAGGTGATGGTTTTAGACGACTGTCCAAAGCAGGGTTTACATTAAAACCCAAGAAATGCTCCATATGAATTTCTCTCTGCTTATTTTGCACACTAAGTGTATCCTATACATCAGTACATAGATTATTATCTTCACGGGGCCTGTGTGGGCTGTGCGTTCAACCTTGAAACTCCTCACAGGATGCTGTGGACATGTACTTCAATGGGATCTCAAACGGCCATTCTGATTCGCTGCTTAGTTTAACAGTACCAAGTACGCCAGTAAAATGTAGCCAATCAGCGAGAGTTTTACATCAACTTTCCGTGAGGGATCAACCTCTATTTTAAAGCTCGAACGAAAATTATCGGCCGGAAGGTTACTGAGTTATGACCGTTTAGGGACCGCATTGAATAGTCTGCAATGAGCAAAAATGCCGCCTACACGGTAAAATTGACAAAACCGACGATCTTTAACCGGCATGGTACGAGACTTTAAAACAATCATCTAATACAATTTAAGCGCTGTTTTGAAGAGGAATAACTATTCTCCTTTTGGGCGCAAAAACGAAATTCATACGTTGAGTAGAAGTTGAGAAATGAAATTGGAAAGACCGAAAAACACTGTTTTGCGACATTTCTGGAGACGATTTCCGCCGTTTTCGTAGTTGGTTGCTTATGTTGTACAAAGGAATTCATATGTTATTTCATTCAATAAATCAATCAAATAAAATTTATAAAGCGCCTAAATCAAACTGAAGTCTGTTACCTTGGTCACATTGTATCAGCACAAGGTGTGTCAACGAATCCACAGATGACGGCTAAAGTGTGTGACTGGCCTACTCCACGTCATTTTCTGGGGTTGTGTTCATATTATAGGCGATTTATAAGAAATTTTGCCTGTATTGCTACACCATTACACTGACTTACACAGAAAGATGTCAAATTTAAATGGACACATCATGTGACGTGGCTTTTACATTGTTGAAAGAGAAATTAACTTCTACACCAATTTTGACTTTTCTAGATTTCTCATTACCATTTATCCTTGACACAGACATCAGTGGAGATGCTGTAGGTGTGGTTTATTCACAAATTCAGAATAGTCAAGAAAAGGTAATTGGGTATGCGACGAAAGCTTAGCAAAGCAGAACTCAGTTACAGCATCCCCAGGCGTGAGCTTCTAGCTGTTGTCCCGATCACGGTTCTCTTCAATGGCTTTTAATTTCAGAAATATCCAGGGACAACTTCCAAGGTGGTTAGACACACTAAGTTCTTTTGATTTTGATATTTGTCATAGGTCTGGCAATCAGCACAAAACTACTGTGTTGGCTACCGTGATGAGGTAGAATGTTAGTCAATGTGATGCCTGTGTCAGAAGAAAGTCTTGAGATTGCAGGCCCTCTGCAACCTTCTACTGTTGCTGCCCCATGAAAAGATTGGGCATAGATGTTTTGGACGGTTGCCCCATTCAAACGTGACAACAGATATATTTTAGTAGTCATGGATTACTTTACTAAGTGGACAGAAATGTATCCTTTACGCAACCCAAGAAGCACAAACAGTTGCTAAAGTGTTAGTTGAACAGTTTATTTGTTGCTTTGGTGTTCCACTTAGTATACACTCTGACAAAGGAACTAATTTTGAAAGCCGACTTTTCAGTCAATTTGTCAGTTGTTAGGAATTACCACCCCCAGTCAGATGGTCTTGTTGAACGGTTCAACCGTACGATACAGACTATCCTCAGTATGTATGTTAGTGAAGACCAGTCTGATTGGGATGTACATCTTCCATACTCCATGATGGCGTATCGAGCAAATGAGCAGGAAAAGACTGGGGTTAGCCCAAATAAAATGTTTGGAAGAGAGTTGTCATTGCCACTAGATTTATTAGTTAGTCATCCTGAAAGGAGAGAAAACACAAGTCCAGATGAGTATGCATCCGAACTTTACTCCCGTATGTGAAAGTCCAAGTGGCAAGAAAAAAAAATTCAAGGAGAGCAGAAAAGGCAAAAACAGTTGTACAATGTCAAATTAAAGGGCAGTCTGTACTCTCCAGATGACCTAGTTTGGCTTTACAGGTATCTTCGTAAAATTGGGCTTGGCCTTAAATTCCAATCACACTAGAAGGGCCTTTATCAAGTCATCAAACGCATTTCAGATACAGTCTACTGTATCAAACATATGGAGAAATGACATGGAAAAGTTGTCCATTTCGATAGACTAAAGCTGTGTGTTTCAAGCTCTTTTTCACAAGAAGTCTTGGGCGATAACTGCAGTCAGGGTGTTACTACCAGAGATGCCATTGACAATGGTGAGACAGAGCAGCTGGATGGATTGGTTGGCAGCAATGATGCTACTGATGAGAACCTGGGGGACCGAGGAGAAACGTCCAGCAACCAACATGTTAACCTTACCCTACCAGAGAATCAGCAGCAGCGGCTGGTGGTGGTGAGAGGGATGGAGAGGAGGAATCCGAAAAGAACATTGCTGGACCAGGAGTAGCAACATCAGAACAGGGAGAACTACAGGAGGCAGGTCAGTCAAGTCACAAAGATGTGGAGTTGCGCTAACACATATTTAATGACAACGACTACCGATGTAGCTACGCACAGGAGATTTTTGTGTTGTGACATGAATAAATGAACCGTTGTGATTATTGAATATAACTGCATAAGAACACTGTGCATTATTTGGGCTGCAGACCAGATGAGATGGACACTAAAGTGAATGAGATAGAAACAGCTTGTGTCAGTTGTATTTAATCAATGGTCTGTGGAATGCTTCAAAATAGTTAATTTGTGTTTATGTAAGACAGCTAAATTGTTTAGAGTGATCACAAATCTCGTGCTAATTTGACGTTGTTACTGTTTTTCTGCTCCAACTGTTGGAAAACCTGTGAAGTCATAATGTACACGAGATGCCGGAGGCTGTATATACATTTTTTTGTTGTGCGGTGGGGTGCAAATGAAATGTCAAATTGTTTTTTGTTTTTTTTTCAGGTGCAAAGATGCACCTTTTCTTCAGGCGAGGGCAGTGTAACAAAAAAATGTTTGTCCATATTTTTTATGTTAGTTTGTTCCTTTAAGATTTCAAATTATTAGTAGAGCCCTCTGTTGGTCACCCCTAGTCAAGTTGACTTAGTTTTCTTCTACATGCTGTGTTAGGGTCAGTTGCCCGGTTTTGGAATTATTTATTTTATTAGGGGAGTATTTTGTCGTATTCTAAATTGCACCATCCACCTCATCTGTACTGTGCTGTGTAAGTACCATTTTATTTTATTGCCTTGTGCCGATATTTACCATGCCTACCCTCTAACACTTATCCCATATTTGTCCTAAGGTTCAGTACCCTTGACTACGGTTTCAGTCGTAGCTGAAGTGCAGTAACCTCGTAAACTTACTCTTCAATTATTCTGGCTACTGCTTATTTTATTTAATAACGTAGTCTATAGTTGACTGATGAAAATTGCTTTCCCCTGGGTGCCTACAATGTAACTTGTGGCGAGAGGCAGAATAGTTTATTGAACCTATTTTATTTCTTGTCAAATTATTTTAGTTGGTTCCTGTAAAAAATTTTTTGGAGATAATAAATCTTTCTTTTCTTATGGGCATTTCATGACTGGCAGTAGGCCCCTAATTTCAGAGCAAGGGGCGCAGTTACAGTATTCATGTCATAAATTTGAATCACACAACATCGAGCCTACAATTTATCTTGACTGTAGTTACTTCTCACTGCATGCAAGCAAGTTATGTTAGAAGTGTGTAGTTAGCTTTTGCAGAGCGAAATATATTTAGGTCTATGCATTGTCATTTTAGTCTATGTATGATACATCGTAATCGGCAACATTTGTGTGTTCAAGCTATAGCGCGAACACCTTGTTTTTTGTTTTGTTTTTTTAAACTAATAACTTGTCCCATACAATAACACTTGTAAATGGAGGGTAGCATTTCACTGAATCTTTTTTTATATCGATGCACATCTAGTGTTTTCTATCAAAATTCCATTTTATATTTTTGATTGGAGTTAATATATAATGCTGGCAGAATAATTTCTGTAAGTATATGGCCAATCACTTAGATTTTAGTATGCTTTCATGAACTAAAATCTGAAAACGTTTTTGAATATTACCAATTTATTTATGTTTCAATACAATGTTTTTCACCATACTTTGTTTTCCCATATTAGACAACTGTACAACAACAACATTAGTGAAATTGCTCCAGGAACATTTGATGGCCTACACAATCTCATTGAATTGTAAGTTTTCATGTTTCGAAGGCAGAACCCACTGTTTACATAGTTAGGCTGGTCATAATCTGAACACTGATCTGTTAGATTTTGACCAACTGTAACTTGAGTATTTTTGATGCACCCAAGTGTTGTCTATCATGATTCACTGGTTTATTTTTTTACCTCATTTATTTCTCGATGCACTGAACTGTTGTCTATTGAGATTCATTTGTAAATTTAAGTTTATAAAATGATTGAACATTAGGCAGGAATATTTTCAATTTGTTTGATACCATGAAAACGTTTCACTAACTAATGTTTTCGTAAAGAAAATCTAAGAACATTGTTGAAAATGACCATATTAACAGGCTTTAATGATTTTGTCTTAATGCTTCTGTTTTCCCATCTAAGAGGACTGAAAGACAACAAAATCAGTGAAATTGCACCAGGAACATTTGATGGTCTACAAAGTCTTCAAATCTTGTAAGTATTCATGTCATCAATTTCAATCACGCAGCATCAAGCAACTGATTTCTCTTGATTAAATTTACATCTCTCGGCAACAAATTTGACAGAGTGCAAAGTTCATGTCTGGCGATCAAAAAACACTTGTCAATGGGAGGCCTGTAGGACAACAAACTTTCTAAAATTTCAATGCACTCAACTGTTGTCTATTTATATTTATTGTGATTTTATTTTCCCCAAATATGTGAACCTTGGGTATGATACATGTTTAAATTGTCTGATACCACTACAATGTTTCAGAGAGTGAAGTTCAGGAAAACCTAAGAACATTGGTGAAAATAACAAAATTAATGGACTATAACACTACTTTGTTTTCCATCTTAGATGGCTGTACAACAACAGAATCAGTGATATTACACCAGGAACATTTGATGGTCTACAAAATCTCACTGAATTGTAAGTATTCATGTCATAAATATCAATCACGCAGCATGGAGCCTACGATTTATCTTGACTGAAGTTACTTCTCACTGCATGCAAACAAATTAGATTAGAAGTGCATAGTTTATTTTTGCCAATCGAAATATATTTACGTCTATGCATTGTCACTTTAGTCTGTGTAAGACACATCCTAATCAACATTTGTACAAATCATTTATTTATTTATTTATTTATTTATTTATTTTTTAAAATATTTTTTTTCAAATAATAAATAACATGTCCCATACAATAACACTTGCAAATGAAGGGTAGCATTCCACCGAACATTTTTTTATATCAATGCATATCCAGTGTTGTCAAAATTCTGTTTTTATTGTAGTTACTATATACATGTAATGCTGGTAATTATTCAGTAGTTGATGCGGAAGGTAGTACCTTACAGGTTGAGGGTTGTGCTATGTTGACTATTAGAGTTGGTGGATTGCGCAGACATCACAAAGTCCTTGCAGAAATAGCCTATGCTGGTATTTTGGGGTTGGATTTCTTGACAAGCTGTGGTCAAATTTTCGACATTCCTCAATGCAAAATTTGGTTTGGGAAAGTAACAGTTCCAGTAATCACAGAGATTTCCACTTAGATGTGTTGTCACATTTCAGTTGCAGAGACAGTTGTAATCCCTACTAACCAAGAGACAGTTGTCCCTGGTAAATTACACATGTGTGGTAAAAAGTAACTTCAGGAGTACTAGAAGCTTCAGGAAGATTTGCAGATAGTGATAATGGTATTTTGGTTGGATGAGTGTTTGCAAACCCTCACAAAAACCTTATTCCAATCCGAGTCCTTAATATGCAGCATGAAGCCTTCCGTGTTGCATAAAGGCACACACATTGCTTTTTTTCAACCAGGGGATCCAGTGGAAAATGAGCAAGCACACAGTTCAGATAATACATTAGGCATAGGGGCCGTCCATAAAGTACATACGCACGCACGAAATGCCGACTTTTTTTACCCCCTCCCCCTGTACGCATGGCATACGCAGTGGCTCCAACCCCCCTCCCCCTCTGTACGCATACGCATTCCATATCTCTTTTTGACTTCTCAGACTACCTTATTCTAGCATCATTAAACGCGTCACAGTACACCTGCTGTAGTAGTATGATTCGCATGTCGCATCCAAAGACTGAAATAAATCACAATATGTTGACAGAAAAAATTTGCAAACATTTTATTAACCCTAACTCCCTAGACAACAAAGGCAGTTGGAGGATTTTGAAGGATTTTTTTGTTCAGTAACAATGCTTAGGAGTTAGGGTTAACAAACCTGGAAATGATTGAACAGTGATATATTTTAAACCAAAACAGCAGTCAATGATGACATATTTGAACCAAAAAGGGAAAATATTCTGATACACTTTTTGCACAGTTTGCCCTTGACTTTTCATGAGTGGTTTATTGAGAGTGGTTTCATGAGTGGTTTATTGAGTGAATAACGCTTTAGCGAAAATGTGTTTGAACAAGAGGCAGTTGATATACAAGACGTAGATCTTCTTTTTTTGTTTTTGTTTACCTGCAGTACATGTAATTGTGCCTATACAGGCCGTTGGGGGAAAAAAAAACTAGGTAGTAACAAGGATGATAACTTGACTTCCCTAATACATGCATGTTCATAGGCCTCACTGTCGACTTTCACCCGCCTCCAAAGATCTTGTGCTTCCGTTAGTTGCAACTGTTTCTTCTTCGTTGGATTTGCTTTTTTGTACATCTCCACAAGTTTAGTAGGAATTTCCCCCGGTACTGACCGTGTTTATTTATACGACAAAATAAATGCAGTCTTTAAGCCACTATTTTTTCAGTGTTTAACAAACAACTCATGCAACCGTCGATTACATCACCATGGGAATATTTACAGGTACATCGTATACAGCTGTACTACATTACATTGTGAGCGACAGCACGCGGGTGAAATTGATACATTGTATCAATCACCTGTACGTTTCCAGTGTACACTGCAGGTTTCATAGCAGTCTTTTATTTTAGTAATGTTGTGGTCTATAGGCCGAAGTTGTCTGGCGGTAGCGCTGGGAAGATAAATTTACTTTCGGTTGGGGTGAAGGGTACTGTGTTATAATTGTTTTTCGATGCACAAAAGCTGGTCCTGGTAGTTATTTATATGAGATAGTACATTGATTTCATGATAATTGATTAAAACCAAATTGTCGGTTTGCGTGCACGTGCGCATTGGCTTAGACCCCTCCCCTGTACGCATGGTGTGCGCAATGTCCCTCCCCTTCGTGTGTACGTACATTATGGACGGCCCCAAAGCTGGGGAGGAACAGCTTGAGTGTAGTTCTGCCCAGTTGACTGTAGAGCAGAAGCATAAACTGAAAGATTTGTTACATGAACTCAGCAATTTTTTTCAAAATCTGGTGAACTTGGACAGACAAATATGACATATCACAGTATAAACACAGGTAATGCCAAAGCATGCTGGCAACTGGTGCGACGATTACTTTACCACCAAAGAACATGAAGCACAGAAACGGGTAGATGATGTGATTGATGCAAGTGTTATTTCTCCATCTTCCAGTCCTTGGGCAAGCCCAGTTGGGTTGGTTAAAAGGGATGGATCTACACGTTTTTGTATAGATTATAGAAAACTAAATGAAGTAACACTCAAAGATGCGTATCCATTGCCACGAATAGACGACAGTCTCAATGCTCAATTGCTAGCTCCAAGTGGTTTTCATCGTTAGATCTTGCAAGTGACTACTGGCAGGTTGAAATCGACCCTAAGGACAAGTCAAAGACAGTGTTCACTACAGGTAGTGGCCTGTTTGATTTCAATATCATGCCCTTCGGGCTTTGTAATGCCCCTGGCACCTTTGAAAGACTGATGGAGTTGGTTTTAAGTGGGCTCCACTGGAAAACTTGTCTTGTCTATTTAGATGATATTCTTATTTTTGCACCATCCTTTGAAGAACATGTCACCTACTTAGGTGATGGTTTTAGACGACTGTCCAAAGCAGGGTTTACATTAAAACCCAAGAAATGCTCCATATGAATTTCTCTCTGCTTATTTTGCACACTTAGTGTATCCTATACATCAGTACATAGATTATTATCTTCACGGGGCCTGTGTGGGCTGTGCGTTCAACCTTGAAACTCCTCACAGGATGCTGTGGACATGTACTTCAATGGGATCTCAAACGGCCATTCTGATTCGCTGCTTAGTTTAACAGTACCAAGTACGCCAGTAAAATGTAGCCAATCAGCGAGAGTTTTACATCAACTTTCCGTGAGGGATCAACCTCTATTTTAAAGCTCGAACGAAAATTATCGGCCGGAAGGTTACTGAGTTATGACCGTTTAGGGACCGCATTGAATAGTCTGCAATGAGCAAAAAATGCCGCCTACACGGTAAAATTGACAAAACCGACGATCTTTAACCGGCATGGTACGAGACTTTAAAACAATCATCTAATACAATTTAAGCGCTGTTTTGAAGAGGAATAACTATTCTCCTTTTGGGCGCAAAAACGAAATTCATACGTTGAGTAGAAGTTGAGAAATGAAATTGGAAAGACCGAAAAACACTGTTTTGCGACATTTCTGGAGACGATTTCGCCGTTTCGTAGTTGGTTGCTTATGTTGTACAAAGGAATTCATATGTTATTTCATTCAATAAATCAATCAAATAAAATTTATAAAGCGCCTAAATCAAACTGGAAGTCTGTTACCTTGGTCACATTGTATCAGCACAAGGTGTGTCAACGAATCCACAGATGACGGCTAAAGTGTGTGACTGGCCTACTCCACGTCATTTTCTGGGGTTGTGTTCATATTATAGGCGATTTATAAGAAATTTTGCCTGTATTGCTACACCATTACACTGACTTACACAGAAAGATGTCAAATTTAAATGGACACATCATGTGACGTGGCTTTTACATTGTTGAAAGAGAAATTAACTTCTACACCAATTTTGACTTTTCTAGATTTCTCATTACCATTTATCCTTGACACAGACATCAGTGGAGATGCTGTAGGTGTGGTTTATTCACAAATTCAGAATAGTCAAGAAAAGGTAATTGGGTATGCGAGCCGAAAGCTTAGCAAAGCAGAACTCAGTTACAGCATCCCCAGGCGTGAGCTTCTAGCTGTTGTCCGATCACGGTTCTCTTCAATGGCTTTTAATTTCAGAAATATCCAGGGACAACTTCCAAGGTGGTTAGACACACTAAGTTCTTTTGATTTTGATATTTGTCATAGGTCTGGCAATCAGCACAAAACTACTGTGTTGGCTACCGTGATGAGGTAGAATGTTAGTCAATGTGATGCCTGTGTCAGAAGAAAGTCTTGAGATTGCAGGCCCCTCTGCAACCTTCTACTGTTGCTGCCCCATGAAAAAGATTGGGCATAGATGTTTTTGGACGGTTGCCCCATTCGAAACGTGACAACAGATATATTTTAGTAGTCATGGATTACTTTACTAAGTGGACAGAAATGTATCCTTTACGCAACCAAGAAGCACAAACAGTTGCTAAAGTGTTAGTTGAACAGTTTATTTGTTGCTTTGGTGTTCCACTTAGTATACACTCTGACAAAGGAACTAATTTTGAAAGCCGACTTTTTCAGTCAATTTGTCAGTTGTTAGGAATTACCACCCCCAGTCAGATGGTCTTGTTGAACGGTTCAACCGTACGATACAGACTATCCTCAGTATGTATGTTAGTGAAGACCAGTCTGATTGGGATGTACATCTTCCATACTCCATGATGGCGTATCGAGCAAATGAGCAGGAAAAGACTGGGGTTAGCCCAAATAAAATGTTTGGAAGAGAGTTGTCATTGCCACTAGATTTATTAGTTAGTCATCCTGAAAGGAGAAAACACAAGTCCAGATGAGTATGCATCCGAACTTTACTCCCGTATGTGAAAGTCCAAGTGGCAAGAAAAAAATTCAAGGAGAGCAGAAAAGGCAAAAACAGTTGTACAATGTCAAATTAAAGGGCAGTCTGTACTCTCCAGATGACCTAGTTTGGCTTTACAGGTATCTTCGTAAAATTGGGCTTGGCCTTAAATTCCAATCACACTAGAAGGGCCTTTATCAAGTCATCAAACGCATTTCAGATACAGTCTACTGTATCAAACATATGGAGAAATGACATGGAAAAGTTGTCCATTTCGATAGACTAAAGCTGTGTGTTTCAAGCTCTTTTTCACAAGAAGTCTTGGGCGATAACTGCAGTCAGGGTGTTACTACCAGAGATGCCATTGACAATGGTGAGACAGAGCAGCTGGATGGATTGGTTGGCAGCAATGATGCTACTGATGAGAACCTGGGGGACCGAGGAGAAACGTCCAGCAACCAACATGTTAACCTTACCCTACCAGAGAATCAGCAGCAGCGGCTGGTGGTGGTGAGAGGGATGGAGAGGAGGAATCCGAAAAGAACATTGCTGGACCAGGGAGTAGCAACATCAGAACAGGGAGAACTACAGGAGGCAGGTCAGTCAAGTCACAAAGATGTGGAGTTTGCGCTAACACATATTTAATGACAACGACTACCGATGTAGCTACTACAGGAGATTTTGTGTTGTGACATGAACTAAATGAACAGTTGTGATTATTGAATATAACTGCATAAGAACACTGTGCATTATTTGGGCTGCAGACCAGATGAGATGGACACTAAAGTGACTGAGATAGAAACAGCTTGTGTCAGTTGTATTTAATCAATGGACTGTGGAATGCTTCAAAATAGTTAATTTGCGTTTATGTAAGACGGCTAGATTGTTTAGAGTGATCACAAATCTTGTGCTAATTTGACGTTGTTACTGTTTTTCTGCTCCAACTGTTGGAAAACCTGTGAAGTCATAATGTACACGTAGATGCCGGAGGCTGTATATACATTTTTTTGTTGTGCGGTGGGGGTGCAAATGAAATGTGGTCAAATTGTTTATTTTTTTATTTTTCAGGTGCAGAGATGCACCTTTTCTTCAGGCGAGGGCAGTGTAACAAAAAAATGTTTGTCCATATTTTTTATGTTAGTTTGTTCCTTTAAGATTTCAAATTATTAGTAGAGCCCTCTGTTGGTCACCCCTAGTCAAGTTGACTTAGTTTTCTTCTACATGCTGTGTTAGGGTCAGTTGCCCCGTTTTGGAATTATTTATTTTATTAGGGGAGTATTTTGTCGTATTCTAAATTGCACCATCCACCTCCTCATCTGTACTGTGCTGTGTAAGTACCATTTTATTTTATTGCCTTGTGTCAATATTTACCATGCCTACCCTCTAACACTTATCCCATATTTGTCCTAAGGTTCAGTACCCTTGACTACGGTTTCAGTCGTAGCTGAAGTGCAGTAACCTCGTAAACTTACTCTTCAATTATTCTGGCTACTGCTTATTTTATTTAATAACGTAGTCTATAGTTGACTGATGAAAATTGCTTTCCCCTGGGTGCCTACAATGTAACTTGTGGCGAGAGGCAGAATAGTTTATTGAACCTATTTTATTTCTTGTCAAATTATTTTAGTTGGTTCCTGTAAAAAATTTTTTGGAGATAATAAATCTTTCTTTTCTTATGGGCATTTCATGACTGGCAGTAGGCCCCTAATTTCAGAGCAAGGGGCGCAGTTACAGTATTCATGTCATAAATTTGAATCACACAACATCGAGCCTACAATTTATCTTGACTGTAGTTACTTCTCACTGCATGCAAGCAAGTTATGTTAGAAGTGTGTAGTTAGCTTTTGCAGAGCGAAATATATTTAGGTCTATGCATTGTCATTTTAGTCTATGTATGATACATCGTAATCGGCAACATTTGTGTGTTCAAGCTATAGCGCGAACACCTTGTTTTTTGTTTTGTTTTTTTAAACTAATAACTTGTCCCATACAATAACACTTGTAAATGGAGGGTAGCATTTCACAGAATCTTTTTTTATATCGATGCACATCTAGTGTTTTCTATCAAAATTCCATTTTATATTTTTGATTGGAGTTAATATATAATGCTGGCAGAATAATTTCTGTAAGTATATGGCCAATCACTTAGATTTTAGTATGCTTTCATGAACTAAAATCTGAAAACGTTTTTGAATATTACCAATTTATTTATGTTTCAATACAATGTTTTTCACCATACTTTGTTTTCCCATATTAGACAACTGTACAACAACAACATTAGTGAAATTGCTCCAGGAACATTTGATGGCCTACACAATCTCATTGAATTGTAAGTTTTCATGTTTCGAAGGCAGAACCCACTGTTTACATAGTTAGGCTGGTCATAATCTGAACACTGATCTGTTAGATTTTGACCAACTGTAACTTGAGTATTTTTGATGCACCCAAGTGTTGTCTATCATGATTCACTGGTTTATTTTTTTACCTCATTTATTTCTCGATGCACTGAACTGTTGTCTATTGAGATTCATTTGTAAATTTAAGTTTATAAAATGATTGAACATTAGGCAGGAATATTTTCAATTTGTTTGATACCATGAAAACGTTTCACTAACTAATGTTTTCGTAAAGAAAATCTAAGAACATTGTTGAAAATGACCATATTAACAGGCTTTAATGATTTTGTCTTAATGCTTCTGTTTTCCCATCTAAGAGGACTGAAAGACAACAAAATCAGTGAAATTGCACCAGGAACATTTGATGGTCTACAAAGTCTTCAAATCTTGTAAGTATTCATGTCATCAATTTCAATCACGCAGCATCAAGCAACTGATTTCTCTTGATTAAATTTACATCTCTCGGCAACAAATTTGACAGAGTGCAAAGTTCATGTCTGGCGATCAAAAAACACTTGTCAATGGGAGGCCTGTAGGACAACAAACTTTCTAAAATTTCAATGCACTCAACTGTTGTCTATTTATATTTATTGTGATTTTATTTTCCCCAAATATGTGAACCTTGGGTATGATACATGTTTAAATTGTCTGATACCACTACAATGTTTCAGAGAGTGAAGTTCAGGAAAACCTAAGAACATTGGTGAAAATAACAAAATTAATGGACTATAACACTACTTTGTTTTCCATCTTAGATGGCTGTACAACAACAGAATCAGTGATATTACACCAGGAACATTTGATGGTCTACAAAATCTCACTGAATTGTAAGTATTCATGTCATAAATATCAATCACGCAGCATGGAGCCTACGATTTATCTTGACTGAAGTTACTTCTCACTGCATGCAAACAAATTAGATTAGAAGTGCATAGTTTATTTTGCCAATCGAAATATATTTACGTCTATGCATTGTCACTTTAGTCTGTGTAAGACACATCCTAATCAACATTTGTACAAATCATTTATTTATTTATTTATTTATTTATTTATTTTTTAAAATATTTTTTTTCAAATAATAAATAACATGTCCCATACAATAACACTTGCAAATGAAGGGTAGCATTCCACCGAACATTTTTTTATATCAATGCATATCCAGTGTTGTCAAAATTCTGTTTTTATTGTAGTTACTATATACATGTAATGCTGGTAATTATTCAGTAGTTGATGCGGAAGGTAGTACCTTACAGGTTGAGGGTTGTGCTATGTTGACTATTAGAGTTGGTGGATTGCGCAGACATCACAAAGTCCTTGTAGCAGAAATAGCCTATGCTGGTATTTTGGGGTTGGATTTCTTGACAAGCTGTGGTCAAATTTTCGACATTCCTCAATGCAAAATTTGGTTTGGGAAAGTAACAGTTCCAGTAATCACAGAGATTTCCACTTAGATGTGTTGTCACATTTCAGTTGCAGAGACAGTTGTAATCCCTACTAACCAAGAGACAGTTGTCCCTGGTAAATTACACATGTGTGGTAAAAAGTAACTTCAGGAGTACTAGAAGCTTCAGGAAGATTTGCAGATAGTGATAATGGTATTTTGGTTGGATGAGTGTTTGCAAACCCTCACAAAAACCTTATTCCAATACGAGTCCTTAATATGCAACGCAAGCCTTCCGTGTTGCATAAAGGCACACACATTGCTTTTTTTTCAACCAGGGGATCCAGTGGAAAATGAGCAAGCACACAGTTCAGATAATACATTAGGCATAGGGGCCGTCCATAAAGTACATACGCACGCACGAAATGCCGACTTTTTTTACCCCCTCCCCCTGTACGCATGGCATACGCAGTGGCTCCAACCCCCCTCCCCCTCTGTACGCATACGCATTCCATATCTCTTTTTGACTTCTCAGACTACCTTATTCTAGCATCATTAAACGTCACAGTACACCTGCTGTAGTAGTATGATTCGCATGTCGCATCCAAAGACTGAAATAAATCACAATATGTTGACAGATAAAAATTTGCATACATTTTTATCAACCCTAACTCCCTAGACAACAAAAGGCAGTTGGAGGATTTTGAAGGATTTTTTTTGTTCAGTAACAATGCTTAGGGAGTTAGGGTTAACAAACCTGGAAATGATTGAACAGTGATATATTTTAAACCAAAACAGCAGTCAATGATGACATATTTGAACCAAAAAAGGGGAAAAATATTCTGATACACTTTTTTGCACAGTTTGCCCTTGACTTTTCATGAGTGGTTTATTGAGAGTGGTTTCATGAGTGGTTTATTGAGTGAATAACGCTTTTCGCGAAAATGTGTTTGAACAAGAGGCAGTTGATATACAAGACGTAGATCTTCTTTTTTTGTTTTTGTTTACCTGCAGTACATGTAATTGTGCCTATACAGGCCGTTGGGGGAAAAAAAAACTAGGTAGTAACAAGGATGATAACTTGACTTCCCTAATACATGCATGTTCATAGGCCTCACTGTCGACTTTCACCCGCCTCCAAAGATCTTGTGCTTCCGTTAGTTGCAACTGTTTCTTCTTCGTTGGATTTGCTTTTTTGTACATCTCCACAAGTTTAGTAGGAATTTCCCCCGGTACTGACCGTGTTTATTTATACGACAAAATAAATGCAGTCTTTAAGCCACTATTTTTTCAGTGTTTAACAAACAACTCATGCAACCGTCGATTACATCACCATGGGAATATTTACAGGTACATCGTATACAGCTGTACTACATTACATTGTGAGCGACAGCACGCGGGTGAAATTGATACATTGTATCAATCACCTGTACGTTTCCAGTGTACACTGCAGGTTTCATAGCAGTCTTTTTATTTTAGTAATGTTGTGGTCTATAGGCCGAAGTTGTCTGGCGGTAGCGCTGGGAAGATAAATTTACTTTCGGTTGGGGTGAAGGGTACTGTGTTATAATTGTTTTTCGATGCACAAAAGCTGGTCCTGGTAGTTATTTATATGAGATAGTACATTGATTTCATGATAATTCATTAAAAGCAAATTGTCGGTTTGCGTACGGTACGCATTGGCTTAGACCCCCCCCTCCCCCTGTACGCATGGTGTACGCAATGTCCCCTCCCCCCTTCGTGTGTACGTACTTTATGGACGGCCCCATAGCTGTGGAGGAACTGCTTGAGTGTAGTTCTGCCCAGTTGACTGTAGAGCAGAAGCATAAACTGAAAGATTTGTTACATGAACTCAGCAATTTTTTTCAAAATCTGGTGAACTTGGACAGACAAATATGACATATCACAGTATAAACACAGGTAATGCCAAAGCATGCTGGCAACTGGTGCGACGATTACTTTACCACCAAAGAACATGAAGCACAGAAACGGGTAGATGATGTGATTGATGCAAGTGTTATTTCTCCATCTTCCAGTCCTTGGGCAAGCCCAGTTGGGTTGGTTAAAAGGGATGGATCTACACGTTTTTGTATAGATTATAGAAAACTAAATGAAGTAACACTCAAAGATGCGTATCCATTGCCACGAATAGACGACAGTCTCAATGCTCAATTGCTAGCTCCAAGTGGTTTTCATCGTTAGATCTTGCAAGTGACTACTGGCAGGTTGAAATCGACCCTAAGGACAAGTCAAAGACAGTGTTCACTACAGGTAGTGGCCTGTTTGATTTCAATATCATGCCCTTCGGCTTTGTAATGCCCCTGGCACCTTTGAAAGACTGATGGAGTTGGTTTAAGTGGGCTCCACTGGAAAACTTGTCTTGTCTATTTAGATGATATTCTTATTTTTGCACCATCCTTTGAAGAACATGTCACCTACTTAGGTGATGGTTTTAGACGACTGTCCAAAGCAGGGTTTACATTAAAACCCAAGAAATGCTCCATATGAATTTCTCTCTGCTTATTTTGCACACTTAGTGTATCCTATACATCAGTACATAGATTATTATCTTCACGGGCCTGTGTGGGCTGTGCGTTCAACCTTGAAACTCCTCACAGGATGCTGTGGACATGTACTTCAATGGGATCTCAAACGGCCATTCTGATTCGCTGCTTAGTTTAACAGTACCAAATGCGCCAGTAAAATGTAGCCAATCAGCGAGAGTTTTACATCAACTTTCCGTGAGGGATCAACCTCTATTTTAAAGCTCGAGCGAAAATTATCGGCCGGAAGGTTACTGAGTTATGACCGTTTAGGGACCGCATTGAATAGTCTGCAATGAGCAAAAATGCCGCCTACACGGTAAAATTGACAAAACCGACGATCTTTAACCGGCATGGTACGAGACTTTAAAACAATCATCTAATACAATTTAAGCGCTGTTTTGAAGAGGAATAACTATTCTCCTTTTGAGAAAACGAAATTCATACGTTGAGTAGAAGTTGAGAAATGAAATTGGAAAGACCGAAAAACACTGTTTTGCGACATTTCTGGAGACGATTTCCGCCCGTTTCGTAGTTGGTTGCTTATGTTGTACAAAGGAATTCATATGTTATTTCATTCAATAAATCAATCAAATAAAATTTATAAAGCGCCTAAATCAAACTGAAGTCTGTTACCTTGGTCACATTGTATCAGCACAAGGTGTGTCAACGAATCCACAGATGACGGCTAAAGTGTGTGACTGGCCTACTCCACGTCATTTTCTGGGGTTGTGTTCATATTATAGGCGATTTATAAGAAATTTTGCCTGTATTGCTACACCATTACACTGACTTACACAGAAAGATGTCAAATTTAAATGGACACATCATGTGACGTGGCTTTTACATTGTTGAAAGAGAAATTAACTTCTACACCAATTTTGACTTTTCTAGATTTCTCATTACCATTTATCCTTGACACAGACATCAGTGGAGATGCTGTAGGTGTGGTTTATTCACAAATTCAGAATAGTCAAGAAAAGGTAATTGGGTATGCGAGCCGAAAGCTTAGCAAAGCAGAACTCAGTTACAGCATCCCCAGGCGTGAGCTTCTAGCTGTTGTCCGATCACGGTTCTCTTCAATGGCTTTTTAATTTCAGAAATATCCAGGGACAACTTCCAAGGTGGTTAGACACACTAAGTTCTTTTGATTTTGATATTTGTCATAGGTCTGGCAATCAGCACAAAACTACTGTGTTGGCTACCGTGATGAGGTAGAATGTTAGTCAATGTGATGCCTGTGTCAGAAGAAAGTCTTGAGATTGCAGGCCCCTCTGCAACCTTCTACTGTTGCTGCCCCATGAAAAAGATTGGGCATAGATGTTTTTGGACGGTTGCCCCATTCGAAACGTGACAACAGATATATTTTAGTAGTCATGGATTACTTTACTAAGTGGACAGAAATGTATCCTTTACGCAACCAAGAAGCACAAACAGTTGCTAAAGTGTTAGTTGAACAGTTTATTTGTTGCTTTGGTGTTCCACTTAGTATACACTCTGACAAAGGAACTAATTTTGAAAGCCGACTTTTTCAGTCAATTTGTCAGTTGTTAGGAATTACCACCCCCAGTCAGATGGTCTTGTTGAACGGTTCAACCGTACGATACAGACTATCCTCAGTATGTATGTTAGTGAAGACCAGTCTGATTGGGATGTACATCTTCCATACTCCATGATGGCGTATCGAGCAAATGAGCAGGAAAAGACTGGGGTTAGCCCAAATAAAATGTTTGGAAGAGAGTTGTCATTGCCACTAGATTTATTAGTTAGTCATCCCAAAAGGAGAGAAAACACAAGTCCAGATGAGTATGCATCCGAACTTTACTCCCGTATGTGAAAGTCCTTTGAAGTGGCAAGAAAAGATATTCTGCTATTGCTGCCCCATTAAAAGATTGGGCATAGATGTTTTTGGACGGTTGCCTTATTCGAAACGTGACAACAGATATTTTTTAGTAGTCATGGATTACTTTACTAAGTGGGCAGAAGTGTATCCTTTATGCAACCAAGAAGCACAAACAGTTGCTAAATTGTTAGTTGAACAGTTTATTTCATCACCGTTTTCACGAAGAGCCACATATCTCAAATGGCGTGATTGAGATTTACATTTCATACTGTGCTTTGCTTAAAACTGCAAATCTGCAATACTAAAGCCACGGTTTGCAGTTTAAAACCCCTTACATGATTCTGTAAAAGTTTAACCTCTCCATTAACTAACTAATTTCGTTTAAAATATTGGCTAATTGCCATAGTAATTAGTCAAAGATATGTGTCTCTTCGTGAAACCTAAAAAGTGAGATGACCTACTTATACGCCCATCTGAATATGTGTTTTTTTTACATAGGAAAGGGATGCGCATGTCACGTGATCACGCGCACACTGACATGTGGCTCTTCGTGAAAACGCAAAAATGATTTGACCTACATTTACGCCCTTCTGTTGCAATGTATTACATGCATCTTTGGGGATGTGTGGCTCTTCGTGAAAACGCAAAATGCAATTATTGAGATATACGCCCCTACCTGTATTAATCAATAATTTGTCATTTTAACATTAGTGGCTATACGTGAAAACGGTGACGATTTGTTGCGTTGGTGTTCCACATAGTATACACTCTGACAAAGGAACTAATTTTGAAAGTCGACTTTTTCAGTCAATTTGTCAGTTGTTGGGAATAAACAAAACTCGTACGACTCCTTACCACCCCCAGTCAGATGGTCTTGTCGAACGGTTCAACCGTACGATACAGACTATGCTCAGTACGTATGTTAGTGAAGACCAGTCTGATTGGGATGTACATCTTCCATACACCATGATGGCGTATCGAGCAAGTGAGCAGGAACCGACTGGGGTTAGCCCAGATAAAATGTTTGGAAGAGAGTTGTCAGTGCCACTAGATTTATTAGTTAGTCATCCTGAAAGGACAGAAAACACAAGTCCAGATGAGTATTCATCCGAACTTTACTCCCGTATGTGAAAGATAGAAACAGCTTGTGTCAGTTGTATTTAATCAATGGATTGTGGAATGCTTCAAAATAGTTAATTTGCGTTTATGGAAGACAGCTAAATTGTTTAGAGTGATCACAAATTTCGTGCTAATTTGACATTGTTACTGTTTTTCTGCTCCAACTGTTGGAAAACCTGTACACATAGATGCCGGAGGCTGTATACATAATTTTTTATTTTATTTATTTATTTATTTTTGTGGGGGCATAAATGAAATTTTGTCAAGAAATTGTTTTTGTATTTTTCAGGAGCAGAAATGCGCCTTTTGTACAGGCGAGGGTAGTGTAACAAAAAAATTTGGCCCATATTTTTTATGTTAGTTTGTTCCTTTAAGATTTCAAATTATAAGTAAAGCTAGTTAGCCAAGGGCCAGGTGCCCCATTTTGGAATTATTTATTTTATGAGGGAGTATTTTGTCTTATTCTAAATTGTACCATCCACCTCCTCATCTGTACTGTGCTGTGTAAGTACCATTTTATATTACTTGCCTTGTGTCAATATTTACCATGCCTATCCCCTAACACTTATCCCATTTTTGTCCTAAGGTTCAGTACCCTTGACTACGGTTTCAGTCGTAGCTAGAGTGCAGTAACCTCATAAACTTCAATTATTCTGGCTAGCTCTGCTCCTGCTTATTTTATGAATTTATAACATAGTCTGTAGTTGACTGAGGGCGTCTATAATGTAACTTGTGGCGAGAGACAGAATATTTTATTTCTTGAGATGCCGCTTGTTCCTGTAATCATTTTGTTTTTGATGTAGTAAATGAGCAAGGGGCGTAGTATTCATGTCATAAATTTGAATCACGCAGCATCGAGCATTCGATTTATCTAGACTGAAGTTACTTCTCACTGCATGCAAACAAATTAGATTAGAAGTGCGTGGTTCATTTTTGCCAATTGAAATATATTTAGGTCTATTTATTGTAAATTTAGTCTACGTATAACAAATCGTAATCAGCAACATTTGTACAAATCATATATTTAATTTATTTTTTTATTTTTTTAAATTTTTATTTTTTTAAATAATAAATAACTTGCCCCATACAATAACACTTGTAAGACGATGAGTAGCATTCCACTGAATCTTTTTTTATATCGATGCACATCCAGTGTTGTCGAAATTCTGTTTTTATTGTAGTTACTATATACATGTAATGCTGGTAATTATTCAGTAGTTGATGTGGAAGGTAGTACCTACCTTACAGGTTGAGGGTTTTGCTGAGTTGGTGGATTACGCAGACGTCACAAAGTCCTTGTAGCAGAAATAGCCTATGCTGGTATTATGGGGTTGGATTTCTTGACGAGCTGTGGTCAAATTTTCGATATTCCTCAATGCAAAATTAGGTTTGGGAAAGTAACAGTTCCAATAATCACAGAGGTTTCCACTTAGATGTGTTATCGCATTTCAGTTGCAGAGACAGTTGTAATCCCTACTAACCAAGAGACAATTGTCCCTGGTAAATTACACAAGCGTGGTAAAGTAACTTCAGGAGTAGTAGAATCTTCAAGAAGATTTGCAGATAGTGACAATGGTATTTTGGTTGGACGAGTGTTTGCAAACGCTCACAAAAACATGAACTAAATGAACAGTTGTGATTATTTAATATAACCCGCATAAGAACACCGCATTATTTGGGCTGCAGACCAGATGAGATGGACACTAAAGTGAGATAGAAACAGCTTGTGTCAGTTGTATTTAATCAACGGACTCTGGAATGCTTCAAAATAGTTAATTTGCGTTTATGGAAGACAGGTCAATTGTTTAGAGTGATCACAAATCTCGTGCTAATTTGACGTTGTTATTGTTTTTTTGTTCCAACTGTTGGAAAACCTGTGAAGTCATAATGTACACACAGATGCAGGAGGCTGTATACATTAAAAAAAATTGGGGGGGAGCGCAAATGAAATTTTGTGAAGAAATTGTTTTTGTATTTTTTCAGGTGCAGAAATGCGCCTTTTCTACAGGCGAGGGTAGTGTAACAAAATATTTTGGCCCATATTTTTTATGTTAGTTTGTTCCTTTAAGATTTCAAATTATAAGTAAAGCTAGTTAGCCAAGGGCCAGGTGCCCCATTTTGGAATTATTTATTTTATTAGGGGAGTATTTTGTCTTATTCTAAATTGCACCATCTACCTCCTCATCTGTACTGTGCTGTGTAAGTACCATTTTATATTACTTGCCTATTGGGTCTGGAAAAGGGAATCAGTGAATCGCTGGATGTTCCTTTGCAACAAGTCAAAGGGCTTTATTCCAACCTTCTATCTCCTTTCTGAGTTCCTTTTCTGCACCCACAAGATTGGTTCCATTGTCCGACTCATCTCTTTAACATTTCCTCTGCGAGCAATGAATCGTCAAGATGTATCAATACGTGAATCTGTGTCCAGAGAGTTGGCTTTCTCAGTGTGTACTGCCCGTGAAGCAAGACGGGTAAAGATAACTCAATACCGTTTTAGTACACTTTGACCTCTTTTTACTTCAATTGAGATAAAATAGTCAATTTCTAGTCTGGTGAAGAGATGCTCGTCAGGTTTGAGCCTTGAGCGCCCAGCAGGGTGGATATGTACGCGCTACAAATCTTTATTATTATTATTATTATTAGAAGGCAGGTCAGCCATCTTCCTTTCAATTAATCTGGTCCTCTGTTTTCTGCATGTCAGACATTTTCCAACTATCCGTCTAACTGCTGAGTCAATACCTGGCATCCAGTACTTCTGTTGAAAGCTTATAAGTACATGGTTCCTTCGTCTATGCCCAGACATCTTGTGAACATGCCTCAAAATCAAAGTTGAAACATGACTAACTTTAGGGAGAATAATGGGATGCTTAGCATCATCTCGTAGCGAGGCTCTGCTCAATCTTCCTCCTACTCGTAACGGGTCATCTTTGAGAACTGGGTCCACTCTGTATATGGAAATGGTTTTCCTGACACCTGTGGAATTTGATTGCTACTCCTAACTCCACCTCCGTCACCCTTGACTTCTAGCATTCTAATTTCATCTGCATATGTCGTAAAAATTTCTTCTCTGCAGTTTACAGTTCCTTCAGAGTAAGTGCACCCTGCAAATCTTGTGGGGATTTGTGCGACTTGTGCTTCACCTTTTATCCATCTTCCAAATCTTAACATCCAGCAAACTACCTTCTTCAGCCTGAACCAGTCTGAGTAATGCTGAATTACTTAGTCAAGAGCACTTCTCTCTGTGTCATTTGGCTTAAGAGTACTTGCAAGAACAACTCTTTTTACTTCTGGATCTTGTGGTGCGTTAAACTAACTAAGTTCTGCTCTTGAGCGCCATTTATCTTCCTGCTGAAGTAAGAACTCTGGGCCATCCTTCCACTCTTTCATCTGAAGAAACTGTTCAACTTTTCTCCCCCCTAGAGCAAACATCAGCAGGATTGTGTGCCGACTCAACCTGACGCCACTGAGTTGGGTTGGAGCCATCAAGGATAACTGCTAATCTGTTAGCCACAAATGTCTTAAAGTGTGTTGTTCCGCTGTTGACATACCATAGCACAGACATAGTGTCAGTCCAAAAGTAGGTGTTATCCACTTCAATTTAAAGCTCCCCTTTGATCATATGATCAACTCAAACTGCTACTGTTGCTGCTGTCAGTTCCATTCTTGGAATCATCACCTGCTTGAGTGGGGCAACTCATGATTTACTTGATCTCTCCTACATCATTCACCAATCTCAAATAAAACGAAACAGTACCATAGCCTGACTCAGTGGCATCAGCAAAGTGATGAACGGTGACTGACTCGAATTGCTCATCCTCAAATTCTTCTGGTTTTATGCATCTTTCCATCTTTTACTCTGGTAGCCTTGGTAGTTCCATCTGCTAGCTCTGCCACTTCCTTCTCAGATCCAGAGGAATTTCTTCGTCCCATCCCAACTTCAACCAACACATGGCTTGAAGTAACTGTTTAGCTGGGAGCACTACTTGAGAGACACATCCAAAAGGATCATAGATAGAGCTGACTATAGACAAAATACCCCTTCTTGCTGGTGGTCTATCTTTCATCTCAATTCTGAATCCAAACTCATCCTTTTCAATGGACCACATCATGCCAAGTGCTCTCTCAGTGGGTGACCTCTCATCATCGATGTTCAAATGTTTGACACACTTTGCTAGTTCATTTTCTGGAATGTTTTCTAAAACTTTCCTTTGGTTACTCACCCACTTGGTTAGATGGAATCCTCCTCTTCTACATATTTAGTCAAACCATGAGTAGATGTTACTATAAATTATATGTGTTATTTCAAGGCCAAAGTTTTCTGCTTGGTCATCTGCTGTTCTTTTCAGAGCGTAATTCACACATGAAGGAGAGGAAACTGCACCGAAAACATGCACTTTCATGCAGTCGTCTGTCAATGGTTCTTTCACATCACCATCTTGCCACCTCAGTAGGTCTCTGTCCTCTCTTGGCACAAGGACTTGGGAAAATATGTCTTCAATATCAGCCATAAGGGCAACCTTGTCCTGCCTAAATCTTGTTAACACACCAACTAGGCTGTTGGTTAAGTCTGGCCTCTGCAACAACTGTTTATTGAGGGACACGGCTGTGCAGTCATACACCACCCTTGATTTGTTTTTCTGTGGGTGCATTACACCATGAGGAATATATCACAATCTACCATCATCCCTCTTTGTCTCTCCCTTAGAAACTTTCTCCATGTAGCCCTGGACTCCATGTAGTCTGTGTATTCACTCTGGAGTTGTGGCTGTCTCAGAAATTTCCTTTATAAATGGGCTGCTCTCTGCTCTGCTTGTGATCTCTTCTTCGGCATCTTAACTTCATCGTGTCTCAATGGGAGCGCAATCTCAAAATGCCCATCAACAACTCTGATAAAATTTTCCACCTTCTTGGTGAAAAGCAAATCTTCTTTTGATTTCTCTAGCTTATCGTCTATGACTCATAGAAGTCATTGAAGTCTTGGTTGAAAAGTTTCCCAACTTTTCATCAATGTCATCTCTGGCCTTAACTTTCGCTCTGTGGGAGATGACTCTCTTTTGATCTTGATTCTTTGTTGACCCATAAACCTGCCAACCAAGGACTGATGGACAAGCAAAAGGGCCAGCATTCTCACTGTTAATAACTTCAAGTGGTTCTGCTTCTTTTGGTTTCCAATTAACAGTCGCACTTCAGCATCTATGGATGGTAACTCAACACAATGTAGATATGGTCATTTCTTTAAGTCATCATTGGTGATGATGTCCTCATATAGCCACTGGTATTTGTGCCTGGGTATAAACCTCTGGAAGGTTGATGACTGTGTGAGTCATGTAGGTTCATAATCTCTAAGTCTCTCAAAACATGACCCTTCACAACCTTCTCATCAGTCAAAGTTTGCACTAATTGTATGTTGATGGCTTTTCCTTTCTCCTTTAGCCTGTTCACCACTGCATCAACACAAAATACAGCATTACTGCAAGAGTCTATAAAGGCATATTTCTTTGTCTGTATGCCTGTCCTCCGTCACCTCAAGATAACTGGTACCACTCCTGGGAGGCATTCTGCAGATGTACTGTGATTGGCAGAGTTTGTCAAACCACATTTAACATTGTCCTTCACCTCGCTTTCTTCATGGGGAGAATTACTGCCAGCATCTGTGTTTTTCTTAGTCAGTTTGTAGAGCAGATTTGTCTTTCCACTCTCTGTGTAGCACTTTTGGATGCCACCTTCTGCATATGTTACACTCTCCTCAAATTCATCCATTTTTCCTTATTCTGATGAAACACAATTTTAGCATAATGGTTTTTCAACTTAAATGTGTGCGCCTATCTTCTGGTATGTAACGTTAATTCACGTTATTACCAATTTATTTATGTTTCAATACAATGTTTTTTCACCATACTTTGTTTTGCCATCTTAGATATCTGTACAACAACAAAATTGGTGAAATTGCTCCGGGAACATTTGATGGTCTACCCAATCTCATCATAAGTTTTCATGTTTCGAAGGCAGAACCCACTATTTACATACTTAGGCTGGTCATAATCTGAACACTGATCTGTTAGATTTTGACCAACTGTAATTTGAGTATTTTTGATGCACCCAAGTGTTGTCTATCATGATTCACTTGTAATTTTAAATTTCTAAAAAGTACAGTGAACGTTTTACTTTTTTGTCTCATTTATTTCTCAATGCACTGAACTGTTGTCTATTGAGATTCATTTGTAAAGTTAATTTTATAAAATGATTGAACATTAGGCAGGAATATTTTCAACTTGTTTGATACAATGAAAACGTTTCACTAACTAACGTTTTCTTAAAGAAAATCTAAGAACATTTTTGAAAATGACCAAATGAATGAGCTTTAATGATTTTGTTTGAACGCTACTTTGTTTTCCAATCTAAGGTTCATGTCCAAAATTAAAATCAGTGAAATTGCTCCAAGAACAAGATCAGTTCATTACACTAGGAACATTTGATGGTCTACAAAAGCTCACTTACCTGGTAGTTTTCATGTCATGATTTAGTCACACAGCATGAAGCCACCAAATCTTCTTTACTGGTAGTGGTTTACATCTTCTTCAATTGTTCGAAACACAAACATCTTCAATTTTGTTACAACACAACTGTGTGTGGTTCACAATAAAATCTCAACTCGGAAACAAAACAATTCTGGCATTTTCTGGCATGTCAACAACCAATATCTCAAGACAAATTCTTAACAACAGGTGCCCCATTTTGGAATTATTTATTTTATTTGGGGAGTATTTTGTCTTATTCTTAATTGCACCATCCACCTCCTCATCTGTACTGTGCTGTGTAAGTACCATTTTATTTTATTACTTGTCTTGTGTCAATATTTACCATGCCTATCCCCTAACGCTTCCCATTTTTGTCCTAAGGTTCAGTACCCTTGACTATAGTTTCAGTTGTAGCTAGAAACTCTTCAATTATTCTGTCTAGCTCTGCTCCTGCTTATTTTATGAATTTATTATAACGTTGCCTATAGTTGACTGACGAAAATTGCTTTCCCCTGGGTGCCTACAATGTAACTTGTGGTGAGAGGCAGAATATTAATCCTATTTTATTTCTTGTAAAATTATTTTAGTTGGTCCTGTAATTTTTTATTTTATTTTTTTTGGAGCTAGTAAATCTTTCTTTTCTTATGGGCATTTCATGACTCATTTAATGAGGAAAACTTCCATCTCCAATTTTCACTTAAAAACTTAGGCAATCACAGCAAAGTATCTTTCATATTTGTACTGTCTTGTGGTAAGAAAAGGACAAAATCTACAGTGACTATTTCTAAGGAAGGCCATTCTGGAGTTATGTAATTACACTGAATGTCTGATTGTGCTGTCAAATTTTAACCTTTGATCCGACAAGAAGAAATACAAAAACAAAACACTACACTTGCTAAATTTCACATGCTATGGACTTGGACGATTCTAGTTTACCAAGTGCTGTCTAGTTCACTGAAATGCATTTTACTGATGTTCAATAAAACTTGGCAGATGTTCCTGTATAGAACTCCATGGGATATATGCTTTTGTCCGGAGTTTAACATTAATGATGTTTGGGTTAATTTTAAAGATTTACTATTTACAGTAGTCAAAGATGTAGTTCCTATAGGAAGGCAAAATGGTAAAAAACGTAAACCTTGGATCACTAATGAAATTGTTATTTTTAGCAGAAAGAAACATCGTGCATATAATGCAGCTAGAAGAAATCCTACAAACAACTTTCTGTGGACTAAATATAAATCAATTCGTAATAAGGTTAAATATCTCACTGCTCAGTCTTATGCAAACTTCATTAAGGACCTATCTCAGAACTGCTCATCCTCTCAAAAACGTTTCTGGTCATTTGTTAACAGTCAGCGTGGTAAGAGTAGTCCTAATAGCTTTCGTATAGCTAATGGATCTGTTTTCACTGACCATTTGGGGTCAATGCTTCCAAGTCGTTCACATCATCAGAAACCTTTGTGATAGGTCTATTGTTGATGATACTTTCTACTTCACAGAGTAGAGTAGGCTCGTCAGGTCTGAGCCTAACAGAAGGCAGGTCAGCCATCTTCTGTTCCATTGCTCTGGCCTTCTGTTTTCTAACTGCCGAGTTTGTACTTGTATCCAGTACTTCTGTTGAAAGCTTGCAATTAGTACATGGTTCCTTCCGCTATGCCCAGACATCTCGTGAACATGCCTCAAAATCAAAGTTGAAACCTGACTAACTTTAGGGAGGATAATGGGATGCTTAGCATCATCTGGTAGTGAGGCTCTGCTCAATCTTCCTCCTACTTGTAACAGACCATCTTTGAGAACTGGGTCCACTTTGTAGATGGAACTGGTTTTCCTGACACATTTGGAATTTGATTGCCTACTCCTAACTCCACCTCCGTCACCCTTGACTTCTACCATTCTAATTTCATCGGCATATGTTGTACATGTTGCAAAATGTTCTTCTCTGCAGTTCCTTCAGAGTTCGCGCACCCTGCAAATCTTCACCTTCATCTATCTTTCAAATCTTCTTCAGCCTGAACCAGTCTGAGTAATGCTGAATTACTTTGTCAAGAGCACTTCTCTCAGTGTCAATTGGCTTAAGAGTACTTGCAAGAACAACTCTTTTTACTTCTGGATCTTGTGGTACGTCAAACTAACTAAGATGTCGTCACTACTCACAGCTGTGTAGAAACTTGTAGTTGATGGTGTTTTGGTACTTCTTGGGCTTGACTTGATATTATTTCCTTTTCCTTCGTCACTTGCTTTAACTATGTCTCCATAGACTGGGTTACATGCAATGTGTGCTTGTTTGTTGACGAAAATAACATCATCAAAAATGACATTTCTCTTCTCTTCTTGAATGTCATCAGCCAAATTCCTCCATCTATCTCTCGGCTTGTATGGCAATTTTGATGTGATCATTCTAATATTCTGAGAATGATTGATCTCTTGTTCCATTGTGAGATCCTTTGCCAGGTTATGCAGCTCTGTGATAAACACAGCATATCAATGAAGCTCATCTTTGTCTTCTGGTTTGATGTCAGACCATTCAACTGCCTTTTGACACCATGCTGTCCATGATGCGGTGCTTATCTCCAAACTTTCAATTGGTGAAACGGTGTTTATCTAATACAAAACTTTGGTGGTTTTTACTTTGCGAGAGAGAGAGAGATTTATGGAGGTTGAAAAACTTTATTCTACCACGGTCCTGTCAGCCTTGTGCAACTAAGTCAAGAGAGGGCACTATATAAGTTTACTGGTGATGATTTTGGCACTAACACTTGGGCATGATACATGTTAAGATTGTCTGATAACCATTACAACGTTTCAGAGACTGAAGTTCAGGAAACCTAAGAACATTGGTGAAAATAATAAAATGAATGGACTTTAATGATTTTGTTTTAACACTACTTTGTTTTCCATCTTAGATAGCTTCACAACAACACAATCAGTCAAATTACACCAGGAACATTTGATGGTCTGCAAAAGTATTCATGTCAAATATATCAATCACACAGCATGGAGCCTACGATTTATCTTAACTGAAGTTACTTGTGACTGCATACAAACATTAGATAAGAAGTGCATAGTTCATTTTTGCTGATTGAAATATATTTAGTTGTGTTCACTGAACTGTTGTCTATTGAGATTCATTTGTAAAGTTAATTTTATAAAATGATTGAACATTAGGCAGGAATATTTTCAACTTGTTTGATACCATGAAAACGTTTCACAGACAGTTTTCTTAACGAAAAATCTAAGAACATTGTTAAAAATGACCAAATAAATGAGCTTTAATGATTTTGTTTGAATGCTACTTTGTTTTCCAATCTAAGGTTCATGTCCACAATTAAAATCAGTGAAATTGCTCCAAGAACAAGATCAGTTCATTACACTAGGAACATTTGATGGTCTACAAAAGCTCACTTACCTGGTAGTTTTCATGTCATGATTTAGTCACACAGCATGAAGCCACCAAATCTTCTTTACTGGTAGTGGCTTACATCTTCTTCAATTGTTCGAAACACAAACATCTTCAATTTTGTTACAACACAACTGTGTGTGGTTCACAATAAAATCTCAACTCGGAAACAAAACAATTCTGGCATTTTCTGGCATGTCAATAACCAATATCTCAAGTCAAATTCAATCCAATCCAATCCAATCTGCATTTGTAAAGCGCCATCAATCTAGTTGCCTATTCCGAGGCGCTAACCAGAAACACTTTCACGATAAGTATCCTGGGTTCTTTTACGTGCATTACACAACACACGGGACCTACGGCTTTACGTCCCATCCGAAGGACGAAGCAATTATGGTTAAGTACCTTGCTCAAGGACACAAGTGTCACGACCGGGACTCGAACCCACACCCTGCTGCTGGCAACACCAGAACTTGAGTTCGGTGCGCTAGACCGCTCGGCCACGACACTCCTTAACTACAGCAGGAAACCTCTTTTGCACTAGTAATAACCATTGTATCATTTCTGCCTGAAAATACAACTTTGACCTGTGGGCCCTTCATGTATATTTTCTGATAAACAACTTCTTAAACATGTCCTTGTGGCCTTGCTTAATCCTTAAAACTCAGGACTGTTTTTAGCTTTTTTTGACTAAGTTTAAATCTTGCAAAATATTTGTTAAAATTTGTCTAGATATATGAGTAAGTTATATACCATTTGAATGCCGATGATTTGGGCATTATTTTTTGAGGTAAAAATTTTCTTATTATACCGTACCCCCTAAAAATGGCGGCCATTTTGAATACCAAATTTTGGGGTAATTTTAATGTTTTTTTGTGAGTTTTGGGCAAATAGTATATGATGCACTATGGTTAGGAGTGATTTGAATGCATGGTTTCAAAGAACAATTCTCATTCCATGCATAAATAAAATAAAAATCTAATTGTATTTATTTTTCATACTATAATAGGCAAGAATAGTAACGTAAATTTGGCATATTTTGGTGCAAATTTTGCAATAATGAGTAACTAACTGTATTACAGTTGTAAACACTGGAAATATACATGTACATGTGTATTCATACATTGCCGCAACACAGAACAAAAATTTGTAAAACTTCACATCAATTTCTAAGGAAAAATCTCTTCCTTTGATGATATGTGTCATCTGCATTTGACTTAACACTTTCACACGGGCATTTTACTGGAATACGGTGGCAGGAATGTGACTCTCACGTCTAACGTTAACGCGTAAAACACATTGACCGAACGTTCACGAAAAACATGCGTTCTGTGGTGTCCTTCGCGTATCACCCTCAAGACCCATTACGTTCAATCACAAAATAAACTTGATCATTGGAAAGCCAGACTAATAATCTACAAATTGGTATCAAACATAAGCAAATAGATGGAAGCAAACAACAAATACAAGCTTCCAAATGTATCGATCGCCGGGGATTGATTTTTACACAGGGCTGAGTAGAAAGGGTTAAACTGAAAATCATTGTTTACTAAAGTAACATTTCAAAATACAAACCATTGTCCCAGAATAAGACCAGGTAAAAAAAAAGAATTAACCTGTGCATGATTTTCTACTTGCACTTTCTGGACATTGATGACATTTTGTGTAATCACAACTATTCATTTAAAACAACACCTGTTTTTTACCCGTATCTCCTCATATTCCAAATATATACTGCACCTTATACAATGTAAATTTCACTTCATGAAACTTCTGAGCTGTGAAACATAAAGAACTGAGAACACACTTACATGTAGAAATTTGTAGACATTCTTTAAATACACGAAAGTTTTATCCAATAGTCTTAGGTACATAAGGTCATGTACACACATAATGAGGAAAACTTCCGTCTGTGATTTTTACTTAAAAACTTAGGCATTCACAGCAAAGTATCATTCCTATTTGTATCACCTTGTGGTAAAAAAAGAAAGACAAAATCTACAGTTACTATTTTTAAGGAAGGCAATTCTGAAGATATGTAATCGCACTGAATATCTGATTGTGCTGTCTGTGTGTTTTAATCCGACAAGAAGAAATACAAAAACAAAACACTACACTTGCTAAATTTCACATCCTATATGGACTTGGACAATTCTAGTTTACCAAATGCTGTCTAGTTTACTGTCAAAATGAATCTTACTGATGTTCAATATAACTTGGCAGATGTTCATGTTCTAAATCAGTTAATCTTTGAGCATGCACACCATACAGTAAATACATGTGTAAGACTTCTTATAAACCACACAATGTGCATAAAGAGTGTGACACTTCATTATTAAATTGTAATATTCACACAAGGAGATCTGTAAAACTGATAATACTGTTCTGATCCTTGATTCAACCGGTGGAAATCTTTCTGCTCCAATCGCTCACAATAAGGTGGTCACAGCACCTTATAAAAATAAACACAGAGGCAGTGCTTGGCTCACACCTCTATCAATGGAAATGCAATATTTTCACCAATGATGCAAAAATTCTTTCACTTGGGATCCATGTTTCAATATCATGCTCATAGCTTGTCTTCACACTTAACTATGTTAACTTAAGATATCTGTCTCCTGGGTGACCAGAGGGAGTTGTATGGTTGACCTCAAAAGAAGCAAGTGATTTGGGGTCAATGCTTGCAAGTCGTTCACATCATCAGAAACCTTTGTGATAGATCTATTGTTGATGATACTTTCTACTTCACAGAGTAGAGTAGGCTCGTCAGGTCTGAGCCTAACAGAAGGCAGGTCAGCCATCTTCTGTTCCATTACTCCGGCCTTCTGTTTTCTGCATGTCACACATTTTCCAACTATCCGTCTAACTGCCGAGTTTATACCTGGCATCCAGTACTGAAAGCTTGCAAGTACATGGTTCCTTCCGCTATGCCCAGACATCTCGTGAACATACCTCAAAATCAAAGTTGAAACATGACTAACTTTAGGGAGGATAATGGGATGCTTAGCATCATCTGGTAGTGAGGCTCTGCTTAATCTTCCTCCTACTCGTAACAGACCATCCTTGAGAACTGGGTCTACTCTACAGATGGAACTAGTTTTCCTGACACATTTGGAATTTGATTAACTACTCCTAACTCAACCTCCGTCACCCTTGACTACTAGCATTCTAATTTCATCTGCATATGTTGTACTTTGCACATGTTGCAAAGTTTTCTTCTCTACAGTAAACAGTTCCTTCAGAGTTTGTGCACCCTGCAAATCTTCACCTTCATCTATCTTCCAAATCTTAACATCCAGCAAACTACCTTCTTCAGCCTGAACCAGTCTGATTAATGCTGAATTACTTTGTCAAGAGCACTTCTCTCTGAGTCAATTGGCTTAAGGATATTTGCAAGAACAACTCTTTTTACTTCTGGATCTTGTGGTGCATTAAACTAACTAAGTTCTGGTCTTGAGGGCAATTTATCTTAAAGCTGAAGTAAGAACTCTGGGCCATCCTTCCACTCTTTCATCTGAAGAAACTGTTCAACTTTTCTCCCCCTAGAGCAAACATCAGCAGGTATTGTGTGCTGACTCAACGTGACGCCACTGAGTTGGGTTGGAGCCATCAAGGATAACTGCTAATCTGTTTGCCACAAATGTCTTAAAGTGTGTTGTTCTGCTGTTGACATACCATAGCACAGACATACTGTCAGTCCAAATCTTTGACACACTTTGCTAGTTCATTTTCTGGAATGTTTTCCAAAACATTCCATTGGTTACTCACCCACTTGGTAAGATGGAATCCTCCTCTTCTACATACTTCCGTCAAACTTTTCACGAGCTTGACTACCTTCAACACTGTGGATGTTGAGCACAAACAGTCATAGACATAGAAGTTACGATAAATTATGTGTGTTATTTCTTGGCCAAAGTTTTCTGCTTGGTCATCTGCTGTTCTCTTCAAAGAGTAATTCGCACACGAAGGAGAGGAAACTGCACCGAATACATGCACTTTCATGCAGTCGTCTGTCAATGGTTCTATCACATCACCATCTTGTCACCACAACAGCTTCAGTAGGTCTATGTCCTCTCTTGGCACAAGAACTTGGGGAAAACATGTCTTCAGTATCAGCTATGAGGCAACCTTGTCCTGCCTAAATCTTGTTAACACACCAACTAGGCTGTTGGTTAAGTTTGGCCCCTGTAACAACTGTTTATTGAGGGAGACACCTTTTGAAGTTGGCTGTGCAGTCATACACCACCCTTAATTTATTTTTCTGTGGGTGCATTACACTGTGATGAGGAAGATACCACAATCTGCCATCATCCCTCTTTGTCTCTCCATTAGACTTTCTCCATGTAGCCCTTGCTTAACATGGACTCCATGTAGTCTGTGTATTCAATCTGGAATTGTGGCTGTCTCAGAAATTTCCTTTGTAAATGGACTGCTCTCTGCTGCTCAGGATCTTAACTTCATC
>CM055832.1:7986096-8002499 GCA_029582265.1 Zoroaster sp. YZ-2022
TTGGGCAAGCTTACCTAATCACAAAATTTTAAATTGCAATAAAAATAAATTGTAATCAAAGTTGAAAAAATCTCCCTTTTTGTCCAGTGTATTGGCCCTAGAATAAGGTTTATCGCAAATAGCACTGAAGCAACAGTGGGCGAACTGCCACAAAGCATTACTGGGATACAATTTGGGGCATCTGTTTGGTACCTGTTGTCTGTCGTCAAGTTTTAAGTCAATAATATTGAGTTCGTTCGTGCAGCACGCTGTGGCGCTGTTGCGCCCACAGACATCCCATGATTCCTTGCGGCCGCTATTTGCGATAAACCTTATGGGGCTAGGAATTTAGTGGACATTTTAATTGCAGGTGCAGCCATTTTGCGTTTGATCACATGATGGGTTCTTCTAATTTTTCGAAAAAAATTAATAATTAATTAACCCTAACCCTCCAGGGTATTTTGGCTAGAAACCCTGCCAGACGCATCAGATTGCATCGTTTGTCAAAGTGACTTGACTGCCCAGTGCAGCAAAATCCATCAGGTCACAAATCTCAAGGCCGAACTGCCTCAGAGTCTGTGGTCACCAAACGCAGCAGGATACAACTCTGGCATTGTTCAATGGGACCAGCTCTCAATAGCCTCAGACTTGGCTGCTTATGCACTGGTGTTGACAGCTGAATGCATCAAAGTGCACCAGACTTTTCCACCTGATGCACTGTGCTGCGTCTGGCAGGGTTAGGGTTAATTAACGTTAATTGACAACGGCACCAAATACATTTTCCACTGGCTAGGAACTTTCCTGAATCCTCCAAAATTCATCAGTGCACTTTTGGAAACATGCCCTTATCTTCAAAATGCACCATGCATTTTCGTTGATCTTTCATATTCAGCACTTATGGCCTGTACTTCTTGCCAGGTAGTAGTTTTGTCCCATTTGAAGAGGTGAAAGTACCAGTTTCCAACAGTGCTGAATTTTTCCAAAAAAGTGCCCTTGGACAAGTTGGAGGATTTTGCAGGATTTGGGGTGGTTATGGTTAATGAATAATTGGGTAGAATGTCGTATCCGACTGCCACTTTTTCTCATTCAATATGACCAATAATGTAATCTTACCAACCTAGTATTAGGTGGAGAACATATGGATGATGATGGACATATACTAGGCAGATTCACGCAAACCGCCGATGGTGGCGCTATTTTTCATATCCTTTTTTTCTGTCAAAGTTGTGACCCGCTGAACTTTCATGGTAAAATTCTAATATAAAGGGTAGTCTACGGATGTAGTCACTTCTAGTGTCGATAAATGGATACTACACATCGTGGTTATCTTAATTGATCAGTCCATGCCAACTGTAACGTTGGCACAAAAACAGTGCAACTTGCGCAAAATAGACTTTGTTAGTACTACAAGGATACATTGCAGGCAAATTCGGTCACAACTTTTCAAATGAAACTGGATCTTAAAAATTACCAAATATTTAAATCAACAAAAATTCGTAACTTTGCATAGCCATTGACCCCTCATTTTCTTTCTAATTTTTTGTTCTATCCAGTGACATTTAAAAGCATTGAAGCAACTTCAAATTTTCATGAAACTGCCTACATATACTTCAAATTATTCCAGGATATTTATTTCATGAAAAATCAGGCATTTTTGGTATACAATGACTTCCTCTGTCATGTCAGTTTGATCTTGTCAACTCCCCCGTTAGTGACCAATACGGTCATTGTACATGCGCAGTGGCAAATAGGATCCAGTTCTATTTTCTGAAGGGGAGGATTTTTTTTAGATGGGAAATAAACTTATAAAGTCCGAAAATCATCATAAAAGTGGATTTTAAAGATAGTTTTCACTTTCTGTACACCCAAATATTATATAGATAGAATCATTTTTAACTGGTTAGTGGTTGCAAAAAAATTCCAAAAACCCCTTAAAAAGTGGCGGTCGGATACGACATTCTTTCCGAATAATGGCCCATTCATTGCCTTGTCATTAACAAACGTTCACCACGACATTTAGGCCTACCACAAACCACCAGTCACCACGTCCCAGCATCAAAAGAAATAATTTACACATTTTGTTGTTGAATCCTTTAGTTTCACATTTTTTCCTCCATAACATTCATTTATTGTTTGGTCTTACCGATAATCCCACTGTTAATGTTATTCTATCTGTTGAGATTACGCGATACTTTTGTCGGAAACATTTCCACATTTGTCTGCCCATGCAAGTCGCCATGATTGCTTTGACATAGGTTAACACTTGGTGGCGCTATTTTCCCGGGATTTCCTAGACGTACGTAGACCTGAATAAATAGAAATTAGCTGGTGGCGATGGCATGCAATGGCGCGCCTGGCATTTTTAGTTCATGAGGTGTAGGTCACTGCATTTTAAAAATCATATGATTATTTGCTCTTTGACTGTTTGTCTGCCATGCTTTGACAGCAGCTGGAATCTGCACTAGCCAAAAAACGAGGTCCGTGCTTTTTCAGTTGTTTGATCGCACAGATTACAAGTGAAACTGAACACAGTATCACTGTCTTTGACACTAACGACACGTAGTGACGGGCTGTTAATTTTGTGTCTCTCATGATAACTGTGAGTGTGATATAAGCAAGGCGATTATCGTTACACACGGTGTGCGGCAGAGCTCACTCTGACAGTCGGCTTGTTGACCAGGCCGTCTCAGCTGTAGTTTCGACGGGGGTTCTGCTCAGCGAAAGAGGCTGCTGGTCGTTTTAACTGCCTTTTATGTACACTTAAATCCTTACCAATGGCGACAGCGATCGGCTCTACAAATGGGTCTTCTTCTTATTCGTCGGCATCGGACCATCTCAACACAGACACTGAAAATGGGCAGTTTAGCAGGTAGGATCAGTGACATCCTTCATCTATCATGTCCTTAAATATTTAATATTAATTTTTTAAATATTTTTTTTACGCAAATCGCCCCACCACACAAGGCCAATGGTCACTCCAAGGTGGGGGCTACTAAGTCATTGAGTTGTTACAACGACTCCACACTGAAGAAACCAGCCCCTCACCACCTGCTCACACCGAAACAAGACAAGTTAATAACCAGCCTCTTCACTGTGCGAATAGGACTGGGAGGGGTAACTAGTCCAGAACAAGGCAGTTGTTAAACTGCCTCTGCCCCTATAAGCAATTATGGTTAAGTGTCTTGCTCAAGGACACAAGTGTCACAGCCGGGATTCGAACCCACATTCTGTTAACAGAATGTTAACAGTTTGCTGCATCAGTGCATAGGCCTATAACTTATTTACCCCTGGGTGGAGAGTAGCAATTATGGTAAAGTGTCTTGCTCAAGGACACAAGTACCCCGGTGGCGGTTGGGATTCGAACCCACATTCTGACGACTCAGCCATCAGAACACAAATCCGATGCACTAAACCGCTCGACCATGGCACATTTAAATGTTTTTATTGTCAAATCGGCCCAAAAGTCAAACACTGGCAATGTATCTCCCCTTACTACTACAAGAGTAAAAATCAGTCAAAATGTTGATTTGCCAAGGTATATCTAGTGCACTTCAAAGTCAAACAGTGTCAAACCTTACGTGTAGTACATGCTTGTACATTTACAGGTCAAAATGAATTGACCATTTTTTGACTGGTAAAAGCATTGTCTGGTATTGTTGAGGGTGGTCAAAATGACAGTCAAAACCAGTCAAGGATGCCCCTGTGTGCACATTTGGGTCAACAGTCAAAACAGGCAGTTGACTGGTTTTGACCTCTGTAGCAACTTGCCACTAAAGTGCAGCTATAGTAGGAGGATCAATTAATGTAAAACAAACCAGAAATTAAAGATATGGTTTCCAATAATATAGAAATATTGCCTTGCAAACAAAAGTAAAAACATGATGATTGCAGTGTGCGATGACTTCATGGTTAACTGACTGTGCGATTACCTATTTGAACTGTGCACTGGGATTAAAAGCATTGAGTGTATGGATCAATTATGAGCTGCATTGGTGTGTAATGGGCAAAATTGGAAAGATCTTGTATTAAATTGAAGATTTAAATTATCATGACAAACTAATATTGTATTTTACTAATAAATTATTAATTAACCCTCCTACTGTTTGACCATTTGAAACCATTCAAAATTTCCACTTATCAAAATGCCCATTGGTTTTGTACACACATGGTGATACCATTTGAACAGTGTTGGTAGCAAGCTTTACTACCATTCAAATCCATCCAAATGCATAGAGGGTCCATTGATTCACCACTTAGAAGTATCCAAACAAGGTTTTGTATTAGCTGTTGTTACCATTTGGAAAGATTCAAACAAGGTTTTGTATTAGCTGACCTACCATTCAAAACCATTTGGGGGAATCAATACTGTACACAGTTATTTCACCATTCAAAACCACAAAAGTGAATGGTTTCAAATGGTTGCATCAACTTGTCTGAAAAAGGTACCAGAAGTAGGAGGGTTAAGAAACAATTGACAAATGCTTTATTTAAAGGGGTAGTATCGTCATGATCAACAGGGCATGGAATTGGAGTGTTTGTTTTAGATCGATAATTCCCCACATGATAAGGTCATATTACCGTTGCTCTGCTGCATAAATGAACAAGTAATTTTCAGTCACTGTGTTCATCTTAAACTAGGACATCGAATCCATGACCTGTTTGAAAATCTACTCTGATCGTGACAATACTGCCCCTTTAACCAGTTCGCGTCGGAGGCCGTGTATACACGCAATTTTTTTTGGACAGCGGATCGGAGAGCATCTAAACACGCCACAGGATTCTCGGGAATATTTGTATAGATTCCTGGTCGACGTGACAACGAGCCATAAGCATATGGTGGAAGACACGGTCTCCCCGGTCACGCTCTGGTGAGCACCATTGGTCGTGTTTGTGCGGTAAAAATAAACCCGCCACGGGGGTTCGGAAAAACTTTTTTATTCCCGGTGCGAACTGGTTAACTCCTTTGCTTGTGAATGTACATAATTTGTTTTGTAGATGACTAACATTAACTCTAAACCACTCCAAATCCATCAAAATCCTCCAAGGGGCACTTTTGGGGGAAAATTCAGCTACTTTGTTGGAAATTGCTACTTTCACCTCGCCAAATGGGACAAAATTACTACCTGGCAAGAAGTACAGGCCGTAAGTGCTGAATATTGAAAGATCAACGAAAATGCATGGTTTATTTTGAAGATATTTTGGGCATGTTTCCAAAAGTGCACTGATGGATTTTGGAGGATTCAGGAAGGTTCCTAGCCAGAATACCTCGGGGGTTATATCTAGGGTTTTAATATTACAGAAATTTGTAAACTATACTTTTGGTATAAAAAAAATCAAAAATTTCAATTTGATATTTCAGGCCTACCCAAATTACCATCTATTGTTATGTCGAATTTCCAACAAGCATTTTGTAAAACACAAGAACTTTAAAGTCATACGACAGTTTTTTGTTTTTTTCTCAAATTGTGAGCACGTATTATAGGTCTGTGCGTTTTCAGTTATTTCGGGAACCGAATACCTGAAATTGGGAATCTTTGGATACCCGGGCACTCGTAAACAATTTTGTAAAAACACATACATGTAACACACATAACCCGAATGTATAAAATAACCATTGATACGAACACAGGTTTCAAACAAAAGCCGGCAAGTCTGTGAGAGGCTGTCGGGAAATGTTACTTCTAAAGCTTTCATCCTAGTTTTCATCATTTTGTTAGCAAAAAATCAGAGACTTCCATTTTTGCGGCTTAAAAATATGGCAATATGATTTAGAAAAAATAGTACAGATTAACCCTCCTACTACTACAGTCAAAATGTTGATATACTTGCCAAGGTATATCTCGTGCACTTCTGTCAAACCTTACGTGTAGTAAGTACATTTACAGGTCAAAATGAGTCAACCGTTTTTGACTGGTAAAAGCATTGTCTGGTATTGTTCAGGGTGGTTAAAAATGACAGTAAAAACCAGTCAAAAATGCCCCTGTGTGCACATTTGGGTCAACAGTCAAAACGGGCAGTTGACTGATTTTGACCTCTATAGCAACTTCCCATTAACCAGTTCGCTTTGGAGGCCGTGTATACACGCAATTTTTTTTGTACAGCGGATCGGAGAGCGTCTAAACACGCATTCCGATTTTTGTGTGTGTTACCGGGAGACTTGTCAACACGCCACACGTGGCGTGCCGTCATGGCGGCTGACTTGTATACACGCAATTGTTTCTCGGAGTCCATGGGGTCACGGTTCGGTGGCCCCGGACAAAATGCACTGCAAACACTGAACGAGTTCACTCTTTTTATTGATTTTTGCCTAATCCCTTTATCCAAGACCTGTTCCTTTGACGTACAAGCCAAGAATTTGTAAAGACAGATTTAATCCATTGTTTACGAGGCCTTCGACCTCTCTCCAGGTATGCCGTCTTTTCGACCGGGCGCTGGAATCGCTAATAGGCCGTTAGCTCGGAGCTTGCAAAGCGGTCTAATTGTGCTGAACAAACACAACCGTAATTAAAAAACTAGCCATTTAATTCTCGAAATGTCAATGAGTAAAGGTGTTTATTTGGGTGTCGAACTTAGTTTCATTGACAAAAAAATTTATTAATGGCTGAAATTTTTCAGATTTTTCACTGAAAATAAACCCAAGACGGGGAACGGAAAAAAAATAAATATTCAGCGTCAACTGGTTAAATGCAGCTAGAGTATGAGTGTTAATCAAATATACAAGCCTGGCACAAAACATCCTCTAAATTTCTGATTATTAAAATTATTATATAATAATACTGGGCCGGCCAAGTATCATGGAAATGGAAGGTTCTATTTTTAAAATGTTTCATGAATTTGAAAACGTTTACTGAATTTATTTTTGTGTAAACGTGTTAACGTCCAAACCCTAATGCATCTGCCAGAACCTTTTCAACCTCAGTGTAGTGTATAGCTTAGAATTCTACACAACCTTTCAAAACCTGTCGGTGTACAATGAGTGCATTGCATGCAGTGAAGCGATCACATTAACCTTTCAAAATGCTCCAGTGAACAGATTTTAAAGGGTGCAGTTTCTTGGGCCGGCACAAACCAGGCCTGTGATTACTCAGGATTTTTCCCGATTTCAGGATTTTTTTTCTTCAAATCTCCCTTTGCCTCAAAATTTTCTTGGAAGAAGAGAAGTAGCCACTAACCCTAACCTTCCTACATCCTCCAAAATCCTCTTTGCTAAAGTGAAGGATTTTGAAGGATTGAGGTTATATGCTACATGCTCTTTGCTAAAGTGCCGTGATTCGAACCCACATTCTGCTGCTAACACCAGAACTTGAGTCCGGTAAGCTAGACCGCTCGGCCACGACACTCCATACATGTATGGGAAACAAAAACTAAAGCTTGGTCAGTTTACCGCAGGATTGTGGCCACGGGCGATGAAGGACCTTGACTACGGCTCAGTCGGTCTTTATCACTTGGGTAAGACCAGGCGTAGAACTTTTATTCCCTTAACCCTAATCTTCCCAAATCCTCCAAAATCCTCTTTGCTAAAGTGAAGGATTTTTAAGGATTGAGGTTACATGCTACATGCTCTTTGCTAAAGTGAAGGATTTTGAAGGATTGAGGTTACATGCTACATGTATGCTCTTTGCTAAAGTGAAGGATTTTGAAGGATTGAGGTTACATGCTACATACTCTTTGCTAAAGTGAAGGATTTTGAAGGATTGAGGTTACATGCTACATGCTCTTTGCTAAAGTGAAGGATTTTGGAGGATTGAGGTTATTAGGCATACTTGCCTTTCCGTGGTACACATAGTATTAGCCAGAGGGGTGTCTGGGTGTCTTTTGGACACTCTGTTTCATCTGTCATTTACATGTAAAAGTATTGTAAGTGAACAATTTGGACACCCTGTTTTGAAATTTCCAGCAAATTTGGACATCCTATTTCTAAATGCTGGCTAATACCTCCATGGTACATGTACATCCATGTTTATTGTAGTGATTGCAAGGTCAGTGCTTAGGTCAGTGGACACTGTTTATTGCTCCATGCATGCAGGGAGGGTACCTGGCCATGTACATGTATCACAGATTAGAAACACATGTGTGCATACATGTCATGTGCTTGCTTTACTACTGAAGGATTTTGGAGGATTCAGGTTATGTGTAAGCAAATGGGCCTAGGGAGTTAGGAAGGATTCAGGTTATGTGTAAGCAATGGCCTAGTGAGTTAGGAAGGATTCAGGTTATGTGTAAGCAAATGGGCCTAGGAGTTAGAAGGATTCAGGTTATGTGTAAGCAAATGGGCCTAGGAGTTAGGAAGGATTCAGGTTATGTGTAAGCAAATGGGCCTAGGAGTTAGGAGGATTCAGGTTATGTGTAAGCAAATGGGCCCTAGGGAGTTAGGAAGGATTCAGGTTATGTGTAAGCAAATGGGCCTAGGGAGTTAGGGAGGATTCAGGTTATGTGTAAGCAAATGGGCCTAGGGAGTTAGGAAGGATTCAGGTTATGTGTAAGCAAACGGGCCTAGGGAGTTAGGGAGGATTCAGGTTATGTGTAAGCAAACGGGCCTAGGGAGTTAGGAAGGATTCAGGTTATGTGTAAGCAAAAAGGGAGTTAGGAAGGATTCAGGTTATGTGTAAGCAAATGGGCCTAGGGAGTTAGGAAGGATTCAGGTTATGTGTAAGCAAATGGGCGTAGGGAGTTAGGGAGGATTCAGGTTATGTGTAAGCAAATGGGCGTAGGGGCAGTTGGAAGGATTCAGGTTGTGTGCAAATGGGCCTAGGGAGTTAGGGAGGATTCAGGTTATGTGTAAGCAAATGGGCCTAGGGAGTTAGGAAGGATTCAGGTTATGTAAGCAAATGGGCCTAGGGAGTTAGGAAGGATTCAGGTTATGTGTAAGCAAGTGGGCCTAGGAGTTAGGGTTTAAAACAAAGTTAATTTCTGCCTCAAGTATCACTTTTGAATGTTAAAATCAAAGATTTATAGGTTAACCCCCCTAATGTTTGACCATTTGAAACCATTCAAAATTTCCACTAACCAAAATGCCCATTGGTTTTGTACACACATGGTGATACCATTTGAACAGTGTTGGTAGCAAGCTTTACTACCATTCAAATCCATTCAAATGCATAGAGGGTCCATTGATTCACCATTTAGAAGTATCCAAACAAGGTTTTGTATTAGCTGTACTACCATTTGGAAAGATCCAAACAAGGTTTTGTATTAGCTGACCTACCATTCAAAACTATTTGGGGGAAATCAGTACTGTACATAGTTATTTCACCATTCAAAACCACAAAAGCGAATGGTTTCAAATGGTGGATCAACTTGTATGAAAAAGGTACCAGAAGTAGGAGGGTTAAATTACTAAATGCCAGCTTTGGAACCAGAAGTAGTGAAAAGAATGCAGATTCTACCTTGAATATGTCCCTGCATAATACATGTATCGTACATATCATCTTACCAACAGCAATCAGTTTTTCGAGGTCAGTAGGACAACCAATAAATCTTGTCCTCAAAGTTTTATTTATCCATGATGTTGGTGTAAAATGTTTGAGTTAGAGGGCAAACACAATCATGCTCATCTGAATGCAAAACTGTCTCAGGTTACTGTCTCAGTCTTAAGCATACTCATAAAAGCAGTTTTGACAACATTACCAATGATGCACCTTTTAAGAAAATTAATAGCTACTGTACAGTTTGCCCCATGGTCAAACATTCAAGGGAATCCACCAATTGAATATCATATTCTCCCAAGTTAATTTGGTAAGTATTTGCGGCATACACATATGACATAAAACACAATAAAGGGGGCCACTTTCCTACCATCACGTTAGCAGTTTTTCTAATGGTTGTAATCTGAAACCACCAAAAAAGAATTTCAACATTTGAATAGACATGCATGCTTATCCTAAAAATAATTTGAGTTGATTATTACTATTATTTTTTTAATTACCCTAAAATTTCCTGATACAAATGGATGGAAAAGTGAGGTAACTTTTTCTATCCAATTTTTATGGAAATTTGAGGGTTAAAAAATAAATAAAAAAATAAAAAAATAAAATAAATCAACTCAAATTAGTTCTAGTATAAGCCTGCATGTCTATTCACATGTTGAAACACACTGGTCGAATTTCAAAGCCTTAAAAAAAAAAGCGGGTATTACTGCATGTGAAGACCCATCGTGCACGATTGACTGTAGGGCTGTGCATTTTCGGATATTTTTCGAACCGGATACCCGAAATCAGGAAAGTTTGGATACCCGGATACCTATTTTCATTCTTGTTGAAAACATGCCTCCTTAGGTGTACAAATACATGTAAATGTGAACAAAATTGACCTTTATAATACAGAGGATACCATATTTAAGGACGATAAGAGCATACTGATCGAAACGTCGAGTTGTACCTCCAGTTCTTTTCAGAACTAATTACTACTCAATTGAGAATTTCACATGGTGTCACCGCAATTAGTCTTACTTATTTGAGTCTTAATGATTGGATACAATGTATCACAAATAGTTGGACAAAAGTGTATGGAAAATGTCCGTAAAATACTACAAATGCGTTATCAGAGTGTAATCTCTTGAATAAAATTGCTCCTAAAATAAAAGTGTAAACATTACATTGTTCAATAGTCAAAGATTTCTGTTCACACCGCTGAAATGGTAAGTCCCAATTTTAAAAAGACGTTTACGGGTACCGAAAAATGGACCGGGTAATGACAATTAGCAAAGAGCATGTAGCATGTAACCTCATCCTTCAAAATCCTTCACTTTAGCAAAGAGGATTTTGGAGGATTTGGGAAGGTTAGGGTTAACCCTAACTCCCTAGGCCCATTTGCTTACACATAACATGAATCCTTCCTAACTCCCTAGGCCCATTTGCTTACACATAACCTGAATCCTTCCTAACTCCCTAGGCCCATTTGCTTACACATAACCTGAATCCTTGCTAACTCCTAGGCTCCATTTGCTTACACATAACCTGAATCCTTGCTAACTCCTAGGCCCATTTGCTTACACATAACCTGAATCCTCCCTAAATCCCTAGGCCCATTTGCTTACATAACACAGATCTTGCTAACTCCCTAGGCCCATTTGCTTGTAACACATAACCTGAATCCTTCCTAACTCTAGGCCCATTTGCTTTACACAACCTGAATCCTTCCTAACTCCCTAGGCCCATTTGCTTACACATAACCTGAATCCTTCCTAATTCCCTAGGCCCATTTGCTTTACACATAATCTGAATCCTTGCTAACTCCCTAGGCCATTTGCTTGTAACACATAACCTGAGATCCTTCCTAACTCCTAGGCCCATTTGCTTACACATAACCTGAATCCTTCCTAACTCCTAGGCATTTGCTTACACATAACCTGAATCCTTGCTAACTCCCTAGGCCCATTTGCCCTTACACATAACCTGAATCCTTCCTAACTCCCTAGGCCCATTTGCACACATAACCTGAATCCTTGCTAACTCCCTAGGCCCATTGCTTGTAACACATAACCTGTGAATCCTTCCTAACTCCCTAGGCCCATTTGCTTACAACCTGAATCCTTCCTAACCCCTAGGCCCATTTGCTTACACATAACCTGAATCCTTGCTAACTCCCTAGGCCATTTGCTTGTAACACATAACCTTTGAATCCTTCCGCACAACTCCTAGGCCCATTTGCTTACACATAACCTGAATCCTTCCTAACTCCCTAGGCCCATTTGCTTACACCGCATAACCTGAATCTTGCCCACAACTCCCAAGGCCCATTTGCTTACACATAACACTGAATCCTTCCTAACTCCCCTAGGCCCATTTGCTTACATAACCTGAATCCTTGCTTGCCCCAACTCCAAAGGCCCATTTAAGCTTACACTTAACCTGAATCCTTCCTAACTCCCCTAGGCCCATTTGCTTACCACATAACCTGAATCCTTGCTAACTCCTTTAGGCCCATTTGTTTGCTTACATAACCTGAATCCTTCCTAACTCCCCTAGGCCCATTTGCTTTACACATAACCTGAATCCTTTTGCCTTTAACTCCACTTAGGCCCATTTGCTTACACATAACCTGAGATCCTTCACCTAACTCCATAGGCCCAGTTGTTAGCACATAACCTGTACAGATCCTTTTGCTAACTTCCCTAGCCCATTTGCTTGCCACATAACCTGAATCACTTCCTAACTCCCTAAGCCCATTTGCTTTCACACACAACCTGAATCGCTTGCTAACTCCCTAGGCCCATTTGCTTACACATAACCTGAATCCTTTCCTAACTCCCCTAGGCCCATTTGCTTACACATAACCTGAATCCTTGCCCCAACTCCTAGGCCCATTTAGCACACATAACCTGAATCCTTCCTAACTCCCTAATTTGGCCCAGTTGCTTACACACATAACCCCTGCCTGAACTCCTTGCTTCAACTTCCTGGGCCCATTTGCTTACACATAACCTGAATCCTTGCACTAACTCCCTAGGCCTATTTGCTTACATTACAACCTGGAATCCTTCCCTAACTCCCTAGAGCCCATTTGCTTACACATAACCTGAATCGCTTTCCTAACTCCCTGAGGCCCATTTTGCTTACACATAACCCTGAATCCTTTCCCTAACTCCCTAGGCCCATTTGCTTACACATAACCTGAATCACTTGCTAACCCCTAAGGGCCCATTTGGCTTACACATAACCTGAATCCTTCCTCAACCCTAGGGCCCATTTGCTTACAGCATAACCTGAATCCTTCCTAACTCCCTAGGCCCATTTGTACACATACACTCCGAATCCTTCCTACAACTCCCTAGGCCCATTTGCTTATTGGACATAACCTGAATCCTTCCCTAACTCCTAGGCTGTTTGCTTACACATAACATGAATCCTTCCCTAACTCCCTAGGCCCCATTTTGCTTACAACAACCCTGAATCCTTCCTTTAACTCCCTAGGCCCATTTGCTTTTACACATAACCTGAATCCTTCCTAACTCCTAGGGCCCGTTTGCTTACACATAACCTGAATCCTTGCCCCTAACTCCCCTAGGCCCACATTTGCTTGTAACACATAACTAGGGAAATCCTTCCCTAACTCCCTAGGCCCATTTGGCCTTAACACATAACTGAATCTTCCCTGCTCCCTGAGGCCCATGTTAAGCTTACACATAACCTGAATCCTTCCTAACTCCCTAGGCCCATTTGCTTACACTATAACCTGAATCCTTGCTAACTCCCTAGCCCCATTTTGCTTCACACATAACCTGAATCATACTTCCTAACTCCCTGAGGCCCATTTTGCTTACACATAACCTGGAATCACTTGCTAACTCCCTAGGCCCATTTGTCATTGTACACACATAACCTGAATCCTTCCCTAACTGTCCCTAGAGCCCATTTGCTTACACATAGCCACAGATCCTTCTCCCATTGTTGCTTACACCAACCTGAATCCTTGCCTTAACTCCCTAAGGCCCATTTGCTTGTAACACATAACCTGAATCCTTCCTAACTCCCTAGGCCCACATTTACACCTTGCTTCACACATAACTCTGTGGATCCTTCCTAACTCCCTAGGCCCCATTTGCTGTAACACATAACCTGAATCCTTGCTAACTCCCTAGGCCCATTTGCTTACACACATAACCTGAATCCTTCCCTTAACTCCCTAAATGTTCCCATTGCTTACACATAACCTGAATCCTTGCTAACTCCCAAGGCATTTGCTTACCACATAACCTGAATCCTTCCTAACTCCCTAGGCCCATTTGCTTACACATAACCTGAATCCTTGCTCGCTCCCTAGGCCCATTTGCCCCACATAACCTGAATCATCCTTCCTTCCTAACCCTAGGCCCGTTTGCTTAGCACATAACCTGGAATCTCACTTGCCTAACTAACTCCCTAGGCCCATTTGCTACACATAACCTGAATCCTTCCTAACTCCATAGGCCAGTTGCTTACACACATAACCTGAATCCTTGCTAACTTCCTCTTTAGGCCCATTTGCTTACACATAACCTGAATCCTTCCCTAACTCCAGGCTCCATTTGGCTTACACATAACCTGAATCCTTGCGCTAACTCCCCTAGAAGCCCATTTGTTACAACACACATATGTACCTGAATCCTTCCTAACTCCCTTGGCCCATTTGCTTAGCACATAACCTGAATCCTTGCTAACTCCCTAGAGCCCATTTGCTTACACACATAACCTGAATCCTTCCCTGCTAACCCCTTTAGGCCCAGTTGCTTACACATAACACTGAATCTTGCTAACTTCCTAGGCCCATTTGCTTACACATAACCTGAATCTTCTAACTCCCTAGGCCTGTTGCTTACACATAACCTGAATCCTTCCCTAACTCCTAGGCCCATTGCTTGCCCCTGTGAATCCTTCCTAACTCCCTAGGCCCATTTGCTTACATAACCTGAATCCTTCCCTGCTCCCTAGGCCCCATTTGCTTACACATAACCTGAATCCTTACACTAACTCCCTGAGCCATTTGCTTACATAACCTGGATCTTCCTAACTCCCTAGGCCCATTTGCTTACATAACCTGAATCCTTCTAACTCCTAGAGCCCATTTGCTTACATAACCTGAATCTTCCCTGCTCCCTAGGCCCATTGCTTGCCACATAACCTGAATCATGCCTAACTCCCTGGGCCCATTTGCTTACACATAACCTGAATCCTTACTAACTTCCCTGAAACCCATTTGCTTACATAACGAGATCTCCCCTAACTCCCTAGAGCCCATTTGCTTACACATAACCTGAGTCCTTCCCTGTCCCCTACCGGCCCATTTGCTTGCACATAACTTGAATCCTTCCTAACTCCCCTGGGCCCATTTGCTTACACATAACCTGGATCCTCCAAAATCGCTTCAGAAGTAAAGCAAGCACGACATGTATACAATGTGTTTCTAATCTATGATACATGTACATGGCTCAGGGACCCTCCCCTGCATGCACGGAGCAATAAACAGTGTCCAATGATTTAAGCACGATCTTGCAATCACTGGCAAACATGGATGTACATGTCCCATGGAAAGGCAAGTATGCTAATAACCTCAATCCTCCAAAAAATCCTTCTCTAATAGCAAAGGGCATGTAGCATGTAACCCTCAATCCTTCAAAATCCCTTTTCACTTTAGCAAAAGGGTTTTGGAGGATTTAGAATAGTTAGGGTTAAGGATAATGAATGGTACGTAATGTACCCTGTAATAATGGACTTTTATGTCTTAAAGCTTGCCCCCAACCTGGTGGAATAACCCAAGAATGTGCACTCACTGTGGGATAATGAATGGTACATCTATACAGCATATGTAATAAGGACACCATGTCATAGCTTGCCCCCAACCTGGTGGAATGACCCAAGAATGTGCACTTTCTAGTAAGGATAATGAATGAGCACATCTACCATGTAATAAGTTGCCATGTCACTAAGCACCCCAACCTGGTGGGATGATTGGAATGTGCACTCACAATAAGGATAATGAATGGTACATCTACCTATGTAATAAGGGGACACCATGTCTAAGCTTGCTAACCTGGTGGAATGACCCAAGAATGTACACTCACAATAAGGATAATAGATGGTACATCTACCTATATAATAAGGTTTACCTGTCTGGCTTGCTAACCTGGTGGAAATGACTCATTTATATTAAAAATGTACAGATGGATGTTTATTGAAATGTTTCAACCTCATGTCTCACTTTAATAACTATCTACATACACGCAGAAATAATATTGGTGCCCCAAAGGTTGGAATTTATTGTTAGCGAAGGAGCAAAGGTAATATTCCTTTATGAAAATGTCTTCTGTTAGAAAATCAAGATGACTATTAGAAACTGAGGACTCCAAGGCGTTATAAAAGTCTCTGAGTGAACTTTGACTTTTTAAGCCTCACACGCGCGGACTGCTCATTGGTCTCAATGGAATTCATGAATGAATGGGATGGCGTGTAAACCTCCCTAGGTTCACCGATTCTCCAGGCCCACTGTATGTAGGTCTGAAGGTATGGATGGATAGACTGATGATAACTTGAGGATCTTATTGACGAAAGCAATTACGGAGAGGAAATTCTGTACAGATGTCAGTTTGGTCACCCCCAAGGTTGTGTACTCGTGAATCGTACATGCAGGAAGTTGATCCCATCGATAGACCATTTGACAAAGCACTCCGTAATCCAGAAGCCTTATTTCCTAATTTTCCCATTTTGTAAGCATTTATTGATCGCGTGGTCAGGGGTCTGTAATATTGTCAAAGTGGTTGCTTAAATGGTGGAGTGATGTTCGTCATGCGCCGCTGTTTTTTTCCCAACTTGGTATTGCTAGGCGTTGAACTCATTTGATTGAATCCATAGAGCTTCTATAGGGAAGGGGAGGGAGGATGAAAAAATCTATATTGCCCAAGCTTAGCTCATTTGGAGAATCTAGTACGGGGAATTTTAAAATTCTTTATA
>CM055832.1:8002999-8150988 GCA_029582265.1 Zoroaster sp. YZ-2022
TCTTTGAAATTAGACCAATGGAACCACCAATAGGTCAGTGTTTGCATTCCGTTCTCAAAATGCAAGTCCCCGTTTTCGTTTCCTTCGTATGTCAGCATGTCCTCCGTGCTGTTCTTCAATTCTCCATTCATGGCGAAGCGGTCAGGCGTCTGGGTGAAGTTATGATTGATCAACAGGTAGTCGCCTTCTTCGAAGCCGTAGAAGCGTGAATTGTAGGTGATATTGGTGATGTGGTCAACGTCCTCGAAGATGAAGTTGTAGTTGTCACCGTCCATGAGGGTTATCATCCAACCCTTGGCATGCGTCAGACGCATGTCACGGTATGGCACACGACTGGTCCCATGGGCATTTGTGAAGAGAGCGTCCTTGTACAGCAGAGAGGATGGTAAGGGTTCATTGAAGGCCAGACGATGGAGACGGACTGTAGTGTCGCAGCTGGAGCCTGGTACAACTCCAGAGCTGTAGCTGGCATCCTGGGTGCAGTGATCCGGGGGAAGGTTAGGATTGCTTGGGAGAACAACGTGATTTGAGGTACCCGTCAATGAGCCATCTAGGTCCTCCAGCCAGCACTCATGTTCCCACTGGAAAGCCGCTTTATTCGGGGAGTTGAGAAACTCCAGGCCCTGTAGACGGACCGAGTAAGCGCCTTGATTCAATCTGCATTTGGAGCAGTAACCGATTCCGGCACAACGATCCTGGTCAAAGTTGATGAGTTTTGCTCCATCGATGGTCAGCCCATCATTCTGTGGGCCTTTAATACCTTCTATTGTACATTCCAATTCTTTATTGTCCTGCGATATCTCACTGTAGGCAATCACCACTAGATTCTTGACCAGGGCACCCTCTTCGCCCCATGGGGCATTCACCAGCTGGTACTCGACTCCCGACTTGTCCGTGTCCGAAATCACAAAGTCATGAAACTGAATGGATCCAACGTTCACTGCTTCCGCTCCGCGTTCTGTCTCCCAGGCGAAGAGTGAGTAAAATTTGGCCGGTTCATCCTCCCGGGCACTGCAGGCTCCGCTCACTTTAGGGTGGTAGGTCGAGAAGACCCAAAGGCCGTACCAACCTAGAGCATGGGCAGTGTTGTTTCTAAATTCTCCGAGAGTGACGTTGCGAGGACAGATGGACGTCGTAGACGACGGCCCTTCGGGGTGACTGGGCATGTTGTACCAGAAACCAAAATGTGAGCCCCCGGCCGCTGCGTTGTGCCGGACAATATTGTCAGGATTGGTGACCCAAAAGGTTGCCGGAGTGATGTCTACATTCAGAAGGCTACTACTTGGACGCACAAAGATGCCAAGGTTATACTGGATGATGTTCCCGGTCTCGATACCGTCTTCCAAGAAGTAGGCGTGGCCCATGATATTGTAGGCGACGTTGTGCTCCACGAGAAGATTATGCGTACCATGCATCGTAAGAGCGTGATTAAAAGTGTGGTGTACACCACACCCACGGACGTATGATCCAGACACGTTGCCACATAGATGAAAGTGGATTGGGTAGCGTCCAAGCCGGAAGGCTTGACCTGCGTGTGTGACCTCAACATACTCAATGTGACCTTTGACCAGCTGCTGATCCTTATACTTTGCGAAGAACATGATCTGGGAGCCAAATTGATCGCTGTCCGTTTCTTCGCCGAACTTGCCGAGGAAGCATGTTTGGGTGGCAACATGTAGAATGCAGAAGTGTTGCTGGCTGTCACGCACGTTGGGAACTCAATGTGAACCTGCTGTGTCTCATATGTAGCGCCCTCTACTGTCAGAGTCTGGAGAATCAAAATACAAATATTAATAAGTAGAGATTAAGTGCTTGTTGAAACAAGCACAAGGTGTTCGGGTTAACTTCAGGTTCAATGAAATGACCATTGATTACGGTCACAATCTATTCACCCCTTTAACCCTCCTATAGGTTTAACACTCAAAGACACTCAAAATGTTTATGTCTCTCTTAACCCATTGACTTTGTGCAGTGCACTCTGATACACTCAAAATTTGTATGTAACTCCCAACCCATTGACTTTGTGCAGTGCACTCAAGGACATGTGGCTAGGATATAGGTCAAACCAAAACCACTGGACCATGTATACACAGTTCTGTGTGACTCTGTGATTTGACCTACTAATTGGCAATGCAACCACAAATACTCAAGTGACTGTCTGTGAGTGCCGTGCTGACTGGGCCAAATTTCAGCCTGGGCATAGGAGGGTTAATATAAATATGTGGAGGCTGTACAGTACAACTTTTATTTTTATTTTTATTTTTTTTATGAAAGGTTGCCAAAATGCAAGGCTCTTAAATGCTACTCAAAGTGCAAGCTAGAACTAAAGGAGGGAGAGAGTAAAAAAAAATTAAAATTCTCACACAACCACACTGTGTAGCTTACATGCTGCATGAACCAGTGGTGGATCATAAGCAACTGCTTGGATCAGTTAGCTGCTGAATATTTCTTAGATAATTCCATTTTTTTTTGTGGCCTTGATGTTCCTTCAAATTTTGAGGCATACAAGGCCAAAGTGGCTGTGCCTTCTCAATCCTTAAGGTTGAAATCTGGACTCGTGGATAGTAACAGTTGTCAGGTACACTGTAACCTTACTGACCAATCTATGAGCTGTTTGATTGACATGCCAGATTGGTGTACTACAGGGATAAATTGACTAAGCAAAAAAAATTTAGGGGGGGAGGAAAGGGGAGATAAAAAATAAATTCATCAAATTGAACAAAACTGACTAGAGATGATTGTCAACTCAGTTTGTAGAGCATTGGTACTGCTATCCAGATGTCAGAGGTTCAAATCAAGCTTCAGTCATTCTTTGTTTAACTTATCAAACTAGGCCTGGATGATTATACAATAATATTGTCATGATACGACATTCAATAAATTTTTAGTAAGTCGATTAAGTTTTTGGAAATTATCGTCATACTGATGATATTCCTAAAATATTAATGATTTTCCGAAAATATCAATGATATAACCGATATTTTGCACATTTTACCACCAACAGCGCCATCATCATTGTTCTCATCACCAAGCTACATGGTGGTAGGAGCTAACAAGAATTATTTGTTTTAAATGACTGGTGATTCTGGTGGACCAGTGGATCCTAAATCAGATTTGGGGTGGTTAACGTCATTACTTTTGGTTAATACCTATCTTGAAATATCATTAATATGAGTCGTAATTATCTTTGGAAACTACACAGAATATATGTTCAAAAACAGGCTACAAATTATTCACTTTGTTCCCCTGTAAGCAACAGGGTAAAGAATGCAAACTTAATTGATCATACTGTCCAATGTGTTGTTTACAGGCATGCAACTGCAGTTTGTCAAAAAAAGAGGAAAATGCCAGGCACAGCAAGAATTTATACACCATTTTTCAGTTTTCAATGGCACAGCTGAAAAACCAAAAAAGAGGAAATCAGCTGATCCGCTGAAAAGTTGCATGCCTGTGTTTAAAATACAGTGAAGCAAAATAATATTTCAGGCAAAAGATGTCAGCTGCTCGAGCCATTTTTACGACATAATTTACCGACTTATGCAGTTGTTTGACGCTGCATAACCTAACGTTGCGGAAGTCTCTGACTTACACAATACATAAGTTTTGTGAAATCGATCAGAAATCATGGTGCAACTTACACACTAAAGTGTTGCAGAAGTGGACTTAAGCAATTGCATCAAGTTTTGTGAAATTGGCTGCTGATGTTTTTAAAGATAATTATGACTCATATTAATGATTTTTCAAGACAGGTATTAACCAAAAGTAATGACGACAACAGCCCAAATCTGATTAAGGATCCACTGTGTCCGCCAGTGTCAACAGTCATTTAAAACAAATAATTATTGTTAGCTCCTACATTAGTTAATCCTTCATACCGAGCAGTCTAGCGCACCGAACTCAAGTTCTGGTGTTGCCAGCAGCAGGGTGTGGGTTCGAGCCCCGGTCGTGACACTTGTGTCCTTGAGCAAGGTACTTAACCATAATTGCTTCTAACAACGGATGGGACGTAAATCCGTATGTCCCATGTGTTGTATAATGCACGTAAAAGTGGATTGTCGTGCGGTCTAGCGCACTGAACTCAAGTTCTGGTGTTGCCAGCAGCAGAGTGTGGGTTCGAGCCCCGGCCGTGACACCTGTGTCCTTGAGCAAGACACTTAACCATAATTGCTTCTCTCCACCCAGGGGTTAAATGGGTACCTGTGAAGGCAGAGATGGTTTGCTCTATATGCGCTAGAAATGGCAGCAATTGAGCTGTATACTCCCCAGGGAGCTGAGATGGTTTCAGGAATGATTTATGAGCCTTATGAGCCTTATGAGCAGGGATAATAATATAATGCGCCTTGAGCGCCACTTAGTTGGTGGATACGTGCGCTATATAAATCTATACATTATTATTATTATTATATAGTTTCAAGGCATTTGTAAGGACCATTTCTTTGAAAGTGTTCACCATGTCAGTCCCATAGTAACTTTGACTCCATCCAAAATCAACAAAGACAAGCATTTGTATCTAAAGAGGGATTGAGAGTATTCAAGGACAAACAAAAATTCAACTGAATATATATATGGTCCTAACTGATAAAGAAAATGTTAATTCTCCCTGAACGATATTAACCTGTGAAGTCCCCATGGTTCTCTCTGAACCATATTTCTCTCTTAGCGACCGTATAGAAAAACGAGTTTCCCGATATTGGTTCTCCCTTGAACCTTTCTCACTTAAAGAAAGTCAAGATACGAGTTGTGCGATAAGGTTCTTTTCAGAACCTGTACCTCAGCTTCGCGATAGTCGAGATAAACACATGGTGTTAGCGCAAACCGAAACGATGTGAACCAGTGGATCCTAAATCAGATTTGGGGTGGTTAACGTCATTACTTTTGGTTAACACCTATCTTGAAATATCATTAACCCTAACCCTCCAGGGTATTTTGGCTAGAAACCCTGCCAGACGCATCAGATTGCATCGTTTGTCAAAGTGACTTGGCTGCCCAGTGCAGCAAGATCCATCTGGTCACAAATCTCAAGGTGGAGTACCAATGGCATACAGTAATGCTGTTGGATTTTGATTGAGTGTGGTAGGTGGTTCTACTAGCATGCAACATTGTTGGACTTTGACTGAGTGGGGAAAGTGTGTGTATGTTATGAGTGCATTGCTTGGTTCACTGGGTACACTGACCTCTTGTAATAAATAACATATGTTCATGTTGTTTTAGGTGGGGAGGGGTTTGTATGTAGTCAAGTGCTTTGTTTGGTACACTTTATTGCTCTATGCTCTAATTATGGACAACCTGCTGTAATAAACAACTGATAAAGTATTGTACTTTGTATGCTTGGCATTGTATCTAACATCATACAACTACAACCTACCATTTATTCCATAGGGGGTTTTAGTTTTTGTATAGTTAAGTTTTTTTAGCCTGAAAACAACAGTTGGATTATGATGGGTTGAGTACTGTGTGACTCCAATGTTCAAACATTACTTTGGGCCATGTGTACCCACTCAATCAAAATCCAACAGCATAGAGCCTGTTGGAGTATGATGGGTTGAGGACTGTTCCTGTAAGTGTACTGTTTGAGTTTGATGGGTTGAGTACTGAAGGCTATGGTGGGTTACTACATGGTGTTGGAGTTTGTTAGGTTGAGGTAGCATGCTAGTGGAAATGCCTAGGGGGTTAGGGTTAAAAGAGTGGAACTGCGGTTCCGATTCTCAATTTGGAATCGGGTAGATCCGGTTACCCGCTGGAACCGCCCAAGCCTAATTATCACCCTTGTATGCAATGTTTATTTTCGTTATGCATTATTTGGGATGTTGTAGAGCTAATTTATACAAGTTTCTTGAAATGGATTTTACGCAACTGCGTAGCTACGTAACATTTATACTGCGCAAGTCTTACGCACTGCGCAGAGTTACAATGTACAGAATATTTCTTGAATATGGCTGCTGGACGACATCTATATGTATCATGTTTTAGGTCGGAAATTATGCATCAACCACAATGTCCATGAATTGTGTTTTTGTTTAACTAAAAAAGGTAATATCACGACCATTTAAAATTCAACCAATTGTCAATGACTATTATTACACAGATATATTTGTAATATAATGTGTAGAACTTACATAAACTGGTTGATCAATGGTTGGTTGGCTGACTGCTGGGAGCACAGACAGGCAGGCAGGCTGGCTGGCTGGCTGGCTGACTTGCTACATGGATGACCGATGGTTGGCTGTCTTCATGGAGCTAGCTGGCTGGCTGAGCAAAGGCTGGCTAGCTAACTGATGGAAGATTATCATTCTGGCTGGCTGGTTCATGGTGTTTGCTTTGCTTCCTGTTGACTGACCAAAAAGAGTTGGCTTTCTGGCTGACTGATTTACAGTTAGGCTGGACAGCTGATGTACTGGCTGACTGGCAGAGGGAACATCTTTGCTTGATAGCTGGTAAAGGGGTGGCTGGAAGTATAATATAAAAATTATGGCAGGACAGTGTTTTTTGGTAATATTTATATCATTTTGAATGATTTTTTTCAAGATTAATATTGAAAATAATATTAAAAAAATAAATAAAAAATAAAAAAAGGCAGTGGATATTTTACCGGCGACGGTAAATTGATCCGAAATGATATTTTACCAGTGGTCTTCTCTGATTGGTCAGTACTGTTGACGTCATCCGCTACTGAGCTTTGCGTGCTTCGCAAAACTCAGTAGCGGAAATAAGCATTCCAAGCAGCTGCCTCCGTGCATGGGATTCCTTTATATGCCAGCAAGTGCAGCGTTGCAACGCCGTACGAAGATAAAACAGCGTACACACGTACAGTTAGCCGAGGTAGGACTCCTCCGTTGTACAATGTACAAGCATGGAGCTATGGTACAAGCATGGAGCTATGGTACAAGCATGGAGCTATGGTACAAGCATGGAGCTATGGTACAAGCATGGAGGAGTCCAAACTGGGCTACATTTACATGGCAATATTTTCATGATTGTGTAGCATGGAATATACAAGCATTCAATGTGATGATTGGCGGAGCATCCAGATATGCAGAGATTTTCCCATGGGTAAAAAAACAAAACACAACAAAACAAAACAAAACAAAACAAAAAAAACCGGCTGAAAATATCTCGTGTGGACGAATTACCGGCACACATTACGTGAATATTACACTCAGCCGCGTGAGTCGGCATTTTTTTGGAGTAGCGATCATCATACGTCGTATACAACAAACACGCATGCGATCAAATGCAAAGCATGCAAAGCTCAGTAGCAGATGACATCAACAGTACTGTATTGACCAATCAGAGAATACCACCGGTAAAATAGCATTTCGGTTCAACTTACCATCGCTGGTAAAATATCCGCTGGTAAAATATCCACTGCCAAAAAAAACATTTAAAAAAAATTAATTAAAAAAATTAAAAAAACCTTAAAAGGTGGCAGTTGGATATGACATTTTAGGTACGCGATAATCAGGCCATTGCATGCGTAGATCCGTGCACCCAGGCCGGGATCGCGCATTGACCGGCCGCTGTGTGGGGCGCGTCATCATTTTGCGTGTAGTAGCCGTATTTTAGGAGTACACATAATACACAGGTATTGATGACGTAGTACACATAACCCTCTGTATCATCGTCTTCGATTTTTTTCAATGCGATTTGTAAAAGTGAAAAAAAAAAATCCATCAAAGTTTCGGGCTGTCAAAGTCATCGATTCATTACCCGAAGATATATATTTTTAGTTTTTAAACTTGTATTATTTGTTTCTATGTATATTTGTCTATATCTGTGGTGAATTTGAAGTGAATTAGATCATCTGCACATTGTTTTTGACGGGTTGCAAACATTTTTGTCAACGGTCAAAATTGCCGGATTTCACACTGGCCGAACGCTTCATGTCACTGCCTTTCAAATCACCGTTTGGCACTAAAATCATACTAAAATGAGACTTATGAATGTCTACTATTGATTTATGGCAAGATTTATGAAAATTATGCCTTAGAGACACCGATGATTAAGGATTTTGATGTGTGCGTTTTCTGTTCAAAATAAATGCATATGCGATTCGGAGGTCACATGACCCAATTTTGGCAACGTGATTGGCCGATGCCAATGTTTACAAACACAGGTGGCCGTGTTTTTTTGGACAGTGTATTGCTTAACTTTCATATTTTATTGTTTTATTTGTTAATTTTGCATTATTTATGGATTTATTTTTATTAGTTATTTAATTTACAGGCCCATGAAATCTCTGATCCGCGTGTTTTTTTCGGGGGAAAAATCCCCCCCCCCCCCCAATTTTTTATTTTTGAGATTGAAGATCTAATTCACCAAAGACATAAATAAAATCAATTAAAATGCTCCAGATTGCACAGTAGAGCATTTAAACCAATCATAAACATCAAGTAAAAACATTCATATTGGCTTTGCATTGAGCAATGCGCGCTTAAAATATTAACTTGTCATAATTTTCCTCTTTTTGGGGGGGGGGGGGGGTGATGAGTTGCATGCCTGAAAGCAGATATTGACTTTTTTATGACTTTTCTTTCAGGGTGGAAAAAAATCACAATCAATTAAGTAAATTTTTTGGTTGTGGTTACAAAAGTTCATTTTATTTCCTGTAGTGTAGTACACATCTGAAAATAAAGAATAATGCACACTTTTTTAAGTAGCCCACTAGTAATTAAAATTTAAAAATAAGGAACTGTTGTTCCGATGAATGAAGTGAAAATAGTTGCAAAATGTTGTGTACTATTAGTAAGGCTTTCTTCACTGAAAGTTTTATTAAAATCTGTTGGATATTAAAAAAGTTATAACACTTTGTAGTTCAGAACTGCCCGAAAAGGTCACAACTTTTTCTTTGTTTTCTATATAAAGCAATAGGCCTACCAAATTAAGCCTGCCAATTAAATATTTAAATTGTCATAACTTTTTTAATAATTAACATATAACAAAGATATTTATACCATTTTAATGCATTTTCTGAGCTCTTTCCAATGGTAGGCAGATTCACGCAAGCCGCCGCTGGCGGCGCACTTCAAAAGCTAACTTTAGACATCGCGATTGTGACCGACTCACTCACATCCGGGTTCGCGCGAAAACGTTCCCCCTGGCTAGCTGTTTAATATGTCGTCGTAGCTCGCGTTGTCGCTGTGCGGATTAAGCATTAATCTGTAGACGCCATCTTAGATTCATTCATAAATTTTGCTTCGTTTCAATGCAAAATATCCGAACTCGGACGTTAGAAATATCGCCGTGTTTACGACCCGTTTTTCATCATTGTGCATGACGGAAATTCATCATCAATTTAGAGGTATTGGATGGTCTTCACGAAACTTGAAACCACGAAAAAGGATACACCGTATCGTGGTGCCAACTGTAACGTTGGTGGAAAAACAGTGCAACTTCGCGGAAAATGATCCGACAGCAAATTTAAAAAATCACCTCTATCGGCGATTTGACTCGGTGAATCGGTGTCACGCCGCTAATCGGGGTGTCACGCACGGGTGGATTTTGGTATTCAATGAGATTTTTTTGTTTAAAAGGAGTACATGCTATATAGACACTTTGTTAGTACTACAAGGATACGTTGCAGGCAAATGCGGTCACAACTTTTCAAATGAAACTGGCCTCCAAAATGACCAAATATTTAAATCAACAAAAAATCGTAACTTTGCACAGGGTTAAACTATCATGACCATTGACCCCTCATTTTCTTTCTAATTTTTTGCTCTATCCAGTGATATGACATTTAAAAGAATTGAAGCAACTTCAAATTTTCATGAAACTGCCTACCAATGGTAGGCCTACTAAAATTAGGCCTATGCCACAATGTTTATTTTGACATTTTTTGTCACATACCTATGTATTGTTACAATGTTACAGCTATTGCTCCTAGTACACACGTGCAAGGCTATTTTGGAGTTTTTGCATGCACATTTATGTTAATTGGTCACATTCGTCCTGGAAAAAAATACATTCCCGGTCCGGACCGCCCTGCCCCTTTTTTCTACGCTGTCCGGCTGCGCGCTTATCGACCGTGCGCACATGTCACCATTTATTGTCATGATTGTGCCATGCCATTAATTCGTTCAATTTTTCTTGGTGCAGGAGTAATTCCTTACCTTATTTTACGCCACCATTCTATCCCACATTTTCCAACACACATTCCTACAAATGTACACTGAAATAAAATCAGGAATTGTGCAAAATGAGTCTCTTTTTTGCACATTTTCCCCCCAAATTCACCGCCAAACTCCACTTCTTACATTTGGACTAGTTCCCATATGCATATTACATGTCATGTGCATATCATGGTCAAAGCTATAATGGTACTATGGTACCAGACTACGTGCATTTCGATGGTAGACTTATATCAAGTCCGTTGAGCAGATTAATGCAATTGCAAGGTATTGATCAAAGATCGTAGAGCGCCGCATGGGCGCAAGATAGGCAACTGGCGCGCGCGCAAACGCGTAAATGATGTTTTTGCGTCGGTGAACCATCTTGCGCCTTGCGGCGCTATACGATCTTTGGTATTGATATTTATGATATGAGGGTTGGGGGAAAGCCCGATACCAAACATACCAAAAAGAGGATAGCCGGATGGTTTTATTTTCTCCGTTTGATTAAATGTCTTTAATTTGCTTTTATTTTAGTAATTAAACAAGGGCCAACGCCACGGGAGCTGTGATGTACGTACATAAAGTAGGACTTGGATAAGTTATGTAAAGCGCCCTCAATCGTCTAACACTTTAATACCAAAACTTGCTCAACAATGTAATGGAAATTTCCAGAAATGTTCTTTTCATCGGAACATTGCTATTTTACTTTAATATCGTCACGATCAACAGGGCATGGAATTAGTGTGCTAGTTTTAGATTTACTCAGTGACTGAAAATAATACCCCACATGATAGGGTCATATTGCCGTTGCTGCTACATAAATGAGCCAGTAATTTTCAGTCACTGTGTTCATCTTAATTATCTAGGACACTGATTCCATGCCCTAGTGAAAGTCTACTCTGATCGTGATGATATTGTCCCTTACCCTTACACCTAGTAATACATCCCTCCCAATTGGATGACCGTGAGATGAATCTTACCCCTCCCCTATTGGATGTGCCATAAATCAATGGATCCCTGATTGAAACAAACCCATAGCTGGTTAGTAAAGGTGGCTGGGGGATTATTCAAATGACACCCTTAAGAATTACACCCTTTCTTCCCCTCTTGGGGAAAATATTTGAAGGGTATCAGACTCACAGATATAGAATATTTTGTAATAACTTTGATTTCTTTTTTAAATGCTTGGTATAACGGTGAAGATCAGAATTTAAAAACGCAGTTGGACTGTCTGCAATTTGTTTTCTGCAATACACTTCACCAATGGCATAGAAAATTTAATTTAAAAAAAGCTTCTTCAGTAATAAATTCACAGGAAAATTCACCTGTCATGGTGAATCTAGTGGTTAGAACGCTCTTGTAAGTAGGTGGTACCGGGATCGCGACTAGGTTTTGTCAAGATTTTTTTCATTAAAAAAATGTTTTGTTTATACATTTTTTTAAAAACTACATTAATTCAGAAGCAAATCCTTTCTATATGATAGTAATTCACTGCTGTGGGGGATTTTCAAGTCCAAAATTCTGTTTTAGAATACAGATGTATAGAGTGGATGAAGTCTACTGCAGACAAAAATTGCGGACTGTCCACCATGAGAAATAACAGTCCTCTATTGACTTGTGTTTAGAAGAAAACACATTTAAAATGTTTATTGACTAGTATTTCCACTCTACCATTGACACCTACAAAGAGTCATGGATACAAGCCCCATAGGTTTCTAGATGACTCTCCACTAATGAATTGCTAGTTTTTTCTTAATAACCACTGTGAACATTTTGATGTATGAGTGGAAAATACAACCAACCAATTTCCTTTCAAACAAGCAGACTAACTGAGCTGAAACTTTCATAGATTGGTTTCTGTCAATATTTTGTTGAAAGCCACTAATTTTCAGTCACAGTGTTCATCTTAAACTACAGGGAACCGATTCCACGCCATGTTGAAAGTCTGCTCTGATCGTGACGATATATATTGTTCCTTACCCGTACCCTTACACATAACCCCATCCCAATTGAAGTACAGGACTGATAATTAAAATTAACCAAATGTTTAAATTATACTTTGGTAATATTGGCGGTTCTTGTGTAATAATTCAGGATAGTCAAGCACAGCGCCACCAGCGGCAGATACTGTGTGAGTACTATACCTGGGGTGTGCGTGTGGGTGTGGGTCAATGAACTAAACCAGAAAATCCATCTTGCACCAAGACTAGTATCGGACAAGAATCAAATCAAAGTTATAAAATCTCGACGCAAGAATTTCATAATTAAATGAAATTTGTTTGAGAACATAAATTGAAAATTTAGGCCAAGGAAATTGTTGAAAATTTTCGGAACATATTTGGGAAATTATGGAAAATGTTTAAATTTTAAATGACAGCCGAAAAATAATGTTTCCAAAGTTATACAAAGCGCTTTACTGAGGAGTTAATTTGTTCATTTTTGAAAAAATTGACCACGTCCTAATGTTGATATTAAAGATGTCTCAGCCGTGTTTTACCAGCAATTTACGGAGGAAAAATGTTTTCATTGGAACATTGATAATTTCCTTTTAGAAGGCAAAACAAAAAACAAAAAACAAAAAACAAAAACAAAAACAATTTGAAATGAGATATGTCAAAATATTTTTTTGAATCTTGGGTTTCCAGTAACAAAAAAGGTCAAAATGAATTTATGACGTGACCCACCATTCTTCTCACTATTATTTTGAGAACTATTTAATTTTAACGCATTTGTTTTCCCTTTAAGTAATTTTTCCGATGAAAAAGAACATTTCTGGAAATTTCTGTTACAACAGCAAAAAACACGGGTAAGATAACTTAAATTTGATTTGCAAATATTGTCCATGTTTCCAAGCTTAACATTTTAGAGTTATCCTCCCAGTATGGTCTGTTGTGGTTATGGTGATTAAATTACATTCCATTGACCGCCCCACTCTTGCCCCCGCCCCCGGAAAGATGTAAGGGTTTTGTTATCCTAATTTTTTTAACAGGGTCAGAAATAGTGACCCAGACAGCTATAGAATCATCTTTAATCCAGTTCGTCCAATTTGTAACATGTTTTATTGAAAATTACTTTACAAGTGTCAGTGGCAATATCTGTATTTGAATATCTTAAGAGATTAAAGAACAAAATAAAATTGCATGTTTCATGCAGCGAACTTTACTAAACAAGATCGATTAACATTTATATAATGAATTTAATGAAACTGACATAAGGAACAAGAACAATGAGGAAATAACTGATTCCATTAAATATTCAGATAATAAAAAGTTGATTTGCCTTCTAAGCTCAACTTAAAAATATTTCATTTGTTTTCAATCTTTGTTTGTGGAAATATCGGCTGAAATTGACTTTTATTTCTGGCCATTGTATTTCAATACAAAGTTTGTATTGTGAGCTATATATCAATCTAACATATTTCATGTATTATATAACTATGTATTCCTGACTGAAATTATCAAATGATACACCAAAGCTTTACTGTATAATAAACCATAACTGTACAATGTGTTGAACTGTGTTATGAACAATAGTATGTCAATACGTTACTTCTCATTAGGCCAATGTATTCCCCCTGTTAGGTGAACATCATCATGGACTTTGTCAAACGATTCATTATTTCAATTAAACCACCAGAATAAGTCAGTATTTAATGCAACATTAAACCACTTGTGTCAAATGTGTCAAGTTTTCTTAAACTTCTGTGAAGTAGGCCTATCTCATAATTATCTTATACTCGATAAATAATTTATCGATCGCTATAATTTGTCTATGTATATTGATAATCCTCACTCTAATTGACCAAGTTTCAATATTAATATACAACACTGAAACATGGTAATGATATTGTGTAGATAGCTAGTACATCAGTACCATTCAATCATTTAATATTTCAAATATATAAAATAATGAAATATTACAATTTACATGTACCTTGCAAAAACTGGGGTGTTAAAATAACACCAGTGGTGTTACCTTGATTCTATCATGGTGTTTATATAATAACACCAGTGGTGTTACCTTGATTCTATCATGGTGTTTATATAATAACACCAGTGGTGTGACCTTGATTCTATCATGGTGTTTATATAATAACACCAGTGGTGTGACCTTGATTCTATCATGGTGTTTATATAATAACACCAGTGGTGTTACCTTGATTCTATCATGGTGTTTATATTGGGTGACATGCTCAATATAAACACCACTGGTGTAGATTTGAACAGCATTTTTTGCAGTGTATACGTATACGTTTAAAGCAACAATAGCAAAACTAAATCAATATCTTTAAAATAGAGCCACATTAACCCTAACCCTCTAGGTATTCTGGCTAGGAACCTTCCTGAATCCTCCAAAATCCATCAGCGCACTTTTGGAAACACACCCTCGTCTTCAAAATGCAGCATGCAGTTATGTTGATCTTTCATATTCAGCACTTATGGCCTGTACTTCTTGCCGGGTAGTAATTTTATCCCATTTGAAGAGGTGAAAGTACCAGTTTCGAACGGTGCTGAATTTTCCCAAAAAGTTCCCCTTGGAGGATTTTGTAGGATATGGGGTGGTTAGGGTTAAACAATATGTACTTTAATAAGGTCACATAAACAAACAGCAAGATTGTGGTCATAGCGCCCTCTAGCGGTGATCCAAGTGACTTCACATTGTTTGTTCTTAAGACAACATCTGTGCAATGTTTGATTGCCCATATATGGAAATCAAGGAAAATAATTATGGGCAATACATAATATTTCCAAAATGTGAATAGCGCCCCCAAAGTTAATCTATGGAGGTTTGTATGACCTTATATACGATATATCTTGTGTAACTATCCTTACAAAGTTATGATTAAAACCAAAATCATGTTTAGCCATTTTCATTGTTTTCCTTTTGTTTGGTTTGATGAACATTTTATTGCCCAATATCTGAATAAATAACATAAGTGTACCAGGTATCCGGATACCTGACCGAAACTGTCATCCATTTTTCGGTTCCAATTACCCATAAACGACTTTTGAAAATTTTGACTGGACATTTAGGCAACACAAATGGAAGTCTGTGATTTTATGTTAACAAAATGTGTGTGGGGAATGGGGATGCTATGAGTCATTTGTAATATAGAGGCGAGAAATTATTACATTTATTATGAGTCTAATAAAACAAGAGAAACATGTGCTTATATTGGTTATTTTTGATACATTCAGGAGTATTTATGTATTTTTACAAGATTGTTTACGGATACCCAGCTATAAAAAAATATCAAATTTCAGGTATCCGGTTCCCAAATTAACCGGAAATGCAGCTTTTACCTCGAGTGTACTTTTGGAAAAATAAAATAAATCAGTCAAAATGTACAAAATGTTTTTTTCCCCCCACGAAATGATCTAAAAATAATGGGTAATAACACCTTCTGGCGGTGATAGAAATGGTCATATCTGAAGTCACATAATGTTTTGGTTTACTAAAGATGCCATAATGTGCCAGGTGATGGAAATTTATAAACTTGTTAAACTTAACACCCCTACAAAGTCTCTGAAATAATAGTTTTCATTTTTTTCTTTAAGGGTGTAAATTTTAGACGTTTGTGGCCATCGCTGTCCTTGGCATTTTGCCACTTAGGTGCCAAATAAGATCAAGTATGCTGTGTACAGAAATGGGTTAAAAGCCGAGTTTATCGGTAGGATAAACACCGCAACCCAGACATACACATCAGCATTGAAAATAACCGTCCCTGTCTGGGCAAGAATCCCCATGATGATGACTGGCATCCAACACGCCATGTCAGTAAAGACTATCAGTGCCATTTTGATTGCCATCTGGACCTCCTGCTTGCGGTGGTCACCCACCCTGACACTCCTGGCCGAGTCACGTTTGACACTCACGAACATGGCTATATAGCAACAAAGCACGATCATGAAACATAACATGTTCATGCCAAGAAACAGGACAATAGAGTATATCCATGATGGTTTACTTCCCTCAGCAAATGAGGTATAAACTGTGTTAGACCAGCCAGTAGAGCCTTTAAAAGTGCTCTTTTCCCAACCAACACTAGTCGGATGTGTTATTAGAGGTAGTCCAATGCACACATCAGATAGTCCATACACCTTTGAATCATACCTACTTATGACAGTTGGAATAATACTGAGACATGCAGCCGCTACCCATACAATACAGACGATAACTTTGGATGTTTTTCCCTGGATTTTGATTGGACTGTAGGGAAATACAATGCCGAGCAAACACTGGATACTGATAACAGTGATGAAGAAGACAGATGCCTCACTTGATAACACCGACAACACCCCAGCAATCTTACAAACTGCACCAGACCGCCATCTCTCCGCTACATTAAAGTACTTCTCCCCAAATTGCAAATCTGCACTTGCAATGATCAGCATATAAATCCCCATCATGAGGTCAGAAATAGCTAAATTGAGCACCAAGAACCTGTGTGTCTTATTCCTACTAGTTTCTTTGCGTTGCCTCAACCTCCATCCAATAACCATTGAATTACCAATAAGAGCGCTAAGACCAATAATCCATATGAATGCTCGAAGTACTTGGTTACTCATCAGACTGCCACATCGGTCCAATGGTGTCTTTAACACTTTGGTCTTGCAATTAGAATGATTAAAACCAGGAATAGCTGAAACAAATTCACAGCAGAGACGGTAGTCATCAACAGTCCTAAAATAAAAACACGTTAGAAAATAACATTCAGCCATAGCTTACCGTGTATGTTGCATGATGTTGAAAACATAATTTGTATAAACTGCAAAATATCGCTACGCATTGAAGTTGCTAATTAACTTCAGACCATTTGAGCCAAAATGTCCACAGACTGATAAATGTAGACCAATATCATTCTTTGCTCGATCCTCATGTATAAAGTATGAATAAATAACATGACCGTTTAACATAGACTTTAATTGAATACAGAAATTACACCTCTGCAGAGCAATGTCACCCTTCTTTTGATTATGCTTAAAGCATATATTCTAAGTTATTGGGTATAAAAAGGGAATTTGTGAGTCAAATTTTGCTAATAGACCATATGCTGATTTAGGTTTTGTGTTTGTTCATGCTCTTCACCATGGTATGGAATAAAAACTATATAATATTAACAACCAATCAGCGCTCTCCATAGAGCTATCTGCGGATACTGAAGACAGTCGGTGAAACAACGTCAGCGAAAAATCTCCCCTGTATAAATGTATTTTACATTGTGATCCAGGGGCCAAGCTTGAGCATTACTCCAGACCAAAGTTGATCTCGATTTATTTAATTCACTGAAAACGGAAGGTTCTTAGGGGTGCACAGTGAGAGAAATTCGTACACAAAGTGAGAACCAAGACCAGTGACAGAGAGCATCTGACACGTGTCTGGCTTGGTATCATCAGCAGGCGGACCAGCAAGTAATGCTGGATCTTGCCATGCCCGCATCACTGAATGAAACAAGTTAGAGTGGGTCAAGGCTTCCGAGACTGGCAGAAATCGTGGATTTTATTCATATGAATAGGCCTAACGTTAAGCCTATAATTTATTACTTTTTAGAAATATTTACTTAATATTGGGGAAATATTATTTTATTATTACTATTATTGCATGTGGCCATTTTTTGTCTGCAAATATAAGTAAGTCCAATATTAAAATATTTCCAGCTGATGGACGAATTTCTAAAACTGTTGACCCCCCCACCCTATAATTGTTGTTTTCCTCTTCAATACGCCATGAATACATGGTTGTACCGGGCTCATGTTATAATTTCTAAAAGTAACAATTACTGTCTTGGTGCTGATTAGTTTACTGGATGACGTCACCAAATCAAGCTTGGTATATAGGTATGTAGTACATGTATAACATTTTGGGAATTTACTCTCAAGAATGCCACTTTTGCACTATGTCCTAAAGATTAATTTGTGTGAATTTCATTGACTATCAAGGTGAAGAGCAAACATCTCACTTTCTAGAAGGATTTTGGTGCTACGTCCTATGGTCTAAAAGGTGTCCCACTAATATTAAATACAGATAAGACAAAGTGTTCATAGTAAGTCAAATATAACAAACAACATAACCTTATTAGCTGGTCTATCTAATGACAAAATACTGGAAAATCCCCAGATATTGCCTATAAATGTTACAACCATACTGAATAACAGCCATACATTTCTTTGTTTTGTATGTTCAGTTTAATAATGAAACAGACGGTTCGATTACAAACTACACAGTAACGTACAGAGAATGTGATCTATGATCAGCAGCTAGACTGAGATGTTATGCGCATGTATTATTTGTGAAGTATTCCATTGTTCTCATTCAGGGAATGTAATGTTTGAAGTTTCTCTTGCGTTAGTGTTATCTGTTCGAGTGGTTGCTGTCATTCACTTACAAGTTATTGAGGCTCACAAGGTCATTTAGAGCTCCATCCTGGACATCAATTGGGTTATTAGTGGATGTTTCACTTCTGGTCAGTATCCTGGTAAATAAACAATGTAAAATAACGAATATTTACTAATCCCTACCAGAATTTAAGATGGAACAATTAGTTCAAGATGACATGCATGTGTTTATATGTTAAGTCTAAAATCTGAATAAAAATATGCAGATAGAATCGATCATGGATTGAGGTAGCCCTATTTTAACCACACTTCAAACACAAGATGCAGACCCCAATTATGAAATCGAGAAGAACAATATCTTACAAGATTGTTAGGTTCGTCAGTCCATCAAATGCCTGGCTATGTATGATTTGTAGAGTAATATTTCCGAGACTCCTTGAAAATAAGCAAATAATATTAATTTACTACATATGTCGGGGTGAATCCAGAAATCAGATGGAAGGGGTGAATTTTGTAATTGATGGAGTAGATATATAGTTTGGGTTGATAGGCGTACATTGATTTCCATGTCCGATGCTTCACACAAAGGCATATTGCATGAAACTTTGCATCAATGTTTTTATTGCAGTCAATTGGGGGGAGGGGGGGGGGGTAGCTCAAGGTGCTTAATCAGGGAGATGAATGCTTTGACCCCACCCAAGCCCCTCTCCTGGATCCATGTGTATTTCATTTTTGTAATAAAAATAACATGTTCTTATTTAATGCAACAATATTCACATAAAGATGAGTTTTGGGGTTTCGTACACGGACGTTAACTCTTAAAAGATAATAATGTTGTTGTTTACTTGTTTAATATTGTTGGTATCGAAAAACATTTTTGAAAAGTCCCAGCATGGATACTTAAAAACCAACCCTTCTATGAGACAATTGGTACATAGCGATTATAAGCACTGCTCCTTTAATTACACGTCAAATATATTGGGTTAAACATTTGTTGCACTTTTTCACACTGGCTTTATCTTCAGTGAAGCTGACAGTTTAAAAAAAAACATATCCAGGTACATCATAATGAAGCATGATTCCATCAAATTCATTTTGTGCTTGACTACAATAGAATTTGAAAAAAAAATAATAATCAAAATTTCTGACATATTTTCATATCAAGTTGTTGAGTCTTTAAAACATTAAATAAGTTGAATTCTGATATTTTGATATTAAATGTGTAATGGGATGAAATTGCAGGCCCCCATTTTTTCCTAGTTTACCTATGTCCAACTAGGACTAGGGCGAGTCTAGGGATGGGTGCATGGACTGGTGAGAGGTAAGTGGGTGATTGGTAGCAGGCCTTGCAACCAATCATAGGGCATTGAGGAAGAGCTGGCCAGAGGTCAGTGACCAAAGCAAGTTTTCTGGCACAATTGGCCACTGAACACCGACAGATAGAGGAGAGCGTATTTTCTTCACCGTTAACAAATGTTACCTCTGTCGGACAATTTCATTTGGATTGTGCCCGACCTACATCATCACTACTTACATATATATTTATCCCTGTCCTGCTCTAGGTGAGTTTGATTTTTCTTTATTTCATACTTGTATTCCTAGGCTTAAGATTCCATTCTTTATCTAAAGTTTAGACCGGATGTCGTTTTTCATTGACTTTAAGCAACTGCTGTACGTTTTCTGTGGTGTGATGCTAGTTTTTAGGATTTAATATTAATTAAGTTCAACAACAATAGTTTTATTTAAAGCCGATCTGTTTGATATAATAATTGTGACTTGTCTTTTCCATGCTCTTTTTACTTTTGATTGCTTGGAAAATGCAGATTGCATTTTGTCTCTGCACTGGAACTATATTTTCCTTCAATAGATTTAATTTAATGTCTACATTACCCAATACCATGAGAATGGGTACATTCATCTTTTACATTATGTTCTGAAACTCTTCCCAAGGTTTTCATTTTCCTTTCACAGTTTTAGTGCACATGTATATTTTATTATTTCATCACCATGCCATTACTGTGTTTCTCTGGTCACATATAATCACTTTGGAGTCAAAGCATTAAACAACTTGTACATCAGTTTTGGGGTTATTGCATACACAGCCACTTGTCCTTGCTTTGTCTAGAACTGTATGTGATTTAAGTACAGTTAAATATCCCCTTGGGCAATTTGGTCCATCTTCCACCCTCAACTGGCCTTGCTAGTCTGAGTGATTTATTTGTTTCAATGTTTCAAGGATTAGAAATAGCTTTATTCCAAATCTGACTTTTTGATGATTCCTTTTGAGTATTATAAAAGGCAAGGACTGGTTCTTGCATTTTACGTTTCTTTGATTTAATTGATTTCTGCATTTATTCAAGCTGATATATAGTTAGTGCTATGATTGACATTTCTTTGATTTTATATACTTTGTTTTTTTTATAATCTTTTGATATTCACTTTGATTCTTTAATTCACTGGCAAGTTAAACTAATTCATTATGTATAATAATGGCTTAAAAGTAAAAGCCATTTTCATGTTTTAATAGTTCCATGACTTGTTTTTGGTATAGTGCTTTGCAACACTAATTTGATTATAACTCATGACTGGTCATTTTGCCTTGAGCACTGGTCTTGCTGAAATGTCCTTGTAACCACTTTACTTGATAGGGGCATTGACTAGTGTGGAGTGACTATAGGACCACACACATTTCGCAAGCAAGGTTACTTTTTATTGACTTGTTTGTTTCAAGATTAAGCTGTAGTATATTTTTTATTGTACAATTTAAAAAAAATATTTTTATTAAGTTAATATTTTATGACTTGGCCACTGGACACAGACAGAGGAGAGCGTATTTTCTTCACCGTTAACAAATTTTACCTCTGTCGGACAACTTCATTTGGATTGCGCCCGACCTACATCATCACTACTTACATATATATTTATCCTTATCCTGCTCTAGGCCGAGCAAATCTACAAAGAGCCAGCAGGACAGAGCATCATTCATCAATTGATAATTCACGAAAACAGTCTCCTATCCCCTGATCAAGGATAAGGAGCTGTTTTCGCTTCAAGTATCTCCATCTTTAACCCTCCTCTGCAACTAAAGTCCAACAAGCCCCTCCTTCCCCACAAGAACTGTTTCCCATCATCCAACGTTCGGTCTTCCAGCTACTATCACCAATTCCCGTTCCGCCGTATGAGTTTCGACACCAGATAGGCCATTTCATTTATTTTATTTTTGTATATTTTCATTGTTATATTTTCATTGTATTTAATTTTTCATTGTACTATTATTTTATTTGGGGTAGTTTTATCAAAAACACCTATCCCACTTATATTATATACAGCGTTAATCGTATCCCTTCACTAGTAGCAGGAAAAGAATAAACAAATTATCTATTTTAATACAAGTCAAAGCGTCACCTTGTATAAAATTAATTATGTCCTGGTGTCGAGTTAGCTAACCGCGCTCGTACCTGGTACAAATGTATCAAATGATTATTTATGAGAATTCTCCTGAGGACGATCAGAGCATACTGATCGAAACGTCGAGTTCTACCTCCAGTTCTTTTCAGAACTAATTACTACTCAATTGAGATTCCACATGGTGTCACCGCAATTAGTCTTACTGATTATAGATCCATTTTGACTCGTACCAAAAGGGCCTAGTGTACAATAATTTCTCATTTTTCGTGGCACTGAGAGAGAAATTTGTCATTTTTAATTGTTGAATAATTATTAACCCCATATGGCCTGTGCTTTGTTTCAATCTCATTGCCAGGGGAGGGGGAATAGTGTCCCTGTATATTCTCCTATTGTCAGCCAATGTTCATAACACCTTGTAGGGATGATTAATGGAACAACATCTATAAATTGACATGACTTATTTCCCGTATGACATCATTTTGAATAATGGTCAATAAAATCACAAATTTGAAATAGATTGTATTTCAATCAGCAAACATGAACTTCGCAATTCATCTATATTTGTCGTGAGATGTAACTTCAGTCAAGAGAAATCGGTTGCTTGATGCTGACTGATTGAAATTGATGACATGAATACTTACAATAATTGAAGACTTTGTAGACCATCAAATATTCCTGGTGCAATTTCACTGATCCTGTTGTTATCCAGTAATCTAACAAGGGAAAACAGAGTAGTAATTTATTTGGTTAGTTTCACCTATGTTCTTTGATTTACTGAAACAAACTTGATGAAACATTGTCATGGTGACAAACAATATGAAAATGTATCATGCCTCAGTAAGTAAAACTACAAATGAATCTTATAGATGAATAGACAATATTTATTGCATCAAATTAATCAACACAAATGTTCTTGTCCTACAGCCTTGTGCAGCTGAGAGTTTTGATTAATGTTACATTTAATTTTGAAAAAAATGAGGCATGGTTCCACCTTTTGGCCACAAACTTCCTTTTGTTCTTGACTCTTTGACAAATAAGTATGTGATTTGAAATATCTTGACAGGATCCAAGTTTACGAGATCAAAGAAGCAGGAAGCATCAATGCTGGTGATTGGATTGTTTGAAATGTTTCTGGAATAAAAAATAATAATAAAATGTTGGTCATGTGAATGTTTATACACCAGCAAAGTGAAAACATACAATTTAACGCATTACAATACTCGTTATGCATTGTATTAATGCAATAATTTGTATTCATTTTATCATTGCATATAATAAGGAATGGAAAACGTGTTCTCTTACTAAGGATCTTTTGATACACTAGGTACAATACACCAACATTTAGTACACAGAGTGCACTATGAGAATGTGATACAATACACCAACATTTAGTATACAGAGTGCACTATGAGAATGTGATCCAATTACACAAACATTTAGTATACAGAGTGCACTATGAGAATGTGATACAATACACCAACATTAGTGTACAGAGTGCACTATGAGAATGTGATACAATACGCCAACATTAGTGTACAGAGTGCACTATGAGAATGTGATACAATACGCCAACATTTAGTATACAGAGTGCACTATGAGAATGTGATACAATACGCCAACATTTAGTATACAGAGTGCACTATGAGAATGTGATACAATACGCCAACATTTAGTATACAGAGTGCACTATGAGAATGTGATACAATAGTAATACGCCAACATTTAGCATACAGAGTGCACTATGAGAATGTGATACAATACGCCAACATTTAGTATACAGAGTGCACTAGCTAGTTAGCCAACTTTAGTGCCGTTTTGGTGCCAAGTTGGTGCAGTTTTAGTGTAGGCATTTGAAAAAAATTGGTGTACCCCAAAACTACACCAGAGCTGTGTTATTGGTGCACTTTTGGTGTACCCTCGAAACACCCAACCTAAAATGTGTACTGGTTGGTGCAGTTTTGGTGTAGTCCCAATTATTTAAATTAGTACTAAAGAGCACCAGTGGTGCATTTTGGTGCTGAAAAATTTGGTGTAGTATTGGTGCATATGGTTTTGGTGTAGTTTTGGTGTACATGTAGTCCCAACAGTGCACGAGTGGTGATATTGGTGTAGCATTGGTGCATATGGTTTTGGTGTAGTCCAAATTATTTAAACTAGTACATGCACCAAAGCATTGGTCTAGCTGTTTTATTTTATACTTCACATTGGAAAACTACCAAAATGAGTGCAGACTTCGTGTATATACATGTAAAAATAACTGCAGTATACCCTTACAGAAATATCATGGTGCTTGATTGCTGGCTTCCAAAAATGCAAATTAGTTCAAGCTTGCAGCAAGCTTGCGGACAAGATTGCAGCAAGCTTGCGGACAAGATTGCAGCACGTTTGCGGACAAGCTTCACGGCAAGCTTGCAGACAACATTGCAGCAAGCCTGTGAGCTTGTAGGGGTTCAAAAAATGAAAATTAGGGCAAGCTTGCTGCAGACAAGATTTTAAGCTTTCTGCAATCTTGCAAGCTTGCATGAATATGCAAACTAAAACTACAGACACCTTGCAGCTTAATGGAGCTTGCAGATATTTCTATTTGCCAAGATCTAAATATTAAGCTTGCACATAATATGCAAGCTGACATACATGTATGTCGATCTACAAGATTTCTGATGAAAACATCAGCTTTGCAAAGGCTAACTTGTAGGTTAGTAAAATAAAACCAGTAGCTATACATATCTGACATCTTTGGTGGATAATAATTTAGCTTGTATGTAGGCTAAGGGATACATTTTGATTGTGACCATGCAGGGAATCATTTTATTGTAAATCAAATATGAATTCATCGTTTGTTTTTTGGCTAAATATTATCTTTACATATGTGCAATAACATTTTTGAAATAATAACAATAACAGTATAGCCAAAAGATAATAATACAACCATTTAAGAATGAACAATCAAAATTTAAATGTTCATGTTATGTCAGTATATTTGTGCAACAGCATATGAAGTATATAATCTTTTTGAAAATGTTGAAATGCTGTAGCTTCATCAGGGAGATAGAGGCTGGTTGTCATCCAATCTTTGATCACAGTAGCAGCATCAGTCATATGTAGTTTATCGTAGAACAACTTAGTCTGTGTATTCAAAGAAAGGAGACAAATATTAGAAAAGCCAGATATTTCTCCTTCCACCAATTTAAATTTGAAATGTGGCTACATGCAGGTACATGCATGCTCTTTCCATGATGTAAATCACCCCCAAATTATTAGATTTTCGAAAAGGAACCTCCTGATGAGTTCTTAAATATAATGATAATGGATATGTACATGTAACTTCTTGTATCTATCCATCATGTGGATGTAACCGCAATATTTTCTAGAGGCAATATAGAGCCATGCAGTATTTACACATGCTTTTCAATCATCATTCATTATTAATTATTCCTGAATTACCATATGATTACACCATGTAGTTGTTAATGAAATCATTACAATACAACATAGCAAAACTAATGAACACCATTTCAAAACTAAAAAATGTTTGCACTCATTTGCAAAATTCAATAGGTTTACAGATCAATTCAAGACTGCATTCAGCATTTCTGTATTTGCAGCACTCAATAGCCCATAGTGTACAATGAACATTCACATGAAGTAAAATCATTCATACAGTTCATAAGACTGAAAAAGTACAATCATCTTACCATCATTAATCCCATCCTGCATCACAAAACTTGCTTGAAATTTCACTGCTTCCATTGAAAAACTGCTGTATACTGTAGATCTGTTTCTTCCAGTTTGAATTTAGAGCACACACTGCAGAGACGTATACATAGCTTGACCATGAATTAAGGTCCAATGATTGGCCACACAGCTATGGCCACACAGTGTCAAGTTACACACACCCCCATACAGTGATAGTATTACATAATCAATGCAAATTATGTGCACTGCACTACAGGTATCAATTACAGCTTGCTTGCCTGTAGTCTGTGTAATTCCAATAAGTGGGTTACACACAAATAAACAACTTACTTAATGTATTTGGGTATGAGGAAAGTCATCATGTAGTTGTACATGTATATAGTATGTATTAATGTACACCTGTACATTTGATAAATATATGCTGCCTCCACAAATATACTCATCAGATCACAGCTAGGTTAGTAAAATGATTGACCATCAGGTTGATTTATTCTCCATGTATAGGCTAGAGAATGATGAAATGATGAAAAAACACTAATAGTTGGTTCAAAATCACTTTGGTAGCAATTACAAATATGGTTCATTTCAAACTTGTGTATACTTTAGGCATGAACAATATATGATTCTGCTATACATTAAAGGAGGCAGAATAGAAGGTATATAGAACTTTATATAGTCTTTTTATTACTAGATTTCATGATTTGCCAAACAATATTGAGGGATTTAATATCATACATAAATTGAATATTATGTGTTATTTCAAAATTGTACATACATAATTCTACATTTACATATGTATGTACTTTCTGAAAATAAATTACTTTTTGGACTATGAGTAATTCACTGATTTGAATAAAAAATTTAATTGCATATATATACACATATATATACACATATATATACACACATATATATATATACATATATACATATATACATATATATATATATATATATATATATATATATATATATATATATATGTTTACTTGTTCGGACATAGGGCGACCGACTTCTATAGAAATTGCTATTTCTCTGCGTTAAGGCGACCGTTGCTGGTCGCTCAACGCTCAGCTACCCTTAAAGTCATAATTTCGTCATAAAGTCTAAAAATCATCACGTCCTTAGCCTATAATTAGTGTAAACATCTTATTTCCAGAGTTTTGGACGGTTGGAGGATATATAAAAAAAGGGAAAGGTAAGAGGGAATTTTGTGCACGTTTCTATGGAGCGGTCGCCCTATAGGTGAAAAGAGAGTTATATATATATATATATATATATATATATATATATATATATATATATATGCTGAGGATTATACATGTATTTCCTTGAAAAAGCATATGCATTGTAAAATGCAAGACGAAGTTTAATTACAGAATTATACATGAAGAATAAAATATAGTACAATTATTAACAACCAGCAAGCTTGCAAGAAGGCAAGCTTGCTGCTTGCAAGCTTGCAAAGAGCTATGCAGCTTGCAGGCAAGCTTGCAGTGAGTTAGTTTTAACCTTGCAGAAAAGAGCGCAAGCATAATATATAAACTTGCGGCAAGCTCGTTAAGATTGCCGCAAGCTAATTTTTCTATAAGGGATAGACCTAGCTGGTCAACCATGTCCACACTGTAGAGTCTTTTAAAGTTGAATCAAGTTTTAAAGTACATTTGGTGCCTTATTGGTGTAGGGGGATTCAGGCTAATATAAGTGTATCTGCAGTTTGATTCAGACTAAGTATATCTGGTGCACGTTTGGTGTGGTTACTTTATTTGTAAGTAATTTTGGTGCCTTATTGGTGTAGGAGAAATTCAGAATAGGCCCAAGTGTATTTGGTGCACTATTGGTGCACGCTGCAAATTGACAAAGACAATTTGGTGCTCTATTGGTGTCCATTGGTGTAGAGTTTATATTGGTATACTTCTGGTGCAGACAACAGGTACACTAAAAGTACACCAGAAATGTACTAAAAACGTTGGTGTACACCAGAGTTGGCTATGAGAATGTGATACAATACGCCAACATTTAAAGAGTGCACTATGAGAATGTGATACAATAGTAATACGCCAACATTTAGCATACAGAGTGCACTATGAGAATGTGATACAATTAATACACCAACATTAGTGTACAGAGTGCACTATGAGAATGTGATACAATACACCAACATTTAGTATACAGAGTGCACTATGAGAATGTGATCCAATACACCAACATTGAGTATACAGAGTGCACTATGAGAATGTGATCCAATACACCAACATTGAGTATACAGAGTGCACTATGAGAATGTGATCCAATACACCAACATTGAGTATACAGAGTGCACTATGAGAATGTGATACAATACACCAACATTTAGTATACAGAGTGCACTATGAGAATGTGATCCAATACACCAACATTGAGTATACAGAGTGCACTATGAGAATGTGATACAATACACCAACATTTAGTATACAGAGTGCACTATGAGAATGTGATCCAATACACCAACATTTAGTATACAGAGTGCACTATGAGAATGTGATCCAATACGCCAACATTTAGTATACAGAGTGCACTATGAGAATGTGATCCAATACGCCAACATTTAGTATACAGAGTGCACTATGCATGTGATCCAATACACCAACATATTTAGTATACAGAGTGCACTATGAGAATGTGATCCAATACATTTAGTATACAGAGTGCACTATGAGAATGTGATACAATACACCAACATTTAGTATACAGAGTGCACTATGAGAATGTGATACAATACACCAACATTGAGTATACAGAGTGCACTATGAGAATGTGAGACAATACACCAACATTGAGTATACAGAGTGCACTATGAGAATGTGATACAATACACCAACATTTAGTGTACAGAGTGCACTATGAAAATGTGATCCAATGCACCAACATTTAGTATACAGAGTGCACTATGAGAATGTGATCCAATACACCAACATTTAGTGTACAGAGTGCACTATGAAAATGTGATCCAATGCACCAACATTTAGTATACAGAGTGCACTATGAGAATGTGATACAATACACCAACATTTAGTATACAGAGTGCACTATGAGAATGTACGTGATCCAATACACCAACATTTAGTATATAGAGTGCACTATGAGAATGTGATACAATACACCAACATTTAGTATACAGAGTGCACTATGAGAATGTGATACAATACACCAACATTTAGTACACAGAGTGCACTATGAGAATGTGATCCAATACACCAACGTTTAGTATACAGAGTGCACTATGAGAATGTGATCCAATTCACCAACGTTTAGTATACAGAGTGCACTATGAGAATGTGATCCAATTCACCAACATTTAGTGTACAGAGTGCACTATGAAAATGTGATCCAATGCACCAACGTTTAGTATACAGAGTGCACTATGAGAATGTGATACAATACGCCAACATTTAGTATACAGAGTGCACTATGAGAATGTGATACAATACACCAACATTTAGTATACAGAGTGCACTATGAGAATGTGATACAATACACCAACATTTAGTATACAGAGTGCACTATGAGAATGTGATCCAATACACCAACATTTAGTATACAGAGTGCACTATGAGAATGTGATACAATACACCAACATTTAGTATACAGAGTGCACTATGAGAATGTGATACAATACACCAACATTTAGTATACAGAGTGCACTATGAGAATGTGATCCAATACACCAACATTTAGTATACAGAGTGCACTATGAGAATGTGATCCAATACACCAACATTTAGTATACAGAGTGCACTATGAGAATGTGATACAATACACCAACATTTAGTATACAGAGTGCACTATGAGAATGTGATACAATACACCAACATTTAGTATACAGAGTGCACTATGAGAATGTGATCCAATACACCAACATTTAGTATACAGAGTGCACTATGAGAATGTGATACAATACACCAACATTTAGTATACAGAGTGCACTATGAGAATGTGATACAATACACCAACATTTAGTATACAGAGTGCACTATGAGAATGTGATCCAATACACCAACATTTAGTATACAGAGTGCACTATGAGAATGTGATCCAATACACCAACATTTAGTATACAGAATACACTATGAGAATGTGATACAATACGCCAACATTTAGTATACAGAGTGCACTATGAGAATGTGATCCAATACACCAACATTTAGTATACAGAGTGCACTATGAGAATGTGATCCAATACACCAACATTTAGTATACAGAGTACACTATGAGAATGTGATCCAATACACCAACATTTAGTATACAGAGTGCACTATGAGAATGTGATACAATAGACCAACATTTAGTATACAGAGTGCACTATGAGAATGTGATACAATACACCAACATTTAGTATAGAGTGCACTATGAGAATGTGATACAATAGACCAACATTTAGTATACAGAGTGCACTATGAGAATGTGATACAATACACCAACATTTAGTATACAGAGTGCACTATGAGAATGTGATCCAATACACCAACATTTAGTATACAGAGTGCACTATGAGAATGTGATACAATACACCAACATTTAGTATACAGAGTGCACTATGAGAATGTGATACCATACACCAACATTTAGTATACAGAGTGCACTATGAGAATGTGATACAATCCTATAATGACCGCTATTGAATTTGAACAAATGAAGGAACAAAATTGGTGTCATATTTTCATATCAGGTTGTTGATTCTTTAAAAAGTTAAATAAGTTGAATTCTGATATTCTGATATTTAATGCGTTGAATAATTATAGATTCATTTTGACCTGTACTGAGAGAGAGAGAGAGAGCCTAGTGCACAATAATTTCTCATTTCACTTGGCACTGATGAAGAAAATTGTTATTTTCAATTGTTAAATAATTATTAACCCCATAGGGACTGTGCTTTGCTTTGTTTTCTTTACCGGGGGAGGGTGGACATAATTTTGAGCCAAACCCAAATCATTTACATTTTTCACTCAACATTTTGAATAATGGTCCAAAAAAAAAAAAAACCCACAATTGCAATAGATTGTATTTTAATCGGAAAACATGAACTTCAAACTTCATCTATATTTGTTTGCCGTGAGATGTAACTTCAGTCAAGAGAAATTGGTTGCTCCATGCTGCGTGATTGATATTGATGACAGGAATACTTACAAAGATTGAAGACTTTGTAGACCATTAAATGTTCCTAATGAAATTTCACTGATATTGTTGTTCCACAGCAATCTAAAATGGGAAAACAGTAGGGTTAAACATTGTATTCAAGCCAATTTATTTGGTTATTTTCACCTGAAAATGTATCATGCCTGAAGTTTGCGGTGACACCATATAGAAATTCTCTTTTGAGTAGTAAATAGTTCCAAAAAGAATTGGTTCATTCATTCATTCATTTATTTATTAACACATATTTCAATGTTGACAACAAGAATGTTGTTACAAATAATTACACAATATCAAGAGGTCCTACAATATGCAAAGACAAAATTAGTAACATTAAAAGACTAATTATAAGAGAAAAGCTTGTCAACATTGAGGAAAAGAAGAAGCCTGGGCTTTTATTCCTTTCCCTACCCCCACCCCTCCCCTTAATTACAAAATGACAAAGTTACTGGACAAATACAGAAGACTACATTCAACAATAACATTGGCAGGAGATCAGACCAAATAATAAGTCAATTAAATAGCATCATTGAGCAACTTAAATTTAAGTTTTTTGTAAACATTTTAAGAGAGCGAGATTGTTTGACATCAGCCAGACTGTTCCAGAATTTGATTACACATTGTTGGGGGACTATTTTTAAATAAAGAGGTACGATGAAAATGTTGATACAAATGTTTCCTGGATGAGCTTCTGGTTATGTGACAGTGAACATCTGAAGTTAAAATAAACGATTGTTGAAAGCAAGGGGGTAATAAATTGTTCATTTGTTTGAACATAAATTTGCCAAGATTAAGATAATAAATATGTTAATTTGAGCAAATTTAAATTGGTAAATAAAGGAGTTGTGTGATCCAGATAACCTGCTTTGGAAATAATACGTACAGCTCTCTTTTGTAAGAGAAATAATTTGTTATATTGTGTGATCAAGCCACCCCAGACAATCACTGAATAATTTAAGTAAGGGAGTATAAACGAATAATACAGTGTTAATAAAACATTACTAGAAAGAAACGGCTTCAATCGATTCATAATACCAATATTTTTTAAAATCTTAGTAGCTAAAGTATTAATGTGGTTAGACCAACTTAAATGACTATCAATGTTCATACCCAAAATGTTGGTATTTGAAACTTGTTGAAGATTAATACCATTTAATACCAGCGGGACAGCTTGGGAAACTTCACGATTACCAGCACTGAATATAATATAATTTGTTTTCAAGAGATTAACAGATAATTTATAAGATGACAGCCAAGTGGTAATTTTAACAAGTTTAGTGTTTAGAATTTTAATACCAGTATTAATGTCATTATGATCATACAATAAACTTGTATCATCTGCAAATAAACAAAATGAAATAATTTTCGAGGTATTACAAATATCATTTATATAAATAAGAAATAATAAAGGGCCCAACACCGAACCTTGAGGTACACCACATGAAATATATTGATACATGGATATGGCAGAATTATAACAGACAAATTGCTTTCTATTACAAAGATAATTTTTAAACCAGTCCAAAGCTATTCCACGTATGCCATACTGGTCTAGTTTCCGAATGAGGATGTCATGGTTAACCGTGTCAAAGGCTTTTGATAAGTCCAAGAAAATTCCAATGGATAATTTCTTGTTCTCTATTGCACCATGTATTTTATTTACAACATGTACTATGGCCATCTCAGTGGACCTGTTTTTTCTAAAACCAAATTGCGAATCAGACAAAAACCATTATTATCTATAAATGAAATCAAACGATTAAAAACCAATTTCTCAAACATTTTACTGAATACCGACAATATCGTAATAGGTCTATAATTTCCAATCTTATTCTTACTTCCTTCTTTGTGGATAGGAACGACCTTGCCTACCTTTAATCCATCAGGGTATATTCCTGAGGTAATAGATTTGTTAAAAATGAGAGCAAGTGGCTTGGCCAAAGAATATTTATCTTTTTTTAGTACAATAGAACTAATACCGTCCCATCCTGGGGCCTTGCCACATGGGATTTTGTTAATAATTTCTACTATTTCTTCTTGTATAATAGGGGTGATAAAAAAAGAATTCGGACATCTATCATTCAAAAAGGACTCAAATGACATGTCAGGAGTAGGAAGCCGACTAGAAATGTTGTTGCCAATGTTTACAAAATAATCATTAAATGTATCAGCAATTTTCCTATCACCACAAACTTCCTTATTATCATGAACAAAACAAGATGGGTTATGTTTAGGTTGAGAATTATTTATCAATGAGTTAATAAGTTTCCAAGTACCTTTTATATTGCATTTCTCTTTGTTAAATTTATAACTTAAATAATTTTTCTTAGCAATTTTAATCAAAGTATTGAGTTTATTTCTAAATTTTGTATGACATGATTTATCCTGCATGGAACGTGTTTTCAGATATTTTTTGTAAAGATAATTTTTTCTTCTGATAGAGTTATAAATACCATTTGTTAACCAGGGAGATTTATATTTATTAAAATGGAGATTGACTTCATATTGAGGAAAGTGATGATTATACAAATTCACAATATGATCAATCAAGATATCATATGCTACATTAACATCATAACTTGTTATAAAACTCCAATCTGTCTTATTAAAATGTTCAATATTTTCATCAGAATAGTTACGTTTAAGATTGGAGTTGGTCCGATACTTTTCCTTAATATTATCTACCACCAAGAAAACAGGCAAGTGGTCACTTATATCGGTAACTAAAACTCCAGCACAGTGTTTAGAGTAATCATTGGTGAAAATATTATCAATCAGAGTAGAACTAATATCTGTAATTCTCGTCGGCTTGTTAATTATTGGGTAAAAAGTATAGGAAGTACATCCCAAAAATTTGTCACAGTGCGGTCAGAATTATAATTAAATAAATTTACATTAAAATCGCCCATCATAATACACTTTTTGTTGTCATTATTTACCCAAGCTAATATTTGGGTGAAGTGGGTAATGAAGTTAATATAAGAAGCATCAGGGGGTTTGTAAATAATTCCAACAATAACACTAGTCGTATGAATATTATCCAACTCAATAAAACATGCTTCAATATCAGAATTGTATACACATATGTCATTACACACCTTGTAGGAATAAATCCTGATTAATATAAATTGCAACACCACCACCTCTTTTAATAATAATAATAATGTGTGGACTTATATAGCGCACGTATCCACCAACTAAGTGGTGCTCAAGGCACATTATATCATTACCCCTGCTCATAAGGCTCATAAATCATTCCTGAAACCATCTCAGCTCCCTGGGGAGTATACAGCTCAATTGCTGCCATTACAGCGCATATAGGGCTAATCAACCAACTCTGCCCTCACAGGTACCCATTTAACCCCTGGGTGGAGAGAAGCAATTATGGTTAAGTGTCTTGCTCAAGGATACAAGTGTCACGGCCGGGATTCGAACCCACATTCTGCTGCTAACACCAGAACTTGAGTCCGGTAAGCTAGACCGCTCGGCCACAACACTCCATTATGCACCCGATAGAAAGGGAATAGGCAGTGTCATTAGCTTTTTGTATTCAAAGGTAAAATGTTAAATTTGTAAACTTACTGGACATTTGGATGCAGGTTTACAACAGTCAGTGTTTCCCTCAATAAACAGTTGTTACAGGGGCCAGACTTAACCAACATCCTAGTTGGTGTGTTAACGAGATTTAGGCAGGACAAGGTTGCCCTCATGACTGATATGGAAGAAATGTTTTTCCCCAAGTTCTTGTGCCAATAGAGGACAGAGACCTACTGAGGTGGCAAGATGGTGATGTGAAAGAACCATTGACAGACGACTGCATGAAAGTGCATGTTTTCGGTGCAGTTTCCTCTCCTTCATGTGTGAATTACGCTCTGAAAAGAACAGCATATGCCCAAGCAGAAAACTTTGGCCTAGAAATAACACACATAATTTATAGTAACATCTACTCATGGTTTGACTAAATATGTAGAAGAGGAGGATTCCATCTAACCAAGTGGGTGAGTAACCAAAGGAAAGTTTTAGAAAACATTCCAGAAAATGAACTAGCAAAGTGTGTCAAACATTTGAACATCGATGATGAGAGGTCACCCACTGAGAGAGCACTTGGCATGATGTGGTCCATTGAAAAGGATGAGTTTGGATTCAGAATTGAGATGAAAAATAGACCACCAGCAAGAAGGGATATTTTGTCTATAGTCAGCTCTATCTATGATCCTTTTGGGTGTCTCTCCAGTAGTGCTCCCAGCTAAACAGTTACTTCAAGCCATGTGTTGGTTGAAGTTGGGATGGGACGAAGAAATTCCTCTGGATCTGAGAAGGAAGTGGCAGAGCTAGCAGATGGAACTACCAAGGCTACCAGAGTAAAAGATGGAAAGATGCATAAAACCAGAAGAATTTGAGGATGAGCAACTCGAGTCAGCCACCGTTCATCACTTTGCTGATGCCACTGAGTCAGGCTATGGTACTGTTTCGTATTTGATATTGGTGAATGATGTAGGAGGGATCAAGTAAATCACGAGTGGCCCCACTCAAGCAGGTGACGATTCCAAGAATGGAGCTGACAGCAGCAACAGTAGCAGTTTGAGTTGATCATATGATCAAAGGGGAGCTTTAAATTGAAGTGGATAACACCTACTTTTGGACTGACAGTATGTCTGTGCTATGGTATGTCAACAGCGGAACAACACACTTTAAGACATTTGTGGCTAACAGATTAGCAGTTATCCTTGATGGCTCCAACCCAACTCAGTGGCGTCACGTTGAGTCGGCACACAATCCTGCTGATGTTTGCTCTAGGGGGGGAAAAGTTGAACAGTTTCTTCAGATGAAAGAGTGGAAGGATGGCCCAGAGTTCTTACTTCAGCAGGAAGATAAATGGCCCTCAAGAGCAGAACTTAGTTAGTTTAACGCACCACAAGATCCAGAAGTAAAGAGTTGTTCTTGCAAGTACTCTTAAGCCAAATGACACAGAGAGAAGTGCTCTTGACTAAGTAATTCAGCATTACTCAGACTGGTTCAGGCTGAAGAAGGTAGTTTGCTGGATGTTAAGATTTGGAAGATGGATAAAGGTGAAGCACAAGTCGCACAAATCCCCACAAGATTTGCAGGGTGCACTTACTCTGAAGGAACTGTAAACTGCAGCGAAGAAATTTTTACGACATATGCAGATGAAATTAGAATGCTAGAAGTCAAGGGTGACGGAGGTGGAGTTAGGAGTAGCAATCAAATTCCACAGGTGTCAGGAAAACCATTTCCATCTACAGAGTGGACCCAGTTCTCAAAGATGGCCTGTTACAAGTAGGAGGAAGATTGAGCAGCGCCTCGCTACCAGATGATGCTAAGCATCCCATTATCCTCCCTAAAGTTAGTCATGTTTCAACTTTGATTTTGAGGAATGTTCACAAGATGTCTGGGCATAGACGAAGGAACCATGTACTTATAAGCTTTCAACAAAAGTACTGGATGCCAGGTACTGACTCAGCAGTTAGACGGATAGTTGGAAAAAGTCTGACATGCAGAAAACAGAGGACCAGATTAATTGAAAGGAAGATGGCTGACCTGCCTTCTGATAATAATAATAATAATAAAGATTTGTAGCGCGTACATATCCACCCTGCTGGGCGCTCAAGGCTCAAACCTGACGAGCATCTCTTCACCAGACTAGAAATGGACTATTTTATCTCAATTGAAGTAAAAAGAGGTCAAAGTGTACTAAAACGGTATTGAGTTATCTTTACCCGTCTTGCTTCATGGGCAGTACACACTGAGAGCGCCAACTCTCTGGACACAGATTCACGTATTGATACAATTTGACGATTCATTGCTCGCAGAGGAAATGTTAAAGAGATGAAGTCGGACAATGGAACCAATCTTGTGGTTGCAGAAAATGAACTCAGAAAGGAGATAGAAGGTTGGAATAAAGCCCTTTGACTTGTTGCAAAGGAACATCCAGCGATTCACCGATTCCCTTTTCCAGACCCAATAGAAAGGTGCTTCTTTTATGACGGGCACCAGCGAAATATGCAACATAATGAACATATTCATGATCGAACAGCCAATGAGAAAAATAATAAAATAGCAATTATGCAAATCTATCCAATCACGATGTGCGGAAATGGGCACGTGATACTGGGATCCTGAATTCCAACCTCGTGCACAATGCACACAGTCTGCATCTAAAAAAAATACAATATATATACTGTAAATAGTACATAACCATGCACGTGAATATAGCATGTGCTAATTGAGCTGAAAGTTTCCCACACTGCCAAACTAATAACAAACAACCTGACGACCATTGGATTTTCACAATTTTGCAAGAAATAAAGAGGAACAATATACATTCAAGAACTCAATGTATGTATTTGTCTATTGTCTGAAGCTTACAAAAGAGGCCAGAAATTACTATCAAAGCACATGTTTTCTTACTTATAAACCACAGGAAAAATTCTTTGATTCAATGAAAACAACTTGATGAAATGTTGTCATGGTGACAAACAATCTGAAAATGTATCATTCCTGAAGTTTACTTTAAGTAAAGTTTGCGGTGACACCATGTTGAAATTCTCTTTTGAGTAGTAAATAGTTCCAAAAAGAGTTGGTTGGTTGCAACTCAACATTTTGATCAGTATCCTCTGATCATATTCAGGAGAAACAAAGTTTACTTTGTTTAGAAAATAAAACTACAAATGAATCTGAAAGATAAATAGACAATAATGTATTGCATCAAATTAAAACATAAAATAATTTCCTTGTTCTTCAGCCATGTGTAACAGAGTTTTGATTAATGTTACATTTTTTTTTGAAAAACATAACCAGGTACAGTATAATGAAGCATGCTGGTTCCACCTTTTGAACACAAATTTTACAAATGTTTGTTGTCCCACAGGCTTCCCATTGACACGTTTTTTGATCGGCGCACATGAACTTCGCACTTCATCTATATTTGTTTGCCGTGAGATGTAACTTCAGTCAAGAGAAATTGGTTGCTCGATGCTGCGAGATTGAAATTGATGACATGAATACTTACAAGGTTTGAAGACTTTGTAGTCCATTAAATATTCCTGGTGCAATTTCACTGATTTTGTTGTATTCCAGCGATCTTAGATAGGAAAACAAAGTAGTTAAAACAAAATCATTAAAACCTGTTAATATGGTTATTTTCAACAATATTCTTCGATTTCCTGAAGAAAACGTTTTCATGTTATCAAACAAATTGACAATGCTTCGGTATGCAACATATAACAGAACAGTGTTCAGATTATGACCAGCCTAATCATGAAAACTTACAATAGGATGAGATTCTGTAGACCATCAAAAGTCCTGGGTGCAAGATTACAGATATTGTTGTTGTACAGATATCTAAGATAGGAAAACACATTGTGGTGAAAAACATTGTATTGAAACATACATAAATGGGTAATATTCAAAAACGTTTTCAGATTTCAGTTCATGAAAGCATACTTAAATCTAAGTGATTGGTCATAATACTTAGAAAAATTATTCTGCCAGCATTATATAGTAACTACAATCAAAAATATAAAATGGAATTTTGATAGACAACACTGGATCTGCATCGATATAAAAAAAAAGATTCAGTGAAATGCTACCCTCCATTTACAAGTGTTATTGTATGGGACAAGTTATTATTTAAAAAAAAAAAAAAAAAAAAAAAAAACACAAGGTGTTCGTGCTATCGCTTGAACACCTACATTTGTAATTAAATATAGTACAAAGGTTGCCGATTACGATGTATCATACGTAGACTAAAATGACAATGCATAGACCTAAATATATTTCGCTCGGCAAAAGTTAGCTACACACTTCTGACGTAATTTGCTTGCATGCAGTAAGAAGTAACTTCATTCAAGATAAATTGTAGGCTCGATGCTGTGTGATTAAAATTTATGACATGAATACTGTAATGGCGCCCCTTGCTCTGAAATTAAGGGCCTACCGCCAGTCATGAAATGCCCATAAGAAAAGAAAGATTTACCAGCTCAAAAAAAAAATGACAGGAACCAACTAAAATAATTTGACAAGAAATAAAATAGGTTTAATAAAATATTCTGCCTCTCGCCACAAGTTACATTGTAGGCACCCAGGGGAAAGCAATATTCGTCAGTCAAGTATAGACTACGTTATAATAAATTCATAAAATAAGCAGTAGCAGAGCTAGCCAGAATAATTGAAGAGTAAGTTTGAGGTTACTGCAATCTAGCTACAACTGAAACCGTAGTCAAGGGTACTGAACCTCAGGACAAAAATGGGATACGTGTCAGGGGATAGGCATGGTAAATATCAACACAAGCCAATTAAATTAACATAACACATCACAGTACATATGAGGTGGTGGATGGTGCAATTTAGAATAAGACAAAATACTCCCCTAATAAAATAAATAATTCCAAAACGGGGCAACTGACCCTAACACAGCATGTAGAAGAAAACTAAGTCAACTTGACTAGGGGTGACCAACAGAGGGCTCTACTAATAATTTGAAATCTTAAAGGAACAAACTAACATAAAAAATACGGATCAATATTTTTTTCTTACACTGCCCTCGCCTGTAGAAAAGGCGCATCTCTATTTGACAAAATTTCATTTGTGCCGGCATCTATGTGTACATTATGACTTCACAGGTTTTCCAACAGTTAGAGCAGAAAAACAGTAACAACGTCAAATTAGCACGAGATTTGTGATCACTCTAAACAATTTAGCTGTCTGCCATAAACGCAAATTAACTATTTTGAAGCATTCCACAATCCATTGATTAAATACAACGGACACAAGCTATTTCTATCTCACTTTAGTGTCCAACTAATCTGGTCTGCAGCCCAAATAATGCACAGTGTTCTTATGCAGTTATATTTAATAATCACAACTGTTTATTTAGTTCATGTCACAAAATCTCCTGTGCGTAGCCACATCAGTAGTCGTTGTCGTTGAATATGTGTTAGCGCAAACTCCACATCTTCGTGACTTGACTGACCTGCCTCCTGTAGTTCTCACTGTTCTGATGTTGCTACTCCCTGGTCCCCAGTGAAAGTTCCAGCGATGTTCTCCTCAGATGTATTTTCTGCATGGTAGGATTCCTCCTCTCCATCCATCTCACGACCACTAGCGGTTGCTGCTGCTTCTCTGGTAGGGTATGGGTTAACATCTTGGTTTCTAGACGTTTCTCTTCCGTCCCCAAGGTTCTCATCAGTAGCATCATTTCTTCCAGCCAATCCATCCATCTGTTCTGTCTCACCGTTGTCAATGGCATCTCTGGTAGTAACACCCTGACTGCTGTTACCGCCCAAAATTTCTTGTGAAAAAGAGCTTGAAACACACGATTTTAGTCTATCGAAATGGACAACTTTTCTATGTCATTTCTCCATATGTTTGATACAGTAGAATGTATCTGAAATACATTTGATGATTTGATAAGGACCCTTCCAGTGTGATTGGAGTTTAGGGCTATGCCCAATTTTACGAAGATACCTGTAAAGCCAAACTCGGGGACTTGGAGAGTACTGACTGCCCTTTAATTTGGCATTGTACAACTGTTTTTGCCTTTTTTGCTCTCCTTGAATATTTTTTCTTGCCACTTCAAAGGACTTTCACATACGGGAGTAAAGTTCGGATGCATACTCATCTGGACTTGTGTTTTCTCTCCTTTCAGGATGACTAATTAATAAAACTAGTGGCAATGACAACTCTCTTCAAAACATTTTATTTTGGCTAACCCCAGTCGTTTCCTGCTCACTTGCTCGATACACCATCATGGCGTATGGAAGATGTACATCCCAATCAGACTGGTCTTCACTAACATACATACTGAGGATAGTCTGTATCGTACGGTTGAACCGTTCAACAAGACCATCTGACTGGGGGTGGTAAGGAGTCGTACGAGTTTTGTTTATTCCTAACAACTGACAAATTGACTGAAAAAGTCGGCTTTCAAAATTAGTTCCTTTGTCAGAGTGTATACTCAGTGAAACACCAAAGCAACAAATAAACTGTTCAACTAACACTTTAGCAACTGTTTGTGCTTCTTGGTTGCGTAAAGGATACACTTCTGTCCACTTAGTACAGTAATCCATGACTACTAAAATATATCTGTTGTCATGTTTCGAATGGGGCAACTGTCCAAAAACATCTATGCCCAATCTTTTTAATGGGGCAGCAACAGCAAAAGGTTGCAGAGGGGCCTGCAACCTTGAAGCCGGAGACTTTCTTCTAACACAGGCATCACATTGACTAAACGTTCTACCTCATCACTGTAGCCAACACAGTAGTTTTGTGCTGATTGCCAGACCTACGACAAATATCAAAATCAAAAGAACTTAGTGTGTCTAACCACCTAGGAAGTTGTCCCTGGATATTTCTGAAATTGAAAAGCCATTGAACCGTGATCGGACAAAATGAACAACGGCTAGAAGCTCACGCCTGGTGATGCTGTAATTGAGTTCTGCTTTGCTAAGCTTTCGGCTCGCATACCCAATTACCTTTTCTTAACTATTCTGAATTTGTGAATAAACCACACCTACAGCATCTCCACTGGTGTCTGTGTCAAGGATAAATGGTAATGAGAAATCTGGAAAAGTCAAAATTGGTGTAAAAGTTAATTTCTCTTTCAACAATGTAAAAGCCATATGTCACATGATGTGTCCATTTAAATTTGACATCTTTCTGTGTAAGTCAGTGTACCGGTGCAGCAATAAAGGCAAAATTTCTGATCAATCGCCTATAATATGAACACAACCCCAGAAAACTTCTAACATCTTTACGAGGACGTGTAGTAGGCCAGTCACACACTTTAGCCGTCATCTCTGGATTCGTTGACACACCTTGTGCTGATACAATATGACCAAGGTAACAGACTTCAGTTTGATTTAAATTTAGGCGCTTTATAAATTTTATTTGATTGATTGATCGATTGAAATAAAGAGCATTTCTTGGGTTTTAATGTAAGACCTGCTTCGGACAGTCATCTAAAACCTTCACCTAAGCAGGTGACATGTTCTTCAAAGGATGGTGCAAAAATAAGAATATCATCTAAATAGACAAGACAAGTTTTCCAGTGGAGCCCACTTAAAACCAACTCCATCAGTCTTTCAAAGGTGCTAGGGGCATTACAAAGCCTGAAGGGCATGATATTGAAATCAAACAGGCCACTACCTGTAGTGAACGCCATCTTTGACTTGTTCTAAGGGTAGATTTCAACCTGCCAGTAGCCACTTGCAAGATCTAACGATGAAAACCACTTTGAGCTAGCAAGAGCATCGAAACTGTCGTCTATTCGTGGCAAAGGATATGCATTTTTGAGTGTTACATCATTTAGTTTTCTATAATCTATACAAAAACGTGTAGATCCATCCTTTTTAACCAACACCACTGGGCTTGCCCAAGGACTGGAAGATGGAGAAATAACACTTGCATCAATCACATCTACCTGTTTCTGTGCTTCATGTCTTTGGTGGTAAGGTAATCATCACGCGTGGTTTGGCATTACCTGTGTTTATACTGTCATATGTCACTTTTGTCTCTCCAAGTTCACCAGATTTTGAAAAAATGATGCTGTGTTCATGTAACAAATCTTTCAGTTTATGCTTCTGCTCTCTGGTCAACTGGGCAGAACTACGCTCAAGCAGTTCCTCCACAGCTATGCCTAATGTATTATCTGAACTGTGTGCTTGCTCACTTTCCAATGGATCTCCTGGTTGAAAAAAAGCAATGTGTTTGCCTTTATGCAACACAGAAGGCTTGGGTTGCACATTAAGGACTCGTTTTTGTGAGGGTTTGCAAACACTCATCCAACCAAAATACCATTGTCACTATCTGCAAATCTTCCTGAAGATTCTACTACTCCTGAAGTTACTTTACCACGCATGTGTAATTTACAAGGGACAATTGTCTCTTGGTTAGTAGGGATTACAACTGTCTCTGCAACTGAAATGCGACAACATATCTAAGAGGTAATCTCTGTGATTATTGGAACTGTTACTTTCCCTAACCTAATTTTGTATTGAGGAATGTCGAAAATTTGACAACAGCTTGTCAAGAAATCCAACCCCAAAATACCAGCATAGGCTATTTCTGCTACAAGGACTTTGTGATGTCTGCATAATCCACCAACTCTAATAGTCAACATAACACAACCCTCAACCTGTAAGGTACTACCTTCCACATCAACTACCGAATAATTACAAGCATTACATGTACTTAACCATAATTGCTTCGTCCTTCGGATGGGACGTAAAGCCGTAGGTCCCGTGTGTTGTGTAAAGCACGCAAAAGAACCCAGGATACTTATCGTGAAGGGGCTTGCCCCGGTGTTTCTGGTTTGATTTGGCTGCAAATTGTGCCACCGCGCTCTCTCATTGTGGGCGTTTTGATTATTCACATTATAATTCCTTCTTTACAAATCCCACATCTGGTTGTTTATCGTTGTTTCTGCGCCTTGAGTACCTTATAGGTAGACACGTGCGCTATATAAGACTTCGTTATTATTATTATTATTATTATATAGTAACTACAATAAAAACAGAATTTCGACAACACTGGATGTGCATTGATATAAAAAACTGTTCGATGGAATGCTACCCTCCATTTGCAAGTGTTATTGTATGGGACAAGTTATTTATTATTTGGAAAAAAAAATAATAAATAAATAAAATAAATAAATGATTTGTACAAATGTTGATTATGATGTGTCATACATAGACTAAAGTGATAATGCATAGACCTAAATATATTTTGATCGGCAAAAATGAACCACGCACTTCTAATCTAATTTGTTTGCATGCAGTGAGAAGTAACTTCAGTCAAAATAAATCGTAGGCTCCATGCTGCGTAATTGATATTTATGACATGAATACTTACAATTTATTGAGATTTTGTAGACCATCAAATGTTCCTGGTGTAATATCACTGATTTTGTCGTTGTACAGCCATCTAAGATGGGAAAACAAAGTAGTGTTATAGTCCATTAATTTTGTTATTTTCACCAATGTTCTTAGGTTTTCCTGAACTTCACTCTCTGAAACATTGTAGTGGTATAAGACAATCTTAACATGTATCATACCCAAGGTTCACATATTTGGGGAAAATAAAATCACAATAAATATAAATAGACAACAGTTGAGTGCATTGAAATTGAAGAAAGTTTGTTGTCCTACAGGCCTCCCATTTGACAAGAGTTTTTCGATCGCCAGACATGAACTTTGCACTCTGTCAAATTTGTTGCCGAGAGATGTAACTTTAATCAAGAGAAATCAGTTACTTGATGCTGCGTGATTGAAATTGATGACATAAATACTTACAAGGTTTGAAGACTTTGTAGACCATCAAATGTTCCTGGTGCAATTCCACTGATTTTGTTGTCATTCAGTCCTCTTAGATGAGAAAACAGAAGCATTAAAACAAAATCATTAAAGCCTGTTAATATGGTCATTTTCAACAATGTTCTTAGATTTTCTTTAAGAAAATGTTAGTTAGTGAAACGCTTTTATGGTATCAAACAATTTGAAAATATTCCTGCCTAATGTTCAATCATTTTATAAAATTAAATTTACAAATGAATCTCAATAGACAACAGTTCAGTGCATCGAGAAATAAATGAGGTAAAAAAATAAAACCGTGAATCATGATAGACAACACTTGGGTGCATCAAAAATACTCAAATTACAGTTGGTCAAAATCTAACAGATCAGTGTTCAGATTATGACCAGCCTAACTATGTAAACAGTGGGTTCTGCCTTCGAAACATGAAAACTTACAATTTAATGAGATTGGGTAGACCATCAAATGTTCCTGGAGCAATTTCACTAATTTTGTTGTTGTACAGTTGTCTAATATGGGAAAACAAAGTATGGTGAAAAAACATTGTATTGAAACATAAATAAATTGGTAATATTCAAAAACGTTTTCGGAATTCATGACAGCATACTTAAATGTAAGTGATTGGTCAAATACTTACAGAAATTATTCTGCCAGCATTATATAGTAACCACAATCAAAACAATAAAAATTGAATTTCGATAGACAACATTGGATGTGCATCGATATATAAAAAGATTCAGTGGAATGCAACCCTCCACTTACAATTGTTATTGTATGAGACAAGTTATTTATTATTTGAAACAAAACAAAATTAAATATATGTTCTTAGGTTTTCCTGAACTTTACTCTCTGAAACATTGTAATGGTATCAGACAATCTTAACATGTATCATGTCCAAGTGTTAGTGCCAAAATCTAGGGCTGTGCCGGGTATCCGGGTACCCGATCGAAACAGTCATTACCCGGTTCCATTTTTCGGTTCCAATTACCCGTAAACGACTTTTTATAATTCGGACTTAACATTTGAGCGGTGCAAACAGAAATCTGTGACTCTTGAACAATGCACTTGTACAGACAATTATCTTTAAATTCAAGAGATTACACTCCAGTAAAGAAAAGATCGATAGTATGGTATCCTCTGTATTATATTAAAGTCAATTTGTTACCATTTACAGTACATGTATTTGTACACCACCGGAGGCATGTTTTCAACATAAATGAAAACGGGTATCCGGGTAATCGAAGTTTCCTGATTTCGGGTATCCGGTTCCAAAAATATCCGAAAACGCACAGCCCTACCAAAATCATCACCAGTAAACTTATAAAGCGCCCTCTCTTGACTTAGTTGCACTAGGCTGACAGGACCGTAGTAGAATATAGTTTTTCAACCTCCATAAATATCTCTCTGTCGCAAAGTAAAAACCACTGAAGTTTTGTATTAGATAAACACAGTTTCACCCATTGTAGTAGGCAAGGCATCAGTTGGAGCGATCATAAAAGGCTTTGAATAGTTAAAGGTGTGTAAACTTGTGTAATTTAGGTGGTCGCGTGTGACAGCAGCGCTAACACCTCTTGAAATTGTTTTTTGGTGTTTTTTTTTCTCCTTCTCGATGAGACTTCTCTAAAAAAAAAAATAAAATAAAAATTAAAAAAAAAAAAAAAAACACCATAGTTGCCAAGTTCAGAATGACTTCATGTTTTGTAGTAATAATCCTTGGAGTTCCTAGATGTAAATAACGGTGACGATGTAAGAATTTCACCACTGATTCATTTCATAATTAATCGTTATGCATGTGTGTATTGAGTTAAATATTAAACGGTTATTTTGCAGTCTAGATGCGCACACAATCCTGCAGCTGTACATACCAAGGTCACCAGTACATGTAGCAACATTTGGGGTGCATGGACTGTTAAAATGTAAATACCGCCCTCTGGTGTTTTGACTGGTTGTCTAGACAGATCAACGGGTATTTACTTTCTGTTATGTCTAAAAATGTCAGCATGTGCCTTGACCTGGTCAACTCATGGTGCACAAATATTGCCAAACGTTCAGTGCTGGTCATTGTAATCTAACGTCGCATTCACTACGTTGGAAGAATATCTCTTTTTATGGCAGCAGAGTTAGCAGCTGTTTTCAAGCTTTGGAAAGAAGTGTTTAAATTGTTAAAGAAGCAGAACAAACGAAGAGGGATTTCACATGTTCATGTCATTTCATTCTCTGTTTTTGATCATGATGCATGTGCATATAAGATGTAAGCTTTCCGATATCGCCATTGGAGGAACAACAATTTTTCCAAATGAATGTTTGAATCAGTACAGTTATATTCATGTATGCCTCATTCCCAGGGCTTATCAGTAACCTCGTACCCACTGCTCATGAATGCTAATAATATAAATATGCACAGATGACAAGAATACACATTCTTTCAATCGTCTAAAAAGAAGGGGTTTTCAAAAACAAACAAGTTTGCAAAAACAATATACTTCGTAAAATTAAGTTGATTCATTGGCAAAGTTTTTTCAGGTCTGGAAAATTCGCGGACTCTTCAAGAAGAGGCAAATCTTAAACACAAATTGTAACTATGAACACCTTTTGAAATTGTTTGGTTTTTAGGTGTTGGAATGAATTAGTATAGTTAAAAATATTGTTGGGAATGTCAGTGCTGAAAGGATGAAATCTGGAAAACAAAATCGCAATGACATCATCAGGTGTCAAATTACATTGAAACAAAGGTTATTATATCAGAAAATCATATCTTCTGAACCAACAATGGAAAAATTGTAATTATATGAAACTATTATACTAACGTTATTTTTTTCATGAACATGAGAAAGTTTGATTGTGTCAGATGTCTGACCAAATAACCTCATCTGACATTTACTTCCAAACAGGAAGTTCAAATTCAACACATTCTAATGCAAAATTGCAAGGTCTTTTGATTATGAAATTGATATTTTTATAAAAAAAGATGACCCACATTTGAAAAATATGATTGTGACATCATCAGTGATAATTTCATTGAACCGCAAGTTCTTGCGACCACCCTGTGTTTGTACCAACAAACAGTTGAGCTCTAGTTTTATGCTTGTGTTTGGAGCGTTGGAAACTCACGTGAGACCTAGTTCTGTTGGAAGTATACGTGAATTAACGTTATATACAAGAAGATAGGCATGTACATTTAAGTTGAAAAACCGTTTTGCTAAAATTGAGTTTCATCAGAATAAGCAAAAATGGATGAACTTGAGGACAGTGTAATGATGTCCAGTGTAGATCCATGGTTACCGGCACCTAGAGCCAGTCCAGTCATGCCAAGTGAATATTTTAGTATTACTACTACTGGCATGACTAGTGAGAGTGGAGGCAAAGTACAGGATAATGGTCTGTCCTCTTTTCTTCAACATCAAGGAGAAATGATGATGCAACAAAATGAACTTATGAAGTTGAAGTTATTGGTTGAACGCCACATGAGATCAGCCCTAACTCAAAGACAAATACAACCATTCAGTGGAAATCCGCTTGATTATCATGCTTTTGTAAGGGCTTTCGAACATTCCATCAAATCTAAGACCAACAATGATAAGGACAAGATCTATTTCTTAGAGCAGTATGCCAGAGGGGAAGCAAACGCCATTGTGAAAAGCTGCATATATGGTGAGGATTCAGCACAAGCTCTCTCAAAGGCTAAACTTCTGCTGAAAAGGAAGTTTGGGGATAAGCATCACATCATGGACAGCATGGTGTCAAAGGCAGTTGAATGGCCTGACATCGATATGCAGTATTTATCACAGAGCTGCATAACCTGGCAAAGGATCTCACAATGGAACAAGAGATCAATCATTCTCAGAATCACATCAAAATTGCCATACAAGCTGAGAGATAGATGGAGAAATTTGGCTGATGACATTCAAGAAGAGAAAAGAAATGTCATTTATGATGATGTTATTTTCGTCAACAAACAAGCACGCATTGCATGTAACCCAGTCTATGGAGACATAGTTAAAGCAAATGACAAAGGAAAAGGAAATAATATCAAGTCAAGCCCAAGAAGTACTAAAACACCAAGTACCAGTTTCTACACAGCTTACAGACAAGACATATGCCTTTATGGACTCTGGCAGTAATGCTATAATTTGTGTTGATGCAGTGGTGAATAGGCTAAAGGAGAAAGGAAAAGCCATCAACATACAATTAGTGCAAACTTTGACTGACGAGAAGGTTGTGAAGGGTCATGTTTGAGAGACTTAGAGATTATGAACCTACATGACTCACACAGTCATCAACCTTCCAGAGGTTTATACCTAGGCACAAATACCAATGGCTACAGAGGACATCATCACCAATGATGACTTAAAGAAATGACCATATCTACATCGTGTTGAGTTACCATCCATAGATGCTGAAGTGGGACTGTTAATTGGAAACAATATCTCAAAAGCAGCAGAACCATTTGAAGTTATCAACATTGAGCATGGTGGCCCATTTGCTTGTCCATCAGTCCTTGGTTGGCAGGTTTATGGGTCAACAAAGAATCAAGATCAAAAGAGAGTCATCTCCCAGAGTGAAAGTTAAGGCCAGAGATGACATTGATGAAAAGTTGGAGAAACTTTTCAACCAAGACTTCAATGAGAGACTCATTGATGATAAGCCAGAGAAATCAAAAGATTTACTTTTCACCAAGAAGGTGGAAAATTTTATCAGAGTTGTTGATGGTTATTTTGAGATTGCGCTCCCACTGAGACATGATGAAGTTAAGATGCCGAAGAAGAGACCACAAGTAAAGAAGAGAGCAGCCCATTTAGAAAGGAAATTTCTGCCACAACTCCAGAGTGAATACACATACTACATGGAGTCCATGTTAAGCAAGGGCTATATGGAGAAAGTTTCTAAGAGAGAGACAAAGAGGGATGATGGTAGATTGTGATATCTTCATCATCACGGTGTAATGCACCAACAGAAAAACAAATTAAGGGTGGTGCATGACTGCACAGCCAACTACAAAAGGTGTCTCCCTCAATAAACAGTTGTTACAGGGGCCAGACTTAACCAACAGCCTAGTTGGTGTGTTAACAAGATTTACGCAGGACAAGGTTGCCCTCATGGCTGATATTGAAGGCATGTTTTCCCATGTCCTTGTGCCAAGAGAGGACAGAGACCTACTGAGGTGGCAAGATGGTGATTTGACAGAATACTGCATGAAAGTGCATGTATTCGGTGCAGTTTCCTCTCCTTCATGTGTGAATTACGCTTTGAAGAGAACTGCAGATGACCAAGCAGAAAACTTTGGCCAAGAAATAACGCACATAATTTATCGTAACTTCTACTCGTGAAAGGTTTGACTAAGTATGTAGAAGAGGATGATTCTATCTTACCAAGTGGGTGAGTAACCAAAGGAAATGTTTTAGAAAACATTCCAGAAAATGAACTAGCAAAGTGTGTCAAAGGTTTGAACATTGATGATGAGAGCAGAGCTGCCAACTCTTCCGGATTCTGCAGAAGACTTCGCGTATTTGACGGTAATTTACTTACTTAAAATATATGCAAGGAGGCCTCTCCTTTTGGCACCAAAAGGAGAGGCCTCCTTGCATATATTAAGTAAATGATCACAACACGCGAAGTCTTCTGCAGAATCCGGAAGAGTTGGCAGCTCTGTGAGAGGTTGCCCACTGAGAGAGCGCTTGGCATGATGTGGTCCATTGAAGAGGATGAGTTTGGATTCAGAATTCAGATGAAAGATAGACCACTGACAAGAAGGGGTATTTTGTCTATAGTCCTCTCCATCAACGATCCTTTTGGATGTGTCTTGCCAGCTGTGCTCCCAGCTAAGCAGTTACTTCAAGCCATGTGTTGGCTGAAGTTAAGATGGGACAAAGAAACTCCTCTGGATCCGAGAAGGAAGTGGCATAGCTTGCAGATGGAACTACCAAGGCTAGCAGATTTCAAGAAGGAAAGATGCATGAAACCAGAAGAATTTGAGGATGAGCGACTCGAGTCAGTCACCGTTCATCACTTTGTTGATGCCAGTGAGTCAGGCACTGTTTCGTATTTGAGATTGGTTTATGATGTAGGAGGGATCAAGTGCTCATTTTTAATGAGTAAATCACGAGTGGCCCCACTCAAGCAGGTGACGATTCCAAGAATGGAGCTGACAGCAGCAATAGTAGCAGTTCGAGTTGATCATATGATCAAAGGGGAGCTTTAAATTGAAGTGGATAACACCTACTTTTGGACTGACAGTATGTCTGTGCTCTGGTATGTCAACAGTGGAACAACACACTTTAAGACATTTGTGGCTAACAGATTAGCAGTTATCCTTGATGGCTTCAACCCAACTCAGTGGCATCATGTTGAGTCAGCACACAAAACCTGCTGATGTTTGCTCTAGGGGGAGAAAAGTTGAACAGTTTCTTCAGATGAAAGAGTGGAAGGATGGCCCAGAGTTCTTACTTCAGCTTTAAGATAAATTGCCCTCAAGACCAGAACTTAGTTGGTTTAATGCACCACAAGATCCAGAAGTAAAAAGAGTTGTTCTTGCAAATATCCTTAAGCCAATTGACTGATAGAGAAGTACTCTTGACCAAGTAATTCAGCATTCATCAGACTGGTTCAGGCTGAAGAAGGTAGTTTGCTGGATGTTAAGATTTTGAAGATATATGAAGGTGAAGATTTGCAGGGTGCACAAACTCTGAAGGAACTGTAAACTGTAGAGAAGAAAATTTTGCAACATGTGCAAAGTACAACATATGCAGATGAAATTAGAATGCTAGTAGTCAAGGGTGACGGAGGTTGAGTTAGGAGTAGTTAATCAAATTCCAAATGTGTCAGGAAAACTAGTTCCATCTGTAGAGTAGACCCAGTTCTCAGGGATGGCCTTTTACAAGTAGGAGGAAGATTAAGCAGAGCCTCACTACCAGATGATGCTAAGCATCCCATTATCCTCCCTCAAGTTAGTCATGTTTCAACTTTGATTTTGAGGTATGTTCACGAGATGTCTGGGCATAGCGGAAGGAACCATGTACTTGCAAGCTTTCAACAGATGTACTGGATGCCAGTACAAACTCGGCAGTTAGACGGATAGTTGGAAAATGTGTGACATTCAGAAAACAGAAGGCCGGAGTAATGGAACAGAAGATGGCTGACCTGCCTTCTGATAGGCTCAGACCTGACGAACCTACTCTACTCTGTGAAGTAGAAAGTATCATCAACAATAGATCTATCACAAAGGTTTCTGATGATGTGAACGACTTGCAAGCATTGACCCCAAATCACTTGCTTCTTTTGAGGTCAACCATACAACTCCCTCTGGTCACCCAGGAGACAGATATCTTAAGTTAACATAGTTAAGTGTGAAGACAAGCTATGAGCATGATATTGAACCATGGATCCCAAGTGAAAGAATGTTTGCATCATTGGTGAAAATATTGCATTTTCATTGATAGAGGTGTGAGCCAAGCACTGCCTCTGTGTTTATTTTTATAAGGTGCTGTGACCACCTTATTGTGAGCGATTGGAGCAGAAGGATTTCCACCGGTTGAATCAAGGATCAGAACAGTATTATCAGTTTTACAGATCTCCTTGTGTGAATATTACAATTTAATAATGAAGTATCACACTCTTTATGCACATTGTGTGGTTTATAAGAAGTCTTACACATGTATTTACTGTATGGTGTACATGCTCAAAGATTAACTGATTTAGAACATGAACATCTGCCAAGTTATACTGAACATCAGTAAGATGCATTTCAGTAAACTAGACAGCATTTGGTAAACTAGAATTGTCCAAGTCCATAGGATGTGAAATTTAGCAAGTGTAGTGTTTTGTTTTTGTATTTCTTCTTGTCGGATTATTGACAGCACAATCAGATATTCAGTGCGATTACATATCTCCAGAATTGCCTTCCTTAGAAATAGTCACTGTAGATTTTGTCTTTCTTTTCTTACCACAAGGTGATACAAATAGGAATGATACTTTGCTGTGATTGCCTAAGTTTTTAAGTGAAAATTGGAGACGGAAGTTTTCCTCATTATGTGTGTACATGACGTTATGTACCTAAGACTATTGGATAAAACTTTCATGTGTTTAAAGACTGTCTACAAATTTCTACATGTAAGTGTGTTCTCAGTTCTTTATGTTTCACAGCTCATGAAGTTTCATGAAGTGAAATTTACATTGTATAAGGTGCAGTATATATTTGGAATATGAGGAGATACGGGTAAAAAAAAGGTGTTGTTATAAATGTATAGTTGTGATTACACAAAATTTCATCAATGTCCAGAAAGTGCAAGTAGAAAATCATGCACAGGTTAATTATTTTTTTACCTGGTCTTATTCTGGGACAATGGTTTGTGTTTTGAAATGTTACTTTAGTAAACAATGATTTTCAGTTTAACCCTTTCTACTCAGCCCTGTGTAAAAATCGATCCCCAGTGATCGATAAATTTGGAAGCTTGTATTTTTTGTTTGCTTCCCTCTATTTGCTTATGTTTGATACCAATTTGTAGATTATTAGTCTGGCTTTCCAATGATCAAGTTTATTTTGTGATTGAACGTAATGGGTCTTGAGGGTGATACGCGAAGGACACACAGAACGCATGTTTTTCGTGAACGTTCGGTCAATGTGTTTCTGTGATTAACGTTAGACGTGAGAGTCACATTCCTGCCATCGTATTCCAGTAAAATGCCCGTGTGAAAGTGTTAAGTCAAATGCAGATGACACATATCATCAAAGGAAGAGATTTTTCCTTAGAAATTGATGTGAAGTTTTACAAATACACATGTACATGTACATTTCCAGTGTTTACAACTGTAATACAGTTAGTTACTCATTATTGCAAAATTTGCACCAAAATATGCCAAATTTGCATTACTATTCTTGCCTATTATAGTATGAAAAATAAATACAATTAGATTTTTTTAAATTTATGCATGGAATGAGAATCGTTCTTTGAAGCCATGCATTCAAATCACTCCTAACCATAGTGCATCATATACTATTTGCCCAAAACTCACAAAAAACCCATTAAAATTACCCCAAAATTTGGTATTCAAAATGGGCGCCATTTTCAGGGGGTACGGTATAATAAGAAAATTTTAACCCCAAAAAATAATGCCCAAATCATCGGCATTCAAATGGTATATAACTTACTCATATATCTAGACAAATTTAAAAAAATATTTTGCAAGATTTAAACTTAGTCAAACAAAGCTAAAAACAGTCCACAGTTTTAAGGATTAAGCAAGGCCACAAGGACATGTTTAAGAAGTTGTTTATCAGAAAATATACATGAAGGGCCCACAGGTCAAAGTTGTATTCTCATACAGAAATGATACAATGGTTATTACTAGTGCAAAAGAGGTTTCCTGTTGTAGTTAAGAATTTTACTTGAGATATTGGTTATTGACATGCCAGAAAATTGTTTTGTTTCCGAGTTGAGATTTTATTGTGAACCACACACAGTTGTGTTGTAACAAAATTGAAGATGTTTGTGTTTCCAACAATTGAAGACGATGTAAACCATTACCAGTAAAGAAGATTTGGTGGCTTCATGCTGTGTGACTAAATCATGACATGAAAACTACCAGGTAAGTGAGCTTTTGTAGACCATCAAATGTTCCTTGTGTAATGAACTGATCTTGTTCTTGGAGCAATTTCACTGATTTTAATTTTGGACATGAATCTTAGATTGGAAAACAAAGTAGCATTCAAACAAAATCATTAAAGCTCATTCATTTGGTCATTTTCAAAAATGTTTCATAGATTTTCTTTAAAAAACGTTCATGAAACATTTTCATGATATCAAAAAATATTCCTGCCTAATGTTCAATCATTTTATAAAATTAACTTTACAAATGAATCTCAACAGACAACAGTTAAGTGCATCGAGAAATAAGAGGGGGAAAATAAAACGTTTGCTGTACTTTAGAAATTTAAAATTACAAGTGAATCATGATAGAGAAGACTTGGGTGCATCAAAAATGTGACGGGCTCTGCGAAAATGAGTCACATGGGGGTGAACATAATTTTTTTAGTTATATACATGGCTGAAAAGAGCATGCAATAATCTTCATTTTGATACCCGTTAAACAACTGTGGCATGTCCGGTTATGACAAGCCTAAACACGAAAACAGTGCGTACTGCGTTCGAAACATGAAAACTTACAAATCAATGAGATTGTGTAGACCATCAAATGTTCCTGGAGTAATTTCACTGATATTGTTGTTCCACAGCATTCTAACATGGGAAAACAGTACGGTTAAAATTGTATTCAAGCCAATTTATCTGGTTGTTTTCACCTATTTTCTTTGATTTCCCGAAAACAACTTGATGAAACGTTGTCATGGTGACACCATGTAGAAATTCTCTTTTGAGTAAAAAATAGTTCCAAAAAGAATTGGTTGGTTGCAACTCAACATTTTGATCAGTATCCTCTGATCATATTCAGGAGAAACAAAGTTTACTTTGTTTAGAAGATAAAACTACAAATGAATCTTATAGATAAATAGACAATAATGTATTGCATCCAATTAAAACATAAAATAATTTCCTTGTCCTACAGCCATGTGTAGCTGAGAATTTTGACTAATGTTACATTTTATTTTGAAAAACATATCCACGTACAGTATAATGAAGCATGCTGGTTCCACCTTTTGAACACAAATTTTGTTTGTTGTCCCACAGGCCTCCCATTGACACATTTTTCAATCGGCACACATGAACTTCCCACTTCATCTATATTTGTTTGCCATGAGATGTGTAGGGCAAAATTAAATCAATTGTTTATCTCCCGACGCAAGAATTTCACCAATCTATATATATCGCGGAACCCGCTGCTATATAGGATTCTAGCTGGCCAATCGTCATCGGGCAAGCTCGGTGGTCGAGAGGTTAAGACGTCTGCACTAGTAAGCAGGAGGTCGTGGGTTCGAATCCCGCCCGAGTCGCCTGTGTAGTTTTTTCACAGACACTCGGAAAGCACTGAGCATGCAGTGCTATACACACGTCGGTGTAGGGCAAAATTAAATCAATTGTTTATCTCCCGACGCAAGAATTTCACCAATCTATAACTTCAGTCAAGAGAAATTGGTTGCTCGATGCTGCGTGATTGAAATTGATGACATGAATACTTACAAGGTTTGAAGACTTTGTAGACCATTAAATATTCCTGGTGCAATTTCACTGATTTTGTTGCCTTCCAGCGATCTTAGTTAGGAAAACAAAGTAGCGTTAAAACAAAATCATTAATGCCTGTTAATATGGTTATTTTCAACAATATTCTTAGATTTCCTGAAGAAAACGTTTTCATGTTTTCAAACAAATTGACAATGCTTCGGGATGCAACATACACTATACTCAAAAAAATTAAAGGATCAAACTTGTCTACTAATATTTTTCAAAAATAGCATTGACATTGTAACTCATATGAGTGCCATTTTATTCAGTTATGTTCAGGCAACAAAACAAGACACACTTTTGTTCCAGTCCAATGCACACTTGCACTGCAGAGTACAGAAGACCCATGACATTAAAAAAACAGTTTGGTCAACACCATGAGCACAAAAGCAGAAGGAATTCAAATCGGGATTTTCAGTGTCTTAGCTGTCTTTTCTGTCATCTCAATACCTTGTGGAACCTCCACGGTTGCGAATGCACTCCCTGCAGCGTTGCGGCATGCTTCTGATGAGTCTGCGAGTGACATCTTGGCCAATATCTTGCCAGGCCCTACGGAGTGCTTCAGTGAGTTCCTGTACTGTCTGAGGAGGACGTGGCTGCCTTCGAACAGTGTGCTGAAGCAGGTCCCACAAATGTTCAAGGGGATTAAGGTCCGGGTATCGTGCTGGCCAGTCCATTCGCTGAATCCCTAGCTCTGTGCGGACGGGCATTGTCATCCATTAACACAAAGTTTTCACCTACTGCACCAGCATATGGCATAACAATTGGGATAAGGATCTCATTGAGGTAGCACTGTGCATTAATCCCACCCCTAGGGACGACCCCCAATGCTGATTCCTCCCCAGACCATTACTGAACCACCTCCAAAATGATCGTGTTCCACCATGTTGTCCACTTGAAAACGATGTCATCTCTCTCTCCAGACTCGGACACGTCTATCGTTAGTCGAAACACAAAACCTGGATTCATTGGTAAAGAGAACAGGAGTCCAGTGTCTGAGCTGCCAGTCCACATGAGCGTTGGCAAAGTTGCATCTGGTTCTGTGATGTGCTACAGTCAGAGCAGGTACCACATTTGGTCTTCTGGCATGAAGACCATCACCGTGAAGACGATTGCGTATGGTTTGATCACAAACTTGCACTCCTGTTGCATTGTGGAAGGCACCACGCAGTTGGACAGCTGTATGGAACCGGTTCCTAGTGGTCAGAATTCTCAGGTAGCAGTCTTGGGCAGGGGTTGTGGACCTTGGCCGGCCTTGTCCAGGTCTCCTATGGTACTGACCAGTCTCTCTGTACCTCTGTACACCTCTACTAATGACACTCAGACACTCCAAGTCTATCAGCCACTTGCCTCTGAGTCATCCCATCTTCAATCATTTGAACTGCTCTGGCAACGTCAACTTCACTAAGTTGTCTCCGAACAGCACCACAAGTGACTACCACCAGAATTAATGTGCAAAGACAGTGAAAGATGGCCATTTTGAAATTGTGCAATACCTGACCAATGCGCATCACCAAATGCTTTTTGATCCTTCCAGTCAACTGGACTCTGAAACACATGACTGAGCAATTGCATCATGTGACATTCTCTGGTGCTTAACCAAGCATGAACATGTGCTGCAGTGTACAATAAGTAAAATCAATGAGGTATACACCTGGCTGAAATTTCCAAAGGCAAATGTTTGATCCTTTAATTTTTTTGAGTAGTGTATAACAAAACAGTGTTCAGATTATGACCAGCCTAATCATGAAAACTTACAATTCAATGAGATTGTGTAGACCATCAAAAGTCCTGGGTGCAAGATTACTGATGTTGTTGTTGTACAGATATCTAAGATGGGAAACGCATTATGGTCAAAAACATTGTATTGAAACATAAATAAATTGGTAATATTCAAAAACGTTTTCAGATTTCAGTTCATGAAAGCATACTTAAATCTAAGTGATTGGTCAAATACTTACAGAAATTATTCTGCCAGCATTATATAGTAACTACAATCAAAAATATAAAATGGAATTGACAGACAACACTGGATGTGCATCAATATAAAAAAGATTCAGTGAAATGCTACCCTCCATTTACAAGTGTTATTGTATCGGACAAGTTATTAGTTAAAAATTAAAAAATTAAAAAACAAGGTGTTCGCGCTATAGCTTGAACACCTAATTAAATATATTATTAGTACAAATGTTGCCGATTACGATGTATCATACGTAGACTAAAATGAGGTGGAGGTGTTTTATGTTATATAAAAAGTACTATTGTATATAAAGAGATATCACATTTAATTGCTGATGACATTGAAGCTCTTTGTGTTGAGATTAACTTACCACACACTAAACCTATTCTTGTAGGAACCGTTTATAGACCTCCTAGCGCCCACATAGATCACTTGTGTAAACTAGATTCAATATTTCAAAACATTACAACCTTGTATGATGATGTTATTATTCTCGGAGACTTCAATCTTGATTTGAAAAAAAGGAATTAACTCGGGTAAAATTAATAAAATTGCAAAACAAAATAACTTGCACCAGTTAATTAAGGACAACACAAGGATAACTAATGTTAGTCAATCAATTTTAGATCTTATTTTTGTAACAAAACCGGATAAAATTTCAGCATCAGGTGTTCATAGTCTAGGACTTAGTGATCATTCTTTAATCTATTTAATTCGTAAAAACAAAAAAATTAAAGCTCCATCAAGAACAATTAAGTCACGCTCACTTAAACATTTTAATGACAGGGATTTTTTAGACACCATTAAAAATATAAATTGGGATAACATTTTACACTGTTCAGATGTCGATATCGCCTGGAAAAATCTATTTCTAAAGGTTTGTAACATGCATGCACCATACAAAGAAAAACGAATTAAAGGTTCACTTCCTGAATGGATCAGTAGAGACTACATAAGACTATCTAAAGACAGAGATTTCTTTTTTTCAAAAGCACATAAGACAAATAATCCCAAAGACTGGGAAAGAGCTAAATCATTAAGAAACACTGTAAATAACCTAAATAGATCATTAAAAAAGAAATATTGTACTGATGCCATTAAAGAAAATGTAAATAACTCTAAAAAACTATGGGATGTTGTAAAGAAATTAATTCCAAAGAATAAGTCATCTGTTAATCAAGTTAGCACCGACTCAGGTCACACTACCTGTGACAAAGACACTGCTAACCAGTTTAATCTGCATTTCACTTCCATTGGTAATTCTTTGGCTAATGGCATTACTAATATTGGGAATACCAACTTATCTCTTAATAATGCCAGTAATACATGTGGCACTACCACAGCTATTAATATTATGGATAACTTCGAGTTTGATATTATATCACCTGACTTTGTTTTCAAACAAATATCAAATTTCTCAAACAAAAAAAATCACCTGGAATTGATGGTTTACAAATTCGATTTATAAAGCTGGCAGCTCCTATAATTTGTACTTCACTTGCTTATATATGCAATTTATCCTTGCAAACTTCAAAATTTCCTTCCGACTGGAAACAAGCAAGAGTCACTCCTATTTTTAAATCTGGAGACAAATCGGATGTTTATAATTATAGACCAATTTCTGTATTACCTGTTTCAAAAATAATTGAACGAGCAGTTCATAACCAACTGTATATGTATTTAAATGAACGCAATATTTTAAATCCTTGTCAATCTGGTTTCAGAAGTAAACATTCTACAAATACTACACTTTTAGATGTTTCTGATCATATTCTTAAGAACATGAATGATGGTAAAGCTACAGCTGCTATTTTTCTTGACCTGAAAAAGGCATTTGACACTGTTAACCACCATCTGCTTATTGAGAAGCTTAAATATAGGTATTAAAGACAACACATTGAACTGGTTTATTTCTTATCTCTCAAATAGATCTCAAGTTGTTAGTATTAATTCCTCACTCTCTGATTTAAAATGTATTGACATAGGGGTTCCCCAGGGTTCTATTCTTGGACCATTATTGTTTATAATCTTTGTTAATTCACTTGCTGACTGTGTATCTTGCAAGTGCGTAATGTATGCTGATGACACAACTCTTTTGTGCAGTTCAAAAGATTCTCTTACCTTACAATCTGAGCTTAATGCAAACTTAAATAGCATTTCGAAGTGGTTTAATGTAAACAAACTAACTCTTAACATTAATAAAACAAAGCTCATGATATTTGGAACTAAACACACATTACAAAACTTCAAGAATATTTCCCTTACATATGATACTGATATAATTGAAAGAGTGGACAATTTTAAATACTTGGGTGTTGTTTTTGACCCACAACTAACATGGAGTAATCATATTGATCAATTAACCTCTAATGTATCCAAACGTATTGGTATAATTCGAAGAATCAAATATTTTCTTCCTTCGCTACTCTGAATTTGCTTGGCAATGCTCTTGTTATGCCTCTTTTGATTATTGTAGTTCTGTTTGGTCTAATTGTAATGCTCAATATTCTAATTCTCTTCAAATTCTTCATAATAGGCTTGCCAGAATATTGCTCTCTGCTGACAGTCGTACTTCAGTTAACGATCTAATGACTAAACTTAGCTGGAATAAATTAGAACAAAGATGGAATGACCAACTTCTTATCACAACATTTAAATGTTTACAAGGCAACGCACCTTCATATTTATCGTCAAATTTCTTATTCAGTGATTCTGCACATTCCAAGGGTACACGGAGTCAAACATTTAAATGTTTACTTCTTCCACCATGGAAAACTAATCCAGGTAGACGGTCATTCCACTTTAGAGCTGTAAATCGCTGGAATAAGTTGTCAAATGACATTCGGCTCAACTTTAGTACCATGACTACACATTTTTTTTAAAATGCCATCAGTACTCATTAATGCTGACATATTATGATTCCATGTATATTGATATATAGGCCTAATGTACATTTATATGTTTACACTTTTAAACTTAATACTATGTTATGACTGTGTATATTATGTACACATACTGTAAATATATCTTGTATATACTTTTGTAAATTTTAAATACATGTAGTGTAGAATACAATTATGTTTTAATCTGGACCTCTTGGGAGACCAGTACTTTGTATTGAAAGAGATATCCAGAATAAAGATAGAATAAACAAACAAACAAACAAACAATGCATAGACCTCAATATATTTCGCTCGGCAAAAGTTAACTACACACTTCTAACATAATTTGCTTGCATGCAGTGAGAAGTAACTTCAGTCAAGATAAATTGTAGGCTCGATGCTGTGTGATTAAAAAATATGACATGAATACTGTAACGGTGCCCCTTGCTCTGAAATTAGGGGCCTACTGCCAGTCATGAAATGCCCATAAGAAAAGAAAGATTTACCAGCTCAAAAAGAAAGAAAAAATTGCAGGAACCAACTAAAATAATTTTACAAGAAATAAAATAGGTTGAATAAAATATTCTGCCTCTTGCCACAAGTTACATTGTAGGCACCCAGGGGAAAGCAATTTTTGTCAGTCAACTATAGACTACGTTATAAATTCATAAAATAAGCAGTACCAGAGCTAGCCAGAATAAATGAAGAGTAAGTTTATGAGGTTACTGCACTCTAGCTACAACTGAAACCGTAGTCAAGGGTACTGAACCTTAGGACAAAAATGGGATAAGTGTTGGGGGGTAGGCATGGTAAATATCAACAAGGCAATAAAATAAAATGGTACTTACACAGCACAGTACAGATGAGGAGGTGGATGGTGCAATTTAGAATAAAATAAATAATTCCACAACGGGGCACCTGACCCTAACACAGCATGTAGAAGAAAACTAAGTCAACTTGACTAGGGGTGACCAACAGAGGGCTCTACTAATAATTTGAAATCTTAAAGGAACAAACTAACATAAAAAATATGGACCAACATTTTTTTGTTTCACTGCCCTCGCCTGTAGAAAAGGCGCATCTCTGCACCTGAAAAATACAAAAACAATTTCTTGACAAAATTTCATTTCCCCCCCGCCCCCAAAAAAAATTTATGTATATACAGCCTCTGGCATCTATGTGTACATTATGACTTCACAGGTTATCCAACAGTTGGAGCAGAAAAACAGTAACAACGTCAAATTAGCACTAGATTTGTGATCACTCTAAACAATTTAGCGGTCTTCCATAAATACAAATTAACTATTTTGAAGCATTCCACAGTCCATTGATTAAATACAACTGACACAAGCTGTTTCTATCTCACTTTAGTGTCCATCTCATCTGGTCTGCAGCCCAAATAATGCACAGTGTTCTTATGCAGTTATATATATTCAATAATCACGACTGTTCATTTAGTTCATGTCACAAAATCTCCTGTTCGTAGCCACATCGGTAGTCGTTGTCATTGAATATGTGTTAGCGCAAACTCTACATCTTCGTGACTTGACTGACCTGCCTCCTGTAGTTCTCACTGTTCTGATGTTGCTACTCCCTGGTCCCCAGTGAAAGTTCCAGCGATGTTCTCCTCGGATGTATTTTCCATGTGGTAGGATTCCTCATCTCCATCCGTCTCACCACCACCATGGGTTAACATCTTGGTTGTTGGACGTTTCTCTTCCGTTCCCTAGGTTATCATCAGTAGCATCATTGCTGCCAGCCAATCCATCCATCTGCTCTGTCTCACTGTTGTCAATAGCATCTCTGGTAGTAAAGTAACACCCTGACTGCAGTTATCACCCAAGACTTCATGTGAAAAAGAGCTTGAAACACATGATTTTAGTCTATCAAAATGAACAACTTTTCTATGTCGTTTCTCCATATGTTTGATACAGTAGACTGTATCTGAAATGCATTTGATGACTTGATAAGGGCCCTTCCAGTGTGATTGGAGTTTAGGGCTAAGCACAATTTTATGAAGATACCTGTAAAGCCAAACTCGGTCACCTGGAGAGTACAGACTGCCCTTTAATTTGGCATTGTACAACTGTTTTTGCCTTTTTTGCTCTCCTTGAATATCTTGTGTTTTCTCTCCTTTCGGGATGACTAATTAATAAAACTAGTGGCAATGACAACTCTTCCAAACATTTTATTTGGGGTAACCCCAGTCGTTTCCTACTCATTTTGCTCGATACGCCATCATGGAAGATGTACATCCCAATCAGACTGGTCTTCACTAACATACATACTGAGGATAGTCTGTATCGTACAGTTTAACCGTTCGACAAGACCATCTGACTGGGAGTAGTAAGGAGTCGTATGAGTTTTGTTTATTCCTAACAACTGACAAATTGACTGAAAAAGTCGGCTTTCAAAATTAGTTCCTTTGTCAGAGTGTATACTAAGTGGAACACCAAAGCAACAAATAAACTGTTCAACTAACACTTTCTTCTGAAGACTTTCTTCTGACACAGGCATCACATTGACTAAACGTTCTACCTCATCACGGTAGCCAATCCAGTAGTTTTGTGCCGATTGCCAGACCTATGACAAATATCAAAATCAAAAGAACTTAGTGTCTCTAACCACCTGGCAAGTTGTCCCTGGATATTTCTGAAATTGAAAAGCCATTGAACCGTGATCGGACAAAATGAACAACGGCTAGAAGCTCACGCCTGGTGATGCTGTAATTGAGTTCTGCTTTGCTAAGCTTTCGGCTCGCATACCCAATTACCTTTTCTTAACTATTCTGAATTTGTGAATAAACCACACCTACAGCATCTCCACTGGCATCTGTGTCAAGGATAAATGGTAATGAGAAATCTGGAAAAGTCAAAATTGGTGAAGTTAATTTCTCTTTCAACAATGTAAAAGCCATGTCACATTGATGCGTCCATTTAAATTTGACATCTTTCTGTGTAAGTCGGTGTAATGGTGCAGCAATACAGCCAAAGTTTCTTATAAATCGCCTATAATACGAACACAACCCCAGAAAATATCTAACATCTTTAAGATGACGTGGAGTAGGGCAGTCATGCACTTTAGCCATCTTCTCTAGATTCGTTGACACACCTTCTGCTGATACAATGTGACCAAGGTAACAGACTTCAGTTTGAAATATAGAGCATTTCTTGGGTTTTAATTTAAGACCTGCTTCGGACAAGACAAGTTTTCCAGTGGAGCCCATTTAAAACCAACTCCATCACTCTCTCGAAGGTGCTAAGGGCATTACAAAGACCGAAGGGCATGATATTGAAATCAAACAGGCCACTACCTGTAGTGAACGCCATCTTTGACTTGTCCTAAGGGTCGGTTTCAACCTACCAGTAGCCACTTGCAAGATCTAACGATGAAAACCACTTGGAGCTAGCAAGAGCCTCGAGACTCATCTATTCGTGGCAAAGGATCATCTTTGAGTGTTACTTCATTTAGTTTTCTATAATCTATACAAAAATGTGTAGATCCATCCTTTTTAACCAACACCACTGGGCTTGCCAAAGGACTGGAAGATGGGGAAATAACACTTGCATCAATCACATCTACCCGTTTCTGTGGTTCAAGTCTTTGGTGGAAAGGTAATCATCGTGCACGGTTTGGCATTACCCGTGTTTATGCTGTGATACAAGCTCTACTCAGCAAGGTGGTTGAATAAAGTGAAAGAAAAGGTAATAAGCAACAGAAAAGATGTTCAAAAAATGTATACTAAAGGTTGGAGACAAGACAGTCAAACAAGATAGCAAGTTTCTGTTATTACAGAAAATGGAAGATCTTACACAGAAATAAACAAACAAATTGGAATAGCGAAAGACACATTCATGAAATTGAGAAACATACTGAAAGACAGGAATATAAACAATGAAAACCAAAATAAGAGTTCTTAACTGATATGTATACTCTGTATTCTTATACGACAGTGAATGTTGGACTATCCCTGGAAGGACATGGCACATAGAGAGATCTATCACTTTTGTCTGTCCAAGTTCACCAGATTTTGAATTTTTTTTGCTGTGTTCATGTAACAAATATTTCAGTTTATGCTTCTGCTCTATGGTCAACTGCGCAGAACTACGCTCAAGCAGTTCATCCACAGCTATGCCTAATGTATTATCTGAACTGTGTGCTTGCTCATTTTCCACTGGATCTCCTGTTTGAAAAAAAGCAATGTGTGTGCCTTTGTGCAATACGGAAGGCTTGGGTTGCACATTAAGTACTCGTATAATTGGAATAAAAATTTTGTGAGGGTTTGCAAACACTCGTCCAACCAAAATACCATTGTCACTATCTGCAAATCTTCCTGAAGATTCTACTACTCCTGAAGTTACTTTACCACGCTTGTGTAATTTACCAGGGATAATTGTCTCCTGGTTAGTAGGGATTACAACTGTCTCTGCAACTGAAATGTGACAACACATCTAAGTGGAAATCTCTGTGATTATTGGAACTGTTACTTTCCCAAACCTAATTTTGCATTGAGGAATATCGAAAATTTCACCACATCTTCTCAACAAATACAACCCCAAAATACCAGCATAGGCTATTTCTGCTACAAGGACTTTGTGACGTCTGCGTAATCCACCAACTCTAATAGTCAACATAGCACAACCCTAAACCTGTAAGGTACTACCTTCCACAACTACTGAATAATTACCAGCATTACATGTATATAGTAACTACAATAAAAACAGAATTTCGACAACACTGGATGTGCATTGATATAAAAAACTGTTCAGTGGAATGCTACCCTCCATTTGCAAGTGTTATTGTATGTGACATCTTATTTATTAATTGAAAAAAAAAAAAAAATTATAAAATAAATGATTTGTACAAATGTTGATTATGATGTGTCATACATAGACTAAAGTGACAATGCATAGACCTAAATATTTTTTGATCAGCAAAAATGAACTACGCACTTCTAATCTAATTTGTTTGTATGCAGTGAGAAGTAACTTCAGTCAAGATAAATCGTAGGCTCCATGCTGCGTGATTGATATTTATGACATGAATACTTACAAATTATTGAGACTTTGTAGACCATCAAATGTTCCTGGTGTAATATCACTGATTTTGTTGTTGTACAGCCATCTAAGATGGAAAACAAAGTAGTGTTAAAGTCCATTAATTTTGTTATTTTCACCAATGTTCTTAGGTTTTCCTGAACTTCACTCTCTGAAACATTGTAATGGTATCAGACAATCTTAACATGTATCATGCCCAAGGTTCACATATTTGGGAAAAATAAAATCACAATAAACATCAACAGACAACATTTCAGTACATCGAAATTTAAAAAAGTTTGTTGTCCTACAGGCCTCCCATTGACAGGTGTTTTTCGATCGTCAGACTTCGCACTCCATCAAATTTGTTGCCGAGAGATGTAACTGCAATCAAGAGAAATTGGTTGCTCGATGCTGCGTGATTGCAATTGATGACATGAATACTTACAAGATTTGAAGACTTTGTAGACCATTAAATATTCCTGGTGCAATTCCACTGATGTTGTTGGTGTGCAGCACTCTTAGATGGGAAACAGAAGCATTAAAACAAAATCATTATTATTATTATTATTATACATTTCTGGTAATGAAACCAAGGATGCCTCAAAAGCACACTTAAGCACTGTAGCTCGGAAGCCTGAGGAAACCTGAGGAGACCAGGAGGGCGCTGTCACGGGAGCTAGACGGAGTTTTCCCACCTCGGGAATTTTTAACTTTTTAATCGCCTTTTTTCTCCTTTTTTATTGACCATCCTTGTTTTTTAACCGTATACGATTGTTTTAAGTTTCTTCAAGAATCGGTCTTTGGATTTATTTTTAGTTCGTCGTTCCGATTTTTGATGTTTTTAACCTGTTTTTGATTGTACTGTGACTGTATGTACTGTGAATTACATGTCGGCCATTTTTAATTGATTTCAACGTACGTGTTTAACCATACGGATCTGCCAAGAACATCAATTCCTTATTTTGTTTACTGCAATACTGGATACCAGGATGAATTTTAACATAAGTCTTTTTGCTGTTGGTCTGTTACTGCTTGCCCGAAATTGTGTCAGAGGATGTGAAATTGTAAGTAAAACTGAGGGGTCGGTGTTTAGGCCAGTATGCACTTCATGCATGGAGATCAACCACCAAGCTATTTATGCAGCATCTGTTCTCCCTCGTCAAACATTTGTCAAAACATTGCGTAACTCCAAAGAATTATCTTGGTTACATATTCTGATAATTGGTATGGGAAATGACATTAATATAAACCCGGGTCCCACATCTACTTCATTTACATCATGTACCCAATCTGACGACGCACCATGTGCAATCTGTGGAGACGAGGTGGGCCATCATCCAGTTAAGGGCATTCAATGTGATGCATGTAAAAAATGGAATCATGCTTCTTGCATCAACATGGGTAGTAAAACTTACTACTTTCTTGCTAATACAAGCATTTCTTGGATTTGTGATGGCTGTGGTCAGCCAAATTACTCGCGATCATCGCCATTTTGTGACACTATTTTAATTGAGTCTAACAATCCGTTCAGTCTGCTTGTCTGTGATCAATCACTTAGTGATGAACAACCACTGGCGTCTTAAATCGCCCAAGCCGTCAAAATGTAGAGATCCTCAATCAGGATTAACAAATAAACCCAAACCAAACAAAAGATCTACTAGAGCCAAAAAACTAACTGTTCTTAATATAAACTTCCAGAGTTTGAAAAACAAGACAACTGAACTTCAAGCACTCATTTTTGATCAAAATCCTGACATCATAATTGGGACAGAAACTTGGCTAAATGGCTCAATTCTCAACTCGGAGTTGTTCCCCCCTGATTTTGCAGTCTTTAGAAGGGATCGCCCTGATGGTTACGGCGGTGTTTTAATTGCCATCAAAAATCTTTCTGCCAACCTCATGGATGACCTCGAAACAGATTCTGAATGCATTTGGGTCAGAGTGAACTGCAGCCCTAAGAAGAAAGTGTTCGTAGGAGCCTTTTATAACCCAGACTCCTCACATGGCCCTATCGACATGCTCAGTCTATCATTGACTAAACTTCATCAGATGACGAAGGGCAATTGTGATATTTGGTTAGGAGGTGATTTTAATCTCAGAGACATCAATTGGAATGATCAATCTGTGGCCTTGGGGAGTGGTATTTCTACACAATGTAGGAAATTTATAGATATTTGCAATTCATTTAGTCTGGAACAACTAGTTACTGAACCCACGCGGGATAGCAGCATTTTAGATTTGTTTTTAGTGTCCAACCCTACAGCTGTAGAATCTGTATCCATCCTACCGGGCCTAGGAGATCACAGCATTGTGAAGGTTCACTTAAATACTGGTTGTAGTACACCTAAACCAGTGCGACGTCATTTTTACCTTTACAATAAGGGGAACTTTGAAAATCTTCGAAGTGATCTGAAGGAGTTTGGTGTCAAATTCCTTCAGAGCCTACATCTTCATACAGTGGATGAAAATTGGATCTGCTTGAAAACTACTCTAAACTCACTAACCGATAAATATGTTCCATCTAAGTTAACTTCATCGAGATTTAACCTTCCTTGGTTTTCCCTGCTCTTCGTCGTCAAAATAATAAACTTCAGAGACTGTACAACCGTCAAGCATAAAACACAGTGTACTAGGGATACTCATCTATTCAAAAATGCTCGCAAGATCTACAAGAAAATCTTAATAATGCACACCGCAGTATGTATCTAACATGCTTGATGAAGATCTACAACATAACCCAAAGAAATTCTGGAAATATGTGAAATCTAAACGAACAGACAGCACTGGAGTTCACCCTCTTAAAGACGGAAGTTGTACAGTGTCCGATAACAAGGGCAAAGCAAACATCTTAAACTCCTTCTTCAAGTCGGTCTTCACACAGGAGTCCAATGCGAATATCCCAAATTTGGACCAGGTCTATCCTGACATCGAACCATTGGTGATCTCTACATCGGGTATCCAAAAACTTCTTCATGACATTAATCCATCCAAGGCATCAGGGCCAGACAATATACCAAATCGCATGCTCAAAGAATGCAGTTCTGAACTTGCACCACTACTCTCAGCCCTCTTCAATCAATCCATAAATACTGGCGAACTCCCATCTGACTGGACAACTGCCAATGTGTCCCCTGTCTTCAAGAAGGGAAGTCGCAGTAACCGATAATTACCGCCCAATATCATTAACTTCAGTTTTGTGCAAAACCCTTGAACATGTTATTCATCGCCATATCATGTTTCATCTTGAACAATACGACATACTCACCGACAATCAGCATGGTTTTAGAAAGAGGAGAAGCTGTGATACTCAGTTGCTTATCACCATCAATGACATAGCAAAGTCTGTTGAAAATCGGAAACAAATCGATGCTATATTACTCGATTTCTCCAAAGCTTTCGACCGTGTCCCACACCAAAGACTTCTCGTTAAGTTGAGGCACTATGGTATCACTGGGAACATATATAAATGGGTCTCAAATTTCTTGACATCACGCACCAAAAGTTGTCCTTGAAGGAGAGGCTTCTGGTCTTGTTGACGTCATATCAGGAGTACCACAAGGTACAGTTTTGGGGCCATTACTCTTCCTCTTATACGTGAATGACATTTCATCTCACGTCTCTTCTAAGATGAGGCTTTTGCTGATGATGGCCTGCTCTACCGGGAAATAAAATCATCTGCAGATGCTGCCTTACTCCAAAATGACCTTGATTCACTGTGTAGGTGGGAGAGTGAATGGGAAATGAAGTTTAACCCGGATAAATGTTTCGTAATGCACATGACTACAAAAAAGGCTCCTATTATTTTTAGTTATAATATCAACAACAAGTCCCTTCAAACAACTACAAGCCATCCGTATTTGGGTGTTATCCTTAGCAGTGACTGCAGCTGGTCTCACCACATTAACAAAATCACTACTAATGCAAAACAAACTGTTGGTATCATTCGAAATTTCAAATCATGCAGTCGAGGCGTGAAATCCCGTCTTTACCAGTCGCTAGTCCGTCCTAAACTGGAATATGCTGTGTGCGCCTGGGCCCCATACACTGAAGAAGAAAATAAGCAACTTGAGGGTATCCAAAGATCGGCGGCTAGAATGTGCTGTAATAATTATAACAGAACCTCAAGCGTCACAACTATGCTCCAAGATCTTGGTTGGCCACTCCTTCAATCAAGAAGAGTCATGACACGTCTAGTCATGCTCTACAAGATTTCACATGGTTTGGTGGATGTAGACTCAAAACCAAATCTCACCATCCAAACAAGAACTCTCAGACGATCCCATCAATTCTCATATCATCGTGTTCATGCAAAAAGTAAGATCTACAGCACTAGTTTCTTTCCATCCATGATTCCACATTGGAACAATCTGCCCCCCTCAGTCATCAATGCTCCTAATTTAAGTCTGTTTAAAAGTGCTGCAGCAGATTTTCTGTTTAATACCAATGTCCCCTCATAGCTCCTCTAGCCCCGTGCCACGCCACTCTAGCGGGATGCGGCTGTAGCCGTTTTGCTGGAGGAAGAATACAGACAGACAGAACCTGTAAACAAGGGCGCTTGCTATGTGAACCAGAAACACCGGGGTAAACCCCCTACTCTTCCACGATAAGTGTTCTGGGTTCTTTTACGTGCATTACTTAATCTAGTACACGGGACCTACGGCTTAACGTCCCATCCGAAGGACGAAGCAATTATGGTTAAGTGTCTTGCTTAGGGACACAAGCGCCGTGACTGGCCAGGCCGGGATTCGAACCCACATTCTGACAACACCAGAACTTGAGTCCGATGCACTAGACCGCTCGGCCACGACACCCCTGAAACCTGTTAAAGCCTGTTAATATGGTCATTTTCAACAATGTTGTTAGATTTTACGTTAGTTAGTAAAAAGTTTTCATGGTATCAAACAAGTTGAAAATATTCCTGCCTAATGTTCAATCATTTTATAAAATTAACTTTACAAATGATTCTCAATAGACAACAGGAAAAAAATCAAATGTTCACTGTATTTTTGTAAGGGCTTTTGAACATTCCATCGAATCTAAAACCAACAATGATAAGGACAAACTATTTCTTAGAGCAGTATACCAGCAAATGCCATTGTGAAAAGCTGCATATATGGTGAGGATTCAGCACAAGCTCTCTCAAAGGCTAAACTAATTCTACTGAAAAGGAAGTTTAGAGATAAGCATCACATCATGGACAGCATGGTGTCAAAGGCAGTTGAATGGTCTGACATCAAACAAGAAGACAAAGATGAGCTTCATCGATATGCAGTATTTATCAAGGAGCTGCATAACTTGGCAAATGATATCACAATGGAACAAGAGATCAATCATTCTCAGAATATTAGAATAATCACATCAAAATTGCCATACAAGCCGAGAGATAGATGGAGGAATTTGGCCGATAACATTCAAGAAAAGAAGTGTCATTTTTGATGATGTTATTTTCATCAACAAACAAGCACACATTGCATGTGACCCAGTCTATGGAGACATAGTTAAAGCAAATGACAAAGAAAAAGGAAATATCAAGTCAAGCCCAAGAAGTACTAAAACACCATCAAGTACCAGTTTCTACACAGCTGTGAGTAGTGATGATGCTGATGGGGGTCAAAGGAGTTTGCATTTATTGTACTGATTCCAGCCATTTCTTGAGTGATTTTCCAGTGCTAGCAAGCAAGCCATACAAAGAAAAAATACAGTTTTGTCGCTCCAAAGGATTGTTTTGGCTGCTTAATGGGATCATCACATTTTGTGAATGATTGCAGGAAGAGGCAGAAATGTAACATATGCAGAAGGTGGCATCCAACAGTGCTACACAGAGAGTGGAAAGACAAATCTGCTCTACAAACGGACTCTAAGATACTGGCAGTAATTCTCCCCATGAAGAAAGCGAGGTGAAGGACAATGTTAAATGTGGTTTGACAAACTATGCCAATCACAGTACATCTGCAGAATGCCTCATAGGAGTGGTACCAGTTATCTTGAGGTGACAGAGGACAGGCATACAGACAAAGACATATGCCTTTATGGACTCTTGCAGTAATGCTGTATTTTGTGTTGATGCAGTGGTGAACAGGCTAAAGGAGAAAGAAAAAGCCATCAACATACAATTAGTGCAAACTCTGACTGACGAGAAGGTTGTGAAGGGTCATGTTTTGAGAGACTTTGAGATTATGGACCTACAGACTCTATATATAAATCTACTTTGTGTACAACCACATAAAAGGCTTGTGTCCCGTTTGTGTGATCCCCGCTACTGCCGTTACCCGGGTTGTTTGCATCTGACCAGGGCTTGATCCCTGGCTACTCGGCAGATATGGTTTGGCCTCTGACCTGGCCCCATAGAGCAATAGATAATTGGCATAAGTGGACCGCCCACCAACATAGGGGCTGGTTAGCTCAGTTGGTAGAGCGCTCGTCTGGTATTCGAGAGGTCGCGGGTTCGAGTCCGGCATCAGCCAATTTTGGACTTTCATTCGCGGAGTTTTGGACTTTCATTACATCAAATCATGGCGTCTGCAAGTAGACCAAATGACATTATTTCAAGTGGGTCCGAAGAGCAATCTTCGAACTTTGAATTATCTGCAAGTTCTGATTCAAGTGAGAGCGACAACCCAAGTCCTCCTACCATGCAAAAATGCACAAAAACAGTTCCAGCTCCAGCTGTAGTATGGAAACAGCGAGATATTTTCCGTCACCATTTTGGGTCTTCGGCCAATGATGGTGTTGCCGCTGCAGATTGGACGCATCTAGCATGACGCTAAAAGTCTTCCTGAAATTTTTCCCTGACGAACTGTTCAAGCACATTGCCGAGCAAACTAATAAATATGCCGAGGACAACATGATGATCAATTTGGACAGCCACCAGAGACTGTGGTTCAACACGACCGCAGACGAGATCAAAGCTATGGTGTCGCTGGTGATTTTGATGGGCATCACGACCAAGCCACACATCCAAGCCTATTGGGCGAGAGAGCCAATGATGCAGAGCCCGTTCTTCGGTAACACCATGCCCAGAGACAGATTTCTCCAGTTGCTGAAGAGTCTGCACTTCAACCACAACGACGTTGATGATGGGACCGATTGACTTTTTAAACTGCGCCCAGTCATCGATAACCTCACAGAGAATTTCATGATGTCACTACCGACGAGTCACTGTGGAAATTCCACGGTCGTCTCAAATTCAAACAATACAACCCTTCCAAATGGGCCCGATTTGGCATCAAAGTCTACAAGACGTGTCAGAGCACCGGGGATGCAGCCGGCTATACGTGGAACTTCAAGGTTTACACCGGCAAGGACCAAGGTGCTTTGCACGCAAATACCAGTTCTGTGCTTGAACTCAATGAAGACCTTCTCAACCAGGGGTACAACATCTTCCTTGACAACTGGTTTAGCAGCCCCGACCTCTTCATGCGGCTCAGGGACCGGCGGACCAATGCCTGCAGGACGGTCAGACTCAACCGTAAGCAGACTTGAGAACCGTCAAACTGAAGCGGCGCGGAGAACGCGCTTTTAGGTCCAGCGACAGACTTCTCACTCTAGTGTGGAAGGACAAGAAGGATGTCAAGATGCTTTCCACGATGCACTCGGCATCAATGGATGAGACTGTCAAGAAAGACAAATCTCCTCGGATGTATTTTCCGCATGGTATGATTTTCCTCTCCATCTGTCTCACCACTGCTGCTGCTTCTCTGGTAGGGTACGGGTAAACATCTTGGTTTCTCCTCAGTCCCCAAGGTTTTCATCAGCAGCATCATTGCTGCCAGCCAATCCATCCATCTGTTGTGTCTCACCGTTGTCAATGGCATCTCTGGTAGCAACACACTGACTGCTGTTATCGCCCAAGACTTCTTGTGAAAAAGAGCTTGAAACACACGATTTTAGTCTATCAAAATGAACAACTTTTCTATGTCGTTTCTCCATATGTTTGATACAGTAGACTGTATCTGAAATGCGTTTGATGACTTGATAAAGGCCCTTCCAGTGTGATTGGAGTTTAGGGCTAAGCCCAATTTTATGAACCTACCTGTAAAGCCAAACTCAGTCACCTGGAGAGTACAGACTGCCCCTTAATTTGGCATTGTACAACTGTTTTTGCCTTTTTTGCTCTCCTTGATCATTTTTTCTTGCCACTTCAAAGGACTTTCACATACGGGAGTAAAGTTCGGATGCATACTCATCTGGACTTGTGTTTTCTCTCCTTTCGGGATGACTAAGTAATAAATCTAGTGGCAATGACAACTCTCTTCCAAACATTTTATTTTGGCTAACCCCAGTCGTTTCCTGCTCATTTGCTCGATACGCCATCATGGCGTATGGAAGATGTACATCCCAATCAGACTGGTCTTCACTAACATGCATACTGAGGATAGTCTGTATCGTACGGTTGAACGGTTCGACAAGACCATCTGACTGGGGGTGGTAAGGAGTCATACGAGTTTTGTTTATTCCTAACAACTGACAAATTGACTGAAAAAGTCGGCTTTCAAAATTAGATCTTTGTCAGAGTGTAAACTAAGTGGAACACCAAAGCAACAAATAAACTGTTCAACTAACACTTTAGCAACTGTTTGTGCTTCTTGGTTGCATAAAGGATACACTTCTGTCCACTTTATAGTAAAGTAATCCATGACTACTAAAATATATCTGTTGTCACGTTTCGAATGGGGCAGGTGATAAAATTGGCTTTTCAAAGTTTTGTGAGCTTCGACCAAATTGGTGTGTTTCAGTAAATAGCAAGGACATGCATTCTGTATGTGTATGTCAGCAGCACCTAAATGTCAAGTTGTTAATCGCAGTTACACCAGATAGTTGTGATTATAAGGAGTATTTGAACAAAGTAGTTTGCAACATTGACTATCGCAAATGCATGATGCAGTCGTGTGACAATTACCCTGGAAAGACTGCCTTGAAACATATCACCGAATTGTTCGATTCAAATGAAGTAGACTTACATGATACCATTAGCTACAAGCATGGAGCTATAAAAAAGAAGGAGTTCGAACGGCCAGTAGATCAGAGGTACTAACTCCCACGCCGCGCTCGTAATACAAAGGGTGGTAGACAATAAGAAAAACCGCAGACACCCCCGGAGGGAATAAGTAAATTGGCTCCCGCAAAGCACTGTGGGTATTTACATGACCAATGTGCGTGCGTAGTAGATGTAAACACGCAACAAAACACTCAATTTTTTTCACATCGTAAAATCACCGCAATACCCCGCAACACCATACACGAACTGGAAGAGAAAAGACCTCTTCGTGCCCTGACAAAGTTTGATCGTTCGGAGCCCTTCGGAAACGTTTTAATAAATAAAATCAATATTATGTTAAAATTATTTTTTTTACTGATAGTAAGAAATATAAATTCACCATAATTTGGCAACGGAAGGTCCGATTTAAACGCTAAAAACACCGTTCAATTCAGAAGTTTCCAGAAAAATCGGCTATAAAGTGGGCGCAGTGCAGATGCGGCCTAAAAACTACTGCGCATGTGTACTTGCTTTGTTTGTGCGATCTTCACTTTGCTTTACAGGAATTTCCGAGGAGATTTCATTCCTCCAGTAAGGCGATGCGCGGCGTGGGAGTCAGTGCACAAAGACGCTTATAAGTGCTTATCGCGATCGTAAATCTGTTCGCACAGCGGGTGTCCTCCACCGGGTTTGTGCAGAGCCAGACTTCTTAGTAATTGGCTGCTATTGTGTTGAGGGGATTTGGCGGTTCGTTCGAACTCCTTTTTTATAGCTCCATGCTACAAGCAATGGATGCATACTGACAGAACAGCATTGGTAACCCTCCAAACATTGATTCATGAATTCATCGACACTGTATGCAATGCAGTTGATTGTCTACGGCAGCACCATTACGCGACCAAATCACAGTCCTCATACTTAAGATCACTGAAGGAAACACTGACAGAGGATACGGCCATCATCTCATCTGCATGATCTCTGATATGGGTACAATGTTGCAGTGGTGGTCATTGGAGAGTCGCCGCATCTTAATCTTTCCATCATCAATGGGTATAAAACTGTGATGAGATCGTGTACCTGCTATAGTCTTGGATGACAAGAACCTATCAACTAGTCTGTACTTCTCTGCGTTTGCCTGAACATCATTATTGCTGACAATGAAGAACTTTATCCCTGATATGTTTTGATCAGCCCATTCAAACATCTGCTTTGGACTTAATATCTGGTCCTCCACAGTAGCCTGTAGACTGGCTCTGGCAACCAGCCTCTTGGTAGTGCCACCCAAGCCATCACAAGGACTTTATCCATGACTGGTTGCAAAAAAATGCCATTCAGCTTGCAGTCCATAGTCTGATGCGTGGTAGCAAAGATTTGATAGGTTCTTGTGGTTTTTATACTGGCTCGCAGCCCCATCACTAAAATAAATTAATTTCCTGAACCCAGGAAGCTGATCCTTGATACATGTATAGGGAATGAGGCGAGAGATAAATGCGTGAACTGTTGTTGTGTCATGTTTCATACAGTCAGAAATCATGACGACACTTGTGCATTTTAATTCATCTCCTTCCATGTGGTAAATAGCAAAATGGTGCAATGTTGCTTGACTGTTGACCCAATAATATCCCTGAATAGCATCCTGGACTAAAAAAACTAATTTTCAGCAAAGTCCATCAAGATGACGGCCGTATCCTCTGTCAGTGTTTCCTTCTGTGATCTTAAGTATGAGGACTGTGATTTGGTCATGTAATGGTGCTGCCGTAGACAATCAACTGCATTGCACACAGTGTCAATGAATTCATGAATCAATGTTTGGAGGGTTACCAATGCTGTTCTGTCAGTATGCATCCATTGCTTGTAGCTAATGGTATCATCTATAAAGTCTACTTCATTTGAATCGAACAATTCGGTGATATGTTTCAAGGCAGTCTTTCCAGGGCAATTGTCACACGACTGCATCATGCATTTGCGATAGTCAATGTTGCAAACTACTTTGTTCAAATACTCCTTATAATCACAACTATCTGGTGTAACTGCGATTAACAACTTGACATTTAGGTGCTGCTGACATACACATACAGAATGCATGTCCTTGCTGTTTACTGAAACACACCAATTTGGTCAAAGCTCACAAAACTTCGAAAAGCCAATTTTATCACCTGTCCATTTCAGATACTCCAGGTGCAGTTCCTTCAACGTCACAAGCAACAATCTTTTCTGCATCTGGTGTTTTCTTGCAATACATGTACATGCATCATCAACTCATTTCCTGCCTTTTTCACTGAGCATGGGTACTAACTAGCTGTTGTACCTTGCTGTACTGAGCAGGGTTGTATATTTCACAGTGTACCCTGTGCATTCCAATGCTGAGATGGATCTTGCTACAGTGTATGTCTAGCAGGCTTGAGGTTATAACTCAAATAAACATACACTTCAAATGATAAAAACTTCTCCTGACGAATTAAGATGTTTAGTATTTTATTTCTAGCTAAACAAATAAATTACACAAGTCATTCAGCTGGGCAAACTTGAAATGTGATGTTCAGTTACTGTACGGATTCATTTAAAATGTGTGAAAAACATCTATTTTTCAAATTGCCAACACACCATGAAGGAGTTGAGTGCCAAAGCTGAAATTTGGTGTATAAGTAGATATAATATATATGTTTGACTGGTGTAAATTTCAAAAAATGTTTCAATTGATCACGGGGTCAACCGGGGTCAAGATGCAGGGGGTCTTTTTGACATTTTTTTGGCTGGAGCCCACTTCGGACCCATGCTATTTCTTAATTAATGCATTGGTGAGCTTATAAGTACTCATGGCTACAGACATGCACCCACAGATAATACCTAGGGAATATGGGATTCATGTGACCCCTCATGTCGGCACAGGGTGACCTCAAAAATCGCCAAAAACATTTTCGGCTGAATAAAGTGCCTACTTTGGGTGACAATAACTAAAAACCTAAATGAGATACATTCAACTTGAGTGCAGATTCATGAAAATTGGCAAAAAGTTAGCTACAGTACCAAATTTGAGCTTTCTACCTGGTACAAAGACTGAATTATGAGCTTCCAAAGTCGGAAAATATCACAAAAATCACTTTTTGTGACTCACGCGCTCACAAAATGGCTGCCTCGACCAAATTTCAATGGGCCATATCTCGAAAACGACATGGAGTATGATTTAGCTTTTTTGTATGTATTCATTCTGGCCACATTCCATCATTCTGATGAAGTTTCATCAAAATCTGAGAGTGTCACCTGGGAACTTTTCCAAAAATTGGTTGATTTGACACGGAATGACCCAGCCAAAGTTTCTTATAAATCGACTATAATACTAACGCAACCCCAGAAAATTTCTAACATCTTTAAGATGACGTGGAGTAGGTCAGTCATGCACTTTAGCCGTCTTCTCTGGATTCGTTGACATACCTTGTGCTGATACAATGTGACCAATATAACAGACTTCAGTTTGAAATAAAGAGCATTTCTTGGGTTTTAATTTAAGACCTGCTTCGGACAGTCGTCTAAAACCTTCACCTAAGCAGGTGAAATGTTCTTCAAAGGATGGTGCAAAAATAAGAATATCATCTTAATAGACAAGACAAGTTTTCCAGTGGAGCCCACTGAAAACCAACTCCATCAGTCTTTCCAAGGTGCTAGGGGCATTACAAAGCCTGAAGGGCATGATATTGAAATCAAACAGGCCACTACCTGTAGTGAACACTGTCTTTGACTTGTCCTAAGGGTCAATTTCAACCTGCCAGTAGTCACTTGCAAGATCTAATGATGAAAACCACTTAGAGCTAGCAAGAGCATCGAGATTGTCGTCTATTCGTGGCAATGGATATGCATCTTTGAGTGTTACTTCATTTAGTTTTCTATAATCTATGCAAAAATGTGTAGATCCATCCCTTTTAACCAACACTACTGGGCTTGCCCAAGGACTGGAAGATGGAGAAATAACACCTGCATCAATCACATCATCTACCTGTTTCTGTGCTTCATGTCTTTGGTGGTAAGGTAATCGTCGCACCGGTTGCCAGCGTGGTTTGGCATTACCTGTGTTATGCTGTGATATGTCACTTTTGTCTGTCCAAGTTCACCAAATTTTGAAAAAAATGTTGCTGTGTTCATGTAACAAATCTTTCAGTTTATGCTTCTGCTCTACAGTCAACTGGGCAGAACTACGCTCAAGCAGTTCATCCACAGCTATGCCTAATGTATTATCTGAGCTGTGTGCTTGCTCATTTTCCACTGGATCTAGTTGAAAAAAAGCAATGTGTGTACCTTTATGCAAGTGCAACACATAAGGCTTGGGTTGCACATTAAGGACTCGTAATGGAATAAAGTTTTTATGAGGGTTTGCAAACACTTGTCCAACTAAAATACCATTGTCACTTTCTGCAAATCTTCCTGAAGATTCTACTACTCCTGAAGTTACTTTATCACGCATGTGTAATTTACCAGGGACAATTGTCTCTTGGTTAGTAGGGATTACAACTGTCTCTGCAACTGAAATGTGACAACACATCTAAGTGGAAATCTCTGTGATTACTGGGACTGTTACTTTCCCAAACCTAATTTTGCATTGAGGAATGTCGAAAATTTAACCAGTTTGTCAAGAAATCCAACCCCATAATACCAGCATAGGCTATTTCTGCTACAAGGACTTTGTGACGTCTGCGTAATCCACCAACTCTAATGGTCAACATAGCACAACCCTCAACCTGTAAGGTACTACCTTCCACATCAACTACTGAATAATTACCAGCATTACATGTATATAGTAACTACAATAAAAACAGAATTTTGACAACACTGGATGTGCATTGATATAAAAACTGTTCAGTGGAATGCTACCCTCCATTTGCAAGTGTTATTGTATGGGACATGTTATTTACTATTTGAAAAAATAAAAAATAAATAATAAATAAATAAATAAATAAATGATTTGTACAAATGTTGATTATGATGTGTCCATACACAGACTAAAGTGACAATGCATAGACGTAAATATATTTCGATTGGCAAAAATGAACTATGAACTAATCTAATTTGTTTGCATGCAGTGAGAAGTAACTTCAGTCAAGATAAATTGTAGGCTCCATGCTGCGTGATTGATATTTATGACATGAATACTTACAATATATTGAGATTTTGTAGACCATCAAATGTTCCTGGTGTAATATCACTGATTGTGTTGTTGTACAGCCATCTAAGATGGAAAACAAAGTAGTGTTAAAGTCCATTAATTTTCACCAATGTTCTTAGGTTTTCCTGAACTTCACTCTCTGAAACATTGTAGTGGTATCAGGCAATCTTTTATGTATCATGCCCAAGGTTCACATATTTGGGGAAAATAAAATCACAATAAACATCAATAGACAACAGTTGAGTGCATAAAATTTTTAGAACGTTTGTTGTACTACAAGCCTCCCATTGACAAGTGTTTTTTCATCGCCAGACATGAACTTCGCACACCATCAAATTTGATGCCGAGAGATGTAACTTCAATCAAGAGAAATTGGTTGCTCGATGCTGCGTGATTGAAATTGATGACATGAATACTTACAAGATTTGAAGACTTTGTAGACCATTAAATGTTTTAATGGTATCAAACAAGTTGAAAATATTCCTGCCTAATGTTCAATCATTTTATAAAATTAACTTTACAAATGATTCTCAATAGACAACAGAAGGAAAAAAATCAAACGTTCACTGTACTTTTCAGAAATTTAAAATTACAAGTGAATCACAAAGTTGTAGGTTGAATTGCCACATGAGGTCAGCCCTCCCTCAAAGACAAATACAACCATTCAGTGGAAATCCGCTTGATTATCATGCTTTTGTAAGGGCTTTCGAACATTCCATCGAATCTAAGACCAACAATGATAAGGACAAACTATTTCTTATAGCAGTATACCAGATGGGAAGCAAATGCCATTGTGAAAAGCTGCATATATGGTGAGGATTCAGCACAAGCTCTCTCAAAGGCTAAACTTCTGCTGAAAAGGAAGTTTGGAGATAAGCATCACATCATGGACAGCATGGTGTCAAAGGCAGTTGAATGGCCTGATATCAAACCAGAAGACAAAGATGAGCTTCATCGATATGCAGTATTTATCACAGAGCTGCATAACCTGACAAATGATCTCACAATGGAACAAGAGATCAATCATTCTCAGAATCACATCAAAATTGCCATACAAGCTGAGAGATAGATGGAGGAATTTGGCTGATAACATTCAAGAAGAGAAGAGAAATGTCATTTTTGATGATGATGTTACTTTGGTCAACAAACAAAGCACACATTGCATATAACCCAGTCTATGGAGACATAGTTAAAGCAAATGACAAAAGAAAAGGAAATAATATCAAGTCAAGCCCAAGAAGTACTAAAACACCATCAAGTACCAGTTTCTACACAGCTGTAAGTAGTGATGATGATGTCGATGGGGGTCAAAGGAGCTTGCATTTATTGAAGTGTTTCCAGCCATTTCTTGAGTGATTGTCCAGTGCTAGCAATCAAGCCATACAAAGAAAGAATAGAGTTTTGTCGCTCCAAAGGCTTGTGTTTTGGCTGCTTAATGGGATCATCACATTTTGTGAATGATTGCAGGAAGAGACAGAAATGTAACATATGCAGAAGGTGGCATCCAACAGTGCTACAAAGAGAGTGGAAAGACAAATCTGCTCTACAAACGGACTCTAAGAAAAACACAGATGCTGGCAGTAATTCTCCCCATGAAGAAAGCGAGGTGAAGGACAATGTTAAATGTGGTTTGACAAACTCTGCCAATCACAGTACATCTACAGAATGCCTCCCAGGAGTGGTACCAGTTATCTTGAGGTGACAGAGGACAGGCATACAGAAGCCTTTATGGACTCTGGCAGTATGCTGTATTTTGTGTTGATGCAGTGGTGAATAGGCTAAAGGAGAAAGGAAAAGCCATCAACATACAATTAGTGCAAACTTTGACTGATGAGGTTGTGAAGGGTCATGTTTTGAGAGACTTAAGAGATTATGGACCTACATGACTCACAGTCATCAACCTTCCAGAGGTTTATACCCAGGCACAAATACCAATGGCTACAGAGGACATCCTCACCAACGATGACTTAAAGAAATGACCATATCTACATCGTATTGAGTTACCATCCATAGATGCTGAAGTGGGATTGTTAATTGGAATCAATGTCCAAAAAGCAGCAGAACCACTTGAAGTTATCAACAGTGAGAATGGTGGCCCTTTTGCTTGTCCATCAGTCCTTGGTTGGCAGGTTTATGGAAAGTTGATGAAAAGTTGGAAAAACTTTTCAACCAAGACTTCAACGAGAGACTCATTGACGATAAGCCAGAGAAATCAAAAGAAGATTTGCTTTTCACCAAGAAGGTGGAAAATTCTATCTCCTATTCAATTGAGAATTTCACATGGTGTCACCGCAATTAGTCTTATCTATCAGAGTTGTTGATGATCATTTTGAGATTGCGCTCCCACCGAGACATGATGAAGTTAAGATTCTGAGCAGCAGAGCAGAGAGCAGCCCATTTACAAAGGAAATTTCTGAGACGGCCACAATTCCAGATTGAATACACAAACTACATGGAGTCCATCTTAAGCAAGGGCTACATGGAGAAAGTCTAAGGGAGAGACAAAGAGGGATGATGGCAGATTGTGGTATCTTCCTCATCACGGTGTAATGCACCAACAGAAAAATAAATTAAGGGTGGTGTATGACTGCACAGCCAACTACAAAAGGTGTGTCCCTCAATAAACAGTTGTTACAAGGGCCAAACTTAACCAACAGCCTAGTTGGTGTGTTAACAAGATTTAGGCAGGACAAGGTTGCCATCATGACTGATATTGAAGACATGTTTTTCCCAAGTCCTTGTACCAAGAGAGGACAGAGACCTACTGAGGCTGTTTTGGTGGAACCATTGACAGACGACTGCATGAAAGTGCATGTATTTGGTGCAGTTTCCTCTCCTCCGTGTGCGAATTACTCTTTGAAGAGAACAGCAGATGACCAAGCAGAAAACTTTGGCCAAGAAATAACACACATAATTTATCGTAACTTCTATGTCTATGACTGTTTGTGCTCAACATCCACAGTGTTGAAGGCAGTCAAGCTCGTGAAAAGTTTGACGGAAGTATGTAGAAGAGGAGGATTCCATCTTACCAAGTGGGTGAGTAACCAAAGGAAAGTTTTAGAAAACATTCCAGAAAATGAACTAGCAAAGTGTGTCAAAGATTTGAACATCGATGATGAGAGGTTGCCCACTGAGAGAGCACTTGGCATGATGTAGTCCATTGAAGAAGATGAGTTTCGATTCAGAATTGAGATGAAAGAAGGGGTATTTTCTCTATAGTCAGCTCTATCTATGATCCTTTTCGATGTGTCTCTCCAGCAGTGCTCCCAGCTAAACAGTTACTTCAAGCCATGTGTTGGTTGAAGTTGGGATGGGACAACGAAATTCCTCTGGATCTGAGAAGGAAGTTGCAAAGCTGGCAGATGAAACTACCAAGGCTAGCAGAGTTCAAGATCCATGAAACCAGAAGAATTTGAGGATGAGCGAATCAAGTCAGTCACTGTTCATCACATTGCTGATGCCAGTGAGTCAGGCTATGGTCTGTTTTGTATTTGAGATTGGTGAATGATGTAGGAGAGATCAAGTAAATCACGAGTGGCCCCACTCAAGCAGGTGACGATTCCAAGAATGGAGCTGACAGCAGCAACAGTAGCAGTTCGAGTTGATCATTATGATCAAAGGGGAGCTTGAAATTGAAGTGGATAACACCTACTTTTGGACTGACAGTATGTCTGTGCTATGGTATGTCAACAGTGGAACAACACACTTTAAGACATTTGTGGCTAACAGATTAGCAGTTATCCTTGATGGCTTCAACCCAACTCAGTGGCATCATGTTGAGTCAGCACACAAAACCTGCTGATGTTTGCTCTAGGGGGAGAAACGTTGAACAGTTTCTTCAGATGAAAGAGTGGAAGGATAGCCCAGAGTTCTTACTTCAGCAGTAAGATAAATGGCCCTCAAGACCAGAACTTAGTTAGTTTGATGCACTACAAGATCCAGAAGTAAAAAGAGTTGTTCTTGCAAATATCCTTAAGCCAATTGACTCATAGAGAAGTACTCTTGACCAAGTAATTCAGCATTAATCAGACTGGTTCAGGCTGAAGAAGGCAGTTTGCTGGATGTTAAGATTTGGAAGATGGATGACAGTGAAGATTTGCAGGGGTGCACTAACTCTGAAGGAACTGTAAACTGTAGAGAAGAAAATTTTGCAACATGTGCAAAGTACAACATATGCAGATGAAATTAGAATGCTAGTTGTCAAGGGTGACGGAGGTTGAGTTAGGAGTAGTTAATCAAATTCCAAATGTGTCAGGAAAACTAGTTCCATCTGTAGAGTAGACCCAGTTCTCAAGGATGGCCGGTTACGAGTAGGAGGAAGATTAAGCAGAGCCTCGCTACCAGATGATGCTAAGCATCCCATTATCCTCCCTCAAGTTAGTCATGTTTCAACTTTGATTTTGAGGCATGTTCACGAGATGTCTGGGCATAGCGGAAGGATGTACTTGCAAGCTTTCAACAGAAGTACTAGATGAAGTACTGGATGAAGTACTGGTGAAAATATTGCATTTACATTGATAGTGGTGTGAGCCAAGCACTGCCTCTGTGTTTATTTTTATAAGGTGCTGTGACCACCTTATTGTGAGCGATTGGAGCAGAAGGATTTCCACTGGTTGAATCAAGGATCAGAACAGTATTATCAGTTTTACAGATCTCCTTGTGTGAATATTACAATTTAATAATGAAGTGTCACACTCTTTATGCACGTTGTGTGGTTTATAAGAAGTCTTACACATGTATTTACTGTATGGTGTGCATGCTCAAAGATGAACTGATTTAGAACATGAACATCTGCCAAGTTATATTGAACATCAGTAAAATGCATTTCAGCGAACTAGACAGCATTTGGTAAACTAGAATCGTCCAAGTCCATAGGATGTGAAATTTAGCAAGTGTAGTGTTTTGTTTTTGTATTTCTTCTTGTCGGATTAAAACACACAGACAGCACAATCAGATATTCAGTGCGATTACATATCTCCAGAATGGCCTTCCTTAGAAATAGTCACTGTAGATTTTGTCTTTCTTTTCTTACCACAAGGTGATACAAATAGGAATGATACTTTGCTGTGAATGCCTAAGTTTTTAAGTGAAAATCACAGACGGAAGTTTTCCTCATTATGTGTGTACATGACCTTATGTACCTAAGACTATTGGATAAAACTTTCATGTATTTAAAGAATGTCTACAAATTTCTACATGTAAGTGTGTTCTCAGTTCTTTATGTTTCACAGCTCATGAAGTTTCATGAAGTGAAATTTACATTGTATAAGGTGCAGTATATATTTGGAATATGAGGAGATACGGGTAAAAAAAAAAGGTGTTGTTATAAATGTATAATTGTGATTACACAAAATTTCATCAATGTCCAGAAAGTGCAAGTAGAAAATCATGCACAGGTTAATTCTTTTTTTTTATCTGGCCTTATTCTGGGACAATGGTTTGTGTTTTGAAATGTTACTTTAGTAAACAATGATTTTCAGTTTAACCCTTTCTACTCAGCCCTGTGTAAAAATCTATCCCCGGCGATCGATAAATTTGGAAGCTTGTATTTTTTGTTTGCTGCCCTCTATTTGCTTATGTTTGATACCAATTTGTAGATTATTAGTCTGGCTTTCCAATGATCAAGTTTATTTTGTGATTGAACGTAATGGGTCTTGAGGGTGATACGCGAAGGACACCACAGAACGCATGTTTTTCATGAATGTTCGTTCAATGTGTTTTACGCGTTAACGTTAGACGTGAGAGTCACATTCCTGCCACCGTATTCCAGTAAAATGACCGTGTGAAAGTGTTAAGTCAAATGCAGATGACACATATCATCAAAGGAAGAGATTTTTCCTTAGAAATTGATGTGAAGTTTTACAAATACACATGTACATGTACATTTCCAGTGTTTACAACTGTAATACAGTTAGTTACTCATTATTGCAAAATTTGCACCAAAATATGCCAAATTTGCGTTACTATTCTTGCCTATTATAGTATGAAAAATAAATACAATTAGATTTTTTTTATTTATGCATGGAATGAGAATTGTTCTTTGAAATCATGCATTCAAATCACTCCTGACCATAGTGCATCATATACTATTTGCCCAAAACTCACAAAAAAACATTAAAATTACCCCAAAATTTGGTATTCAAAATGGGCGCCATTTTCAGGGGGTACGGTATAATAAGAAAATTTTAACCCCAAAAAATAATGCCCAAATCATCGGCATTCAAATGGTATATAACTTACTCATATATCTAGACAAATTTAAAAAAATATTTTGCAAGATTTAAACTTAGTCAAACAAAGCTAAAAACCGTCCAGAGTTTTAAGGATTAATGCGGCGTTCACACAGTGCCGATTATGGCTCCCGTTTGAGATCAGACAGCGCTACGACACGAAAAGTGAAAAAGTCGGATTACTATCCTCAATGATCTGGAATGTCCTATCATTGTCTGAACGCAGTCGTATACGTTCGTAACAGAGTCCTACGGATCGGGAAAGGTCCAGAGACGTCGGCCAAGCACTCCCGACAGTAGGTGCGTCCCGTAACATTCGGGAAACTCAGCCGATTTTGTCTAGTCGGATTACAATCGTGACTATGTCGTGACAGATTCTGCTGTATCGGATCAAAATCGTAACAATGTCCTGTGTTGTCTGGACGGTGTCTGGACGGTGTCCTGTGGATCGGGACGCTGTCGTGATGAACGGGCATGATTTGGAGAAATTTTTCATTGAGACTGGGTGAGAATCCGCGTTTGAACGATTCTATTAGGACCGGACTATCACGTGACTAACGGTTTTCTAACGGATGTCTTCCGTCAGCGTCGGTTCACTGTCCGCTCACTGTCTGATCTCTGTCGGATCGCATTCGAAGAATCGGACGCTGTCGGGACAGATTCGATCGCTTTACCATGCGGAAGATACAAATCGGATCAGATTCGGATTGAGAACGGGAGAATCGGACGACCAATTTGGAAACGGCTGAATCGGGACGCTTCTGAACAATATCTGATTGTTGTCGTGATTAAATAAATGTTTTTACAAATTTGTGAATTTCCCGCCACGAATCACAGGATCTTGATCAGACTTTTGACAAATTTTAATCGGGAATGGTCCTATCAAGGACGGCAGTAAAAATCCTGAATGTGTGACTGAGGCTTAAGCAAGGCCACAAGGACATGTTTAAGAAGTTGTTTATCAGAAAATATACATGAAGGGCCCAGGTCAAAGTTGTATTCTCAGGCAGAAATGATACAATGGTTATTAATAGTGCAAAAGAGGTTTCCTGTTGTAGTTAAGAATTTTACTTGAGATATTGGTTATTGACATGCCAGAAAATGCCAGAATTGTTTTGTTTCCGAGTTGAGATTTTATTGTGAACCACACACAGTTGTGTTGTAACAAAATTGAAGATGTTTGTGTTTCGAACAATTGGAGAAGATGTCAACCACTACCAGTAAAGAAGATTTGGTGGCTTCATGCTGTGTGACTAAATCATGACATGAAAACTACCAGGTAAGTGAGCTTTTGTAGACCATCAATGTTCCTAGTGTAATGAACTGATCTTGTTCTTGGAGCAATTTCACTGATTTTAATTTTGGACACGAATCTTAGATTGGAAAACAAAGTAGCGTTCAAACAAAATCATTAAAGCTCATTCATTTGGTCATTTTCAAAAATGTTCTTAGATTTGCTTTTAAAAAACGTCAGTGAAACAGTTTCATGACATCAACAAATATTCCTGCCTAATGTTCAATCATTTTATAAAATTAACTTTACAAATGAATCTCAACAGACAACAGTTAAGTGCATCGAGAAATAAGAGGGGAAAAATAAAACATTCACTGTACTTTTTAGAAATTTAAAATTACAAGTGAATCATGATAGACAAGACTTGGGTGCATCAAAAATACTCAAATTACAGTTGGACAAAATCTAACAGAACAGTGTTCAGATTATGACCAGCCTAAACACGAAAACAGTGGGTACTGCGTTCACAACATGAAAACTTACAATTCGATGAGATTGTGTAGATCATCAAATGTTCCTGGAGTAATTTCACTGATATTGTTGTTCCACAGGTTTCTAACATGGGAAAACAGTACGGTTAAAATTGTATTCAAGCCAATTTATCTGGTTATTTTCACCTATTTTCTTTGATTTCCCGAAAACAACTTGATGAAACGTTGTCATGGTGACACCATGTAGAAATTCTCTTGAGTAAAAAATAGTTCCAAAAAGAGTTGGTTGGTTGCAACTCAACATTTTGATCAGTATCCTCTGATCATATTCAAGAGAAACAAAGTTTACTTTGTTTAGAAAATAAAACTACAAATGAATCTTATAGATAAATAGACAATAATGTATTGCATCAAATTAAGAACATAAAATAATTTCCTTGTCCTGCAGCCATGTGTAGCTGAGAATTTTGATTAATCAAAAGCATATCCATGTACAGTATAATGAAGCATGCTGGTTCCACCTTTTGAACACAAATTTTCCAAATGTTTGTTGTCCCACAGGCTTCCCATTGACATGTTTTTCAATGGGCACACATGAACTTCCCACTTCATCTATATTTGTTTGCCGTGAGATGTAACTTCAGTCAAGAGAAATTGGTTGCTCGATGCTGCGTGATTGAAATTGACGACATGAATACTTACAAGGTTTGAAGACTTTGTAGACCATTAAATATTCCTGGTGCAATTTCACTGATTTTGTTGCCTTGCAGGTATCTTAGATAGGAAAATAAAAGTAGCGTTAAAACAAAATCAGTAATGCCTGTTAATATGGTTATTTTCAACAATATTCTCAGATTTCCTGAAGAAAACATTTTCATGTTATCAAACAAATTGACAATGCTTCGAGATGCAACATATAACAGAACAGTGTTCAGATTATGACCAGCCTAATCATGAAAACTTACAATAGGATGAGATTGTGTAGACCATCAAAAGTCCTGGGTGCAAGTTTACTGATGTTGTTGTTGTACAGATATCTGAGATGGGAAAACAAAGTATGGTGAAAACATTGGATTAAAACATAAATAAATTGGTAATATTCAAAAACTTTCAGATTTTAGTTGATGAAAGCATACTTAAATCTAAGTGATTGGCCATATACTTACAGAAATTATTCTGCCAGCATTATATAGTAACTCCAATCAAAAATATAAAATGGAATTTTGATAAAAAACACTGGATGTGCATCGATATAAAAAAAGATTCAGTGAAATGCTACCCTCACATTTACAAGTGTTATTGTATGGGATAAGTTATTAGTTAAAAAACAAGGTGTTCGCGCTATAGCTTGAACACCTAATTAAATATAGTACAAATGTTGCCGATTACGATGTATCATACGTAGACTACAATGACAATGCATAGACCTAAATATATTTCGCTCTGCAAAAGCTAACTACACACTTCTAACGTAATTTGCTTGCATGCAGTAAGAAGTAACTTCAGTCAAGATAAATTGTAGGCTCGATGCTGTGTGATTCAAATTTATGACATGAATACTGTAACTGCGCCCCTTGCTCTGAAATTAGGGGCCTACTGCCAGTCATGAAATGCCCATAAGAAAAGAAAGATTTATTAGCTCAAAAAAAAAAAAAAATTACAGGAACCAACTAAAATAATTTTACAAGAAATAAAATAGGTTTAATAAAATATTCTGCCTCTCGCCACAAGTTACATTGTAGGCACCCAGGGGAAAGCAATTTTCATCAGTCAACTATAGACTACGTTATTAAATAAAATAAGCAGTAGCCAGAATAATTGAAGAGTAAGTTTATGAGGTTACTGCACTTTAGCTACGACTGAAACCGTAGTCAAGGGTACTGAACCTTAGGACAAATATGGGATAAGTGTAATCTGACATCTTGTATATTTTACACTGAGGGCCACTGACCACATGTGGGTCGTTAATAATTTCCGTCCCCAGACTGACATCCCCTACACCATTTTTAATATCACTTCGACCTCCAGACTGACATCCCCTAGACCCTTTTAATTATCACTTAGACCTTCCCTTAATTATAGTATGAACAAAATACCTCCACAGTTGTAAGTGACCAGATCCCATTATTAATATATACATGTTGTTAGATTAGAAAATCTCAGTTCGTCTCTTGCTCTCTCTTCTGACACCTCTCTCCCGTACTGCTAGTCTTGTGACCCTACAGTCAGTATTGAGTATGAGAATTATCTTTGCTAAAGCCACAGTACAATAAAATTAATCTGTTATAAGCCCAAAGATACTTCGTCTCAGCCTGTGTTCATCATCATCATCTTTTAATCAACGGCCAGCTCAAGTAACCCATCCAAATCAAGTGTTACATAAGTGTTAGGGGATAGGCATGGTAAATATCGACACAAGGCAATAAAATAAAATGGTACTTACACAGCACAGTACAGATGAGGTGGATGGTGCTATTTAGAATACGACAAAATACTCCCCTAATAAAATAAATAATTCCAAAACGGGGCAACTGACCCTAACACAGCATGTAGAAGAAAACTAAGTCAACTTGACTAGGGGTGACCAACAGAGGGCTCTACTAATAATTTGAAATCTTAAAGGAACAAACTAACATAAAAAATATGGACAAACATTTTTTTGTTACACTGCCCTCGCCTGAAGAAAAGGTGCATCTCTGCACCTGAAAAAAACAAAAAAAACAATTTGACAACATTTCATTTGCCCCCCCCCCCCCCCCCCCCCCCCACAAAAAAAAATGTATATACAGCCTCCGGCATCTACGTGTACATTATGACTTCACAGGTTTTCCAACAGTTCGAGCAGAAAAACAGTAACAACGTCAAATTAGCACAAGATTTGTGATCACTCTAAACAATTTAGCCGTCTTACATAAACGCAAATTAACTATTTTGAAGCATTCCACAGTCCACTGACACAAGCTGTTTCTATCTCAGTCACTTTAGTGTCCATCTCATCTGGTCTTCAGCCCAAATAATGCACAGTGTTCTTATGCAGTTATATTCAATAATCATAACTGTTCATTTAGTTCATGTCACAAAAATCTCCTGTGCATAGCCACATCGGTAGTCGTTGTCATTGAATATGTGTTAGCGCAAACTCCACATCTTTGTGACTTGACTGACCTGCCTCCTGTAGTTCTCCCTGTTCTGATGTTGCTACTCCCTGGTCCAGCAATGTTCTTTTCGGATTCCTCCTCTCCATCCCTCTCACCACTGCTGCTGATTCTCTGGTAGGGTATGGTTAACATGTTGGTTGCTGGACGTTTCTCCTCAGTCCCCCAGGTTCTCATCAGTAGCATCATTGCTGCCAGCCAATCCATCCATCTGCTCTGTCTCACTGTTGTCAATAGCATCTCTGGTAGTAACACCCTGACTGCAGTTATCGCCCAAGACTTCTTGTGAAAAAGAGCTTGAAACACACAGCTGTGCCGATCAAGTACTAGCTCTCACTACCTTCATCGAGACTGGCTACCAACGGGCTCTTAAAACAGGCGTGGCCCTCACTGATCTCTCCTCTGCCTACGACACAGTTTGGCGGCATGGCCTACTGTATAAGGCTTCCAAGATCTTCAAATGCCAAACTACCATGCGCGTCCTCTCTTCCATTCTCAGTATTCGAAAATTCAGGGTCGCACTCTGCGACCAAGTGAGTTCTAAGAGGACATTAAATGATGGCCTTCCTCAAGGTTCTGTCCTGGCTCCAATGCTCTTTAACATCTATGTGAGAAAATTTGCATACGCTGATGACCTTGCCCTTGCCACCCAAGCCACAGATTTTGAAGACCTCAACGGAACCTTAACACAGGACCTGAAGAAGATGGAGGAATATTTCACCTTCTGGCGCCTCTGCCCAAATCCTTCCAAGACCACGGTTACTGCATTCCACCTTAGCAACCGTTTGGCTAGGACAGAACTCCAAGTTTCGTTTTGTGGCAAACCAGTCAAACATGAGGAATTCCCAAAGTATCTTGGAGTTACCCTTGACCGGAGTCTCACATACAAGGAACACCTAAAAAGACAGCAGAAAAGTTGAAGACCAGGGTCAACATCGTCAACAAATTGGCAGGTACTAGCTGGGGATCTAGTGCTCACACTCTACGCACTGCAAGCCTTGCTCTGGTGTACTCCACAGCTGAATACTGTGCACCGGTATGGGCTGAGAGCTGCCATGCCAAACGAGTTGACATCATCCTGAACTCAGCAATGAGAACTATCTCGGGCACTCTTCGATCTACTCCCATCCAGTGGCTCCCTGTTCTCTCTCACATCAATCCTCCCGACATACGCAAGAAAGAACAGATGCTGAAAGAACTGGGACGCATTGAAGCCAACCCAGACCTGCCTATACATGAGGACCTGAACAACCTGCCTAGAATGCGCCTTAAATCTCGCAAACCTTTCTGGGCTTCCATAGAGGCCCTTGAAGATGTCCAAAGTCCAAATTGCAAAATCTCTGGGCAGATGCCAATGTCGCCAACAAAGACCTTGTCCAGGACCCTACAAGAGAAGTCCCAGGTTTCAACCTCCCACGAAAACAGTAGACAGCTCTTAACAGGATCAGGACTTCTTGTGCCAGAACAGCTCATCATCTGAACAAATGGAAGTTGATAGACAGCCCTGTTTGTGACTGCGGGCATCCTGACCAGACTGTCCAGCACATAGTCCAAGACTGCCCTCTTAGATGCTTCCCTGGAGGTCTCAAGGCAATCCATGAAGCCACAGACGCAGCACTGGCCTGGCTGTCTAACCTGGATCTGACGCTTTAAGCTGCTCATCATCATATGAAAGAAGTCTATCGAAATGGACAACTTTTCTATGTCGTTTCTCCATATGTTTGATACAGTAGACTGTATCTGAAATGCATTTGATGACTTGATAAAGGCCCTTCTAGTGTGATTGGAATTTAAGGCCAAGCCCAATTTTACGAAGATACCTGTAAAGCCAAACTAGGTCATCTGGAGAGTACAGACTGCCTTTTAATTTGACATTGTACAACTGTTTTTGCCTTTTCTGCTCTCCTTGAATTTTTTTCTTGCAATGACAACTCTCTTCAAAACATTTTATTTGGGCTAACCGCAGTCGTTTCCTGCTCATTTGCTCGATACGCCATCATGGCGTATGGAAGATGTACATCCCAATCAGACTGGTCTTCACTAACATGCATACTGAGGATAGTCTGTATCGTAAGGTTGAACCGTTTGACAAGACCATTTGACTGGGGTGGTAAGGAGTCGTACGAGTTTTGTTTATTCCTAACAACTGACAAATTGACTGAAAAAGTCGGCTTTCAAAATTAGTTCCTTTGTCAGAGTGTATACTAAGTGGAACACCAAAGCAACAAATAAACTGTTCAACTAACACTTTAGCAACTGTTTGTGCTTCTTGGTTGCGTAAAGGATACACTTCTGTCCACTTAGTAAAGTAATCCATGACTACTAAAATATATCTGTTGTCACGTTTCGAATGGGGCAACCGTCCAAAAACATCTATGCCCAATCTTTTTAATGGGGCAGCAACAGCAGAAGGTTGCAGAGGGGCCTGTAATCTTGGAGCCGGAGACTTTCTTCTGACACAGGCATCACATTGACTAAACGTTCTACCTCATCACGGTAGCCAACCCAGTAGTTTTGTGCCAATTGCCAGACCTATGACAAATATCAAAATCAAAAAACTTAGTGTCTCTAACCACCTAGGAAGTTGTCCCTGGATATTTCTGAAATTAAAAAGCCATTCGGACAAAATGAACAACGGCTAGAAGCTCACGCCTGGGGATGCTGTAACTGAGTTCTGCTTTGCTAAGCTTTCGGCTCGCATACCCAATTACCTTTTCTTGACTATTCTGAATTTGTGAAAGAACCACACCTACAGCATCTCCACTGGCATCTGTGTCAAGGATAAATGGTAATGAGAAATCTGGAAAAGTCAAAATTGGTGTAGAAGTTAATTTCTCTTTCAACAATGTAAAAGCCATGTCACATGATGTGTCCATTTAAATTTAAGTTGGTGTAATGGTGCAGCAATACAGCCAAAGTTTCTTATAAATCACCTATAATACGAACACAACCCCAGAAAATTTCTAACATCTTTAAGATGACGTGGAGTAGGCCAGTCATGCACTTTAGCCATCTTCTCTGAATTTATTGACACACCTTGTGCTGATACAATGTGACCAAGATAACAGACTTCAGTTTGAAATAAAGAGCATTTCTTGGGTTTTAATTGAAGACCTGCTTCAGACAGTCGTCTAAAAACTTCACCTAAGCGGGTGACATGTTCTTCAAAGGATGGTGCAAAAATAAGAATATCATCTAAATAGACAAGACAAGTTTTCCAGTGGAGCCCACTTAAAACCAACTCTATCAGTCTTTCAAAGGTGCCAGGGGCATTACAAAGCCCGAAGGGCATGATATTGAAATCAAACAGGCCACTACCTGTAGTGAACACTGTCTTTGACTTGTCCTTAGGGTCGATTTCAACCTGCCAGTAGTCACTTGCAAGATCTAACGATGAAAACCACTTGGAGCTAGCAAGAGCATCGAGACTGTCGTCTATTCGTGGCAATGGATACGCATCTTTGAGTGTTACTTCATTTAGTTTTCTATAATCTATACAAAAACGTATAGATCCATCTCTTTTAACCAACACCACTGGGCTTGCCCAAGGACTGGAAGATGGAGAAATAACACTTGCATCAATCACATCATCTACCCGTTTCTGTGCTTCATGTCTTTGGTGGTAAGGTAATCGTCGCACCGGTTGCCAGCATGGTTTGGCATTACCTGTGTTATGCTGTGATATGTCACTTTTGTCTGTCCAAGTTCACCAGATTTTGAAAAAAATTGCCGAGTTCATGTAACAAATCTTAAAGTTTATGCTTCTGCTCTACAGTCAACTGGGCAGAACTACGCTCAAGCAGTTCCTCCACACCTATGGGGCCGTCCATAAAGTACGTACACACGAAGGGGGGAGGGGACATTGCGTACCGTACGCAAACCGACAATTTGCTTTTAATGAATTATCATGAAATCAATGTACTATCTCATATAAATAACTACCAGGACCAGCTTTTGTGCATCGAAAAACAGTTATAACACAATACCCTTCACCCCAACCAAAAGTAAATTTATCTTCCCAGCGCTACCGCCAGCCAACTTCGGCCTATAGACCACAACATTACTAAAATAAAAAGACTGCTATGAAACAATGTACACAGGAAACGTACAGGTGATTGATACAATGTATCAATTTCACCCGCATGCTGTTGCTCACAATGTAATGTAGTATAGCTCTATACGATGTACCTGTAAATATTCCCATGGTGATGTAATCGATGGCTGCATGAGTTGTTTGTTAAACACTGAAAAAATAGTGGCTTGAAGCCTGCATTTATTTTGTCGTATAAAAAACACGGTCAGAATGGCTAGTACCGGGGGAAATTCCAACTCAGGGCACTACGCTATGCACAGATGACAAGAATACATGTTCTTTCAATCATCTAAAAAGAGGGGGTTTTCAAAAACAAACAAGTTTGCAAAACACAATATACCTAGTAAAATTCAAGTCTGAAAAAGTTGCAGATTGTTGAAGAAGAAGAGGCAAATCTTAAACACAAATTGTAACTATGAACAGTTTTTGAAATTGTTCGGATTTTAGGTGTTAGAATTAATTAGTATAGTTATACTGAGTGAGGTCAGACCTTTTAAAAATATTGTTGGGAATGTCATTAGTGCTGAAAGGATGAAATCTGGAAAACATCAGGTGTCAAATTACATTGAAACAAAGGTTATTATATCAGAAAATCATATCTTCTGAACCAAGAATAGAAAAATCGTAATTATATGAAACTATTACACTAACGTTATTTTTTCATGAACATGAAGTTTTATTGTGTCAGATGTCTGACCAAATAACCTCATCTGACATTTACTTCCAAACAGGAAGTTCAAATTCAATACATTCTAATGCAAAATTGCTAGGATTTTTTTATTATGAAATTGATATTTTTATAATAAAAGATGACCCACATTTGAAAAATATGATTGTGACATCAGTGATAATTTCATTGAACCGCAAGTTCTCGCGACCACCATGTGTTTGTACCAACAAACAGTTGAGCTCTAGTTTTATGCTTGTGTTTGGAGTGTTGGAAACTCTTAAGACCTAGTTCTGTTGGAAGTAATGTTACATACAAGAAGATAGGCATGTACATTTAAGTTGAAAAACCGTTTTGCTAAAATTAAGTTTCATCAGAATAAGCAAAAATGGATGAACTTGAGAAGGACAGTGTAATGATGTCCAGTGTAGATCCATGGTTACCGGCACCTAGAGCCAGTCAAGGCATGCCAAGTGAAGATTTTAGTATTACTACTACTGGCATGACTAGTGAGAGTGGAGGCCAAGTACAGGATAATGCTCTGTCCTCTTTTCTTCAACATCAAGGGGAATTGATGATGCAACAAAATGAAGTTATGAAGTTGTTAGTTTAATGCCACATGAGGTCAGCCCTCCCTCAAAGACAAATACAACCATTCAGTAGAAATCTGCTTGATTATCATGCTTTTGTAAGGGCTTTTGAACGTTCCATCGAATCTAAGACCAACAATGATAAGGACAAACTCTATTTCTTAGAGCAGTATATCAGAGGGGAAGCAAATGCCATTGTGAAAAGCTGCATATATGGTGAGGATTCAGCACAAGCTCTCTCAAAGGCTAAACTTCTGCTGAAAAGGAAGTTTGGAGATAAGCACTGTATCATGGACAGCATGGTGTCAAAGATTTGTGGTTTGACAAACTCTAGATCTGCCAATCACAGTACATCTGCAGAATGCCTCCCAGGAGTGGTACCAGTTATCTTGAGGTGACGGAGGACAGGCATACAGACAAAGACATATGCCTTTATGGACTATGGCAGTAATGCTGTATTTTGTGTTGATGAAGTGGTGAATAGGCTAATGGAGAAAGGAAAAGCCATCAACATAAAATTAGTGCAAACTTTGACTGATAAGAAGGTTGTGAAGGGTCATATTTTGAGAGACTTAGAGATTATGAACCTACAGACTCACAGTCATCAACCTTCCAGAGGTTTATACCCAGGCACAAATACCAATGGCTACAGAGGACATCATCACCAATGATGACTTAAAGAAATGGCCATATCTACATCGTTTTGAGTTACCATCCATAGATGCTGAAGTGGGACTGTTAATTGGAAACAATGTCCCAAAAGCAGCAGAACCATTTGAAGTTATCAAGAATCAAGATCAAAAGAGAGTCATCTCCCACAGAGTGAAAGTTAAGGCCAGAGATGACATTGATGAAAAGTTGGAAAAACTTTTCAACAAAGACTTCAATGAGAGACTCATTGACGATAAGCCAGAGAAATCAAAAGAAGATTTTGCTTTTCACCAAGAAGGTGGAAAATTTTTATCAGAGTTGTTGGTGGTCATTTTGAGATTGCGCTCCCACTATTTGCGGTGAGATGCAACTTCAGTCAAGAGAAATCAGTTGCTTGATGCTGCGTGATTGAAATTGATGACATGAATACTTACAAGGTTTGAAGACTTTGTAGACCATTAAATATTCCTGGTGCAATTCCACTGATGTTGTTGGTGTGCAGCCATCTTAGATGGGAAAACAGAAGCATTAAAACAAAATCATTAAAGCCTGTTAATATGGTCATTTTCAACAATGTTCTTAGATTTTCTTTAAGAAAACGTTAGTTAGTGAAACGTTTTCATGGTATCAAACAAGTTGAAAATATTCCTGCCTAATGTTCAATCATTTTATAAAATTAACTTTACAAATGAATCTCAATAGACAACAGTTCAGTGCATCGAAAAAGAAAAGAGGGGAAAAATAAAATATTTACTGTACTTTTTAAAAATTTTAAATTACAAGTGAATCACGATAGACAACACTTGGGTGCATCAAAAATACTCAAATTAGAGTTGGTCAAAATCTAACAGATAAGTGTTCAGATTATGACCAGCCTAAACACGAAAACAGTGGGTTCTGCCTTTGAAACATGAAAACTTTCAATTCGATGAGATTGGGTAGACCATCAAATGTTCCCGGAGCAATTTCACCAATTTTGTTGTTGCCCAGATATCTAAGATGGCAAAACAAAGTATGGCGAAAAAACATTGTATTGAAACATAAATAAATTGGTAATAACATGAATTAACGTTACATACCAGAAGATAGGCACATGCATTTAAGTTGAAAAACCGTTTTGCTAAAATTGAGTTTCATCAGAATAAGCAAAAATGGATGAATTTGAGAAGGACAGTGTAATGTCCTGTGCGGATCCATGGTTTCCGGCACCTAGAGCCAGTCCAGGCATGTCAAGTGAAGATTTTAGTATTACTACTACTGGCATGACTAGTGAGAGTGGAGGCAAAGTAGAGGATAATGCTCTGTCCTCCTTTCTTCAACAAATTACAGTTGGTCAAAATCTAACAGATCAGTGTTCAGATTATGACCAGCCTAACTATGTAAATAGTGGGTTCTGCCTTCGAAACATGAAAACTTACAATTCAATGAGATTCGGTAGACCATCAAATGTTCCTGGAGCAATTTCACTAATTTTGTTGTTGAACAGATATCTAAGATGGCAAAACAAAGTATGGCGAAAAAACATTGTATTGAAACATAAATAAATTGGTAATAACATGAATTAACGTTACATACCAGAAGATAGGCACATGCATTAAAGTTGAAAAACCATTTTGCTAAAATTGTGTTTCATCAGAATAAGCAAAAATGGATGAATTTGAGAAGGACAGTGTAATGTCCTGTGCGGATCCATGGTTTCCGGCACCTAGAGCCAGTCCAGGCATGTCAAGTGAAGATTTTAGTATTACTACTACTGGCATGACTAGTGAGAGTGGAGGCAAAGTAGAGGATGCTCTGTCCTCCTTTCTTCAACAAGGGGAAATGATGATGCAATAAAATGAACTTATGAAGTTGTTGGTTGAATGCCACATGAGGTCAGCCCTCCCTCAAAGACAAATACAACCATTCAGTGGAAATCCGCTTGATTACCATCGAATCTAAGACCAACAATGATAAGGACAAACTATTTCTTAGAGCAGTATACCAGAGGGGAAGCAAATGCCATTGTGAAAAGCTGCATATATGGTGAGGATTCAGCACAAGCTCTCTCAAAGGCTAAACTTCTGCTGAAAAGGAAGTTTGGAGATAAGCATCACATCATGGACAGCATGGTGTCAAAGGCAGTTGAATGGTCTGACATCAAACCAGAAGACAAAGATGAGCTTCATCGATATGCAGTATTTATCACAGAGCTGCATAACCTGGCAAATGATCTCACAATGGAACAAGAGATCAATCATTCTCAGAATATTAGAATGATCACATCAAAATTGCCATACAAGCCGAGAGATAGTTGGAGTAATTTGGCTGATGACATTCAAGAAGAGAAGAGAAATGTCATTTTTGATGATGATGTTACAAATAAGCATGCATTGCATGTAAACCCAGTCTATGGAGACATAGTTAAAGCAAGTGACAAAAGGAAATAATATCAAGTCAAGCCCAAGAAGTACTAAAACACCATCAATTACCAGTTATTACACAGCTATGAGTAGTGATGATGTTGATGGGGTCAAAGGTGTTTGCATTTATTGTAGTGATTCCAGCCATTTCTTGAGTGATTGTCCAGTGCTAGCAAGCAAGCCATACAAAGAAAGAATTGAGTTTTGTCGCTCCAAAGGCTTGTGTTTTGGCTGCTTAAAGGGATCATCACATTTTGTGAATTATTGCAGGAAGAGGAAGAAATGTAACATATGCAGAAGGTGACATCCAACAGTGCTATACAGAGAGTGGAAAGACAAATCTGCTCTACAAACGGACTCTAAGAAAAACACAGATACTGGCAGTAATTCTCCCCATGAAGAAAGCGAGGTCAAGGACAATGTTAAATGTGGTTTGACAAACTCTGCCAATCACAGTACATCTGCAGAATGCCTCCCAGGAGTGGTACCAGTTATCATGAGGTGACAGAGGACAGGCATACAGACAAAGACATATGCCTTTATGGACTCTGGCAGTAATGCTGTATTTTGTGTTGATGCAGTGGTGAATAGGCTAAATCGAGAAAGGAAAAGCCATCAACATACAATTAGTGCAAACTATGACTGATGATGAGAAGGTTGAGAAGGGTCATGTTTTTTTCTCCTTCTGGATGAGACTAAATAAAATAAAAATTAAAAAAAATTAAATAAAACATCATAGTTGCCAAGTTCAGAATGACTTCATGTTTTGTAGTAATAATCCTTGGAATTCCTAGATGTAAATAACGGTGACGATGTAAGAATTTCACCACTGATTGATTTTATAATTAATTGTTTGTAATTAGATATATTCAGCCCTCAATGTCTCGGATTGAACGAACGTTATGCATGTGTGTATTGAGTTAAATATTAAACGGTTATTTTACAATCTAGATGCACACACAAGCCTGCAGCTGTACATGCCAAGGTCACCAGTACATGTAGCAACATTTGGGGTCCATGGACTGTTAAAATGTAAATACCGCCCTCTGGTGTTTTGACTGGTTGTCTAGACAGATCAACGGGTATTTACTTTGTTATGTCTAAAAATGTCTGCATGTGCCTTGACATGGTCAACTCACAATGGTGCACAAATATTGCCAAACGTTCGGTGCTGGTCATTGTACTCTAACGTCGCGTTCACTACGTTGAAAGAATATATCTTTTTATGGCAGCAGAGTTAGCAGCTGTTTTCAAGCTTACATATAAATTTGGAAAGTAGTGTTTAAATAGTTAAAGAAGCAGAACAAACGGAGAGAGATTTTGAACACATGTTCATGTCGTTTCATTCTCTGTTTTTGATCATGATGCATGTGCATAAGCTTTCCGATATCGCCATTGGAGGAACAACAATTTTTCCAAATGAATGTTTGAATTAGTATAGTTATATTCATGTATGCCTCATTCCCAGGGCTTATGAGTAACCTCGTACCCACTGCTCATGAATGCTAATAATATAAATATGCACAGATGACAAGAATACACGTTCTTTCAATCATCTAAAAAGAGGGGGTTTTCAAAAACAAACAAGTTTGCAAAACACAATATACCTAGTAAAATTAAGATAATTCATTGGCAAAGTTTTTTCAAGTCTGAAAAAGTTGCAGATTCTTCAAGAAGAGGCAAATCTTAAACACAAATTGTAACTATGAACACCTTTTGAAATTGTTCGGTTTTTAGGTGTTAGAATTAATTAGTATAATTATATTGAGTGAGGTCAGACCTTTTAAAAATATTGTTGGGAATGTCATTAGTGCTGAAAGGATGAAATCTGGAAAACATGAAATCGCAATGACTTCATAATTACATTATCAGGTGTCAAATTGCATTAAAACAAAGGTTATTATATCAGAAAATCATATCTTCTGAACCGAGAATGGAAAAATCATAATTATATGAAACTATTATACTAACGTTATTTTTTCATGAACATGAGGAAGTTTTATTGTGTCAGATGTCTGACCAAATAACCTCATCTGACATTTACTTCCAAATAGGAAGTTCAAATTCAACACATTCTAATGCAAAATTGCTAGGTCTTTTGATTATGAAATTGATATTTTTATAATAAAAGATGACCCACATTTAAAAAATATGATTGTGACATCAGTGATAATTTCATTGAACCGCAAGTTCTCGCGACCACCCTGTGTTTGTACCAACAAATAGTTGAGCTCTAGTTTTATGCTTGTGTTTGGAGTGTTGGAAACTCACGTGAGACCTAGTTCTGTTGGAAGTATACGTGAATTAACGTTACATACAAGAAGATAGGCATGTACATTTAAGTTGAAAAACGGTTTTGCTAAAATTGAGTTTCATCAGAATAAGCAAAAATGGATGAACTTGAGAAGGACAGTGTAATGATGTCCAGTGTAGATCCATGGTTACCGGCACCTAGAGCCAGTCAAGGCATGCCAAGTGAAGATTTTAGTATTACTACTACTACTACTACTACGTTGTCTTCCAGCGATCTAAGACAGGAAAACAAAGTAGCGTAAAAACAGAATCATTAATGCCTGTTAATATGGTTATTTTCAACAATATTCTTAGATTTCCTGAAGAAAACGTTTTCATGTTATCAAATTGACAATGCTTCGGGATGCAACTTATAACAGAACAGTGTTCAGATTATGACCAGCCTAATCATGAAAACTTACAATTCGATGAGATTGTGTAGACCATCAAAAGTCCTGGGTGCAAGATTACTGATGCTGTTGTTGTACAGATATCTAAGATGGGAAAACACATTGTGGTGAAAAACATTGTATTGAAACATACATAAATGGGTAATATTCAAAAACGTTTTCAGATTTCAGTTCATGAAAGCATACTTAAATCTAAGTGATTGGTCATATACTTAGAGAAATTATTCTGCCAGCATTATATAGTAACTACAATCAAAAATATAAAATGGAATTTCGATAGACAACACTGGATCTGCATCGATATAAAAAAAAGATTCAGTGAAATGCTACCCTCCATTTACAAGTGTTATTGTATGGGACAAGTTATTAGTTAAAAAACAAAACAAAACAAAAAACAAAAACAAAAAAAACAAGTTGTTCGTGCTATCGCTTGAACACCTAATTAAATATAGTACAAATGTTGCCGATTACGATGTATCATACGTAGACTAAAATGACAATGCATAGACCTAAATATATTTCGCTCGGCAAAAGTTACCTACACACTTCTGACGTAATATCAGTCAAGATAAATTGTAGGCTCGATGCTGTGTGATTAAAATGTATGACATGAATACTGTAACGGCGCCCCTTGCTCTGAAATTAGGGGCCTACCGCCAGTCATGAAATGCCCACAAGAAAAGAAAGAATTACCAGCTCCAAAAAAAAATTACAGGAACCAACTAGAAGAAATAAAATAAGTTTAATAAAATATTCTGCCTCTCGCCACAAGTTACATTGTAGGCACCCAGGGGAAAGCAATTATCGTCAGTCAAGTATAGACTACGTTATAATAAATTCATAAAATAAGCAGTAGCAGAGCTAGACAGAATAATTGAAGAGTTTATGAGGTTACTGCAATCTAGCTACAACTGAAACCGTAGTCAAGGGTACTGAACCTCAGGACAAAAATGGATAAGTGTTAGGGGATAGGCAGGGTAAATATCAACACAAGCCAATTAAATTAACATAACACATCACAGTACATATGAGGTGGTGGATGGTGCAATTTAGAATAAGACAAAATACTCCCCTAATAAAATAAATAATTCCAAAACGGGGCAACTGACCCTAACACAGCATGTAGAAGAAAACTAAGTCAACTTGACTAGGGGTGACCAACATAGGGCTCTACTAATAATTTGAAATCTTAAAGGAACAAACTAACATAAAAAATACGGATCAACATTTTTTTGTTACACTGCCCTTGCCTGAAGAAAAGGTGCATCTCTGCACCTGAAAAAAAACAAAAAACAATTTGACAACATTTCATTTAATTTAATTTGCACCCCCCCCCCCCCCCCCCCACAAAAAAAAATGTATATACAGCCTCCGGCATCTACATGTACATTATGACTTCACAGGTTTTCCAACAGTTGGAGCAGAAAAACAGTAACAACGTCAAATTAGCACAAGATTTGTGATCACTCTAAACAATTTAGCCGTCTTACATAAACGCAAATTAACTATTTTGAAGCATTCCACAGTCCATTGATTAAATACAACTGACACAAGCTGTTTCTATCTCAGTCACTTTAGTGTCCATCTCATCTGGTCTGCAGCCCAAATAATGCACAGTGTTCTTATACAGTTATCAATAATCATAACTTCATTTAGTTCATGTCACAAAAATCTCCTGTGCGTAGCCATATCGGTAGTCGTTGTCATTGAATATGTGTTAGCGCAAACTCCACATCTTTGTGACTTGACTGACCTGCCTCCTGTAGTTCTCCCTGTTCTGATGTTGCTACTCCCTGGTCCAGCAATGTTCTTTTCGGATTCCTCCTCTCCATCCCTCTCACCACCACCAGCCGCTGCTGCTGATTCTCTGGTAGGGTATGGTTAACATGTTGGTTGCTGGACGTTTCTCCTCAGTCCCCCAGGTTCTCATCAGTAGCATCATTGCTGCCAACCAATCCATCCAGCTGGTCTGTCTCACCATTGTCAATGGCATCTCTGGTAGTAACACCCTGACTGCAGTTATCGCCCAAGACTTCTTGTGAAAAAGAACTTGAAACACACAGCTTCAGTCTATCGATATGGACAACTTTTCTATGTCGTTTCTCCATATGTTTGATACAGTAGACTGTATCTGAAATGCGTTTGATGACTTGATAAAGGCCCTTCTAGTGTGATTGGAATTTAAGGCCAAGCCCAATTTTACGAAGATACCTGTAAAGCCAAACTAGGTCATCTGGAGAGTACAGACTGCCCTTTAATTTGACATTGTACAACTGTTTTTGCCTTTTCTGCTCTCCTTGAATTTTTTTTTCTTGCCACTTGGACTTTCACATACGGGAGTAAAGTTCGGATGCATACTCATCTGGACTAGGGTTTTCTCTCCTTTCGGGATGACTAACTAATAAATCTAGTGGCAATGACAACTCTCTTCAAAACATTTTATTTGGGCTAACCCCAGTCGTTTCCTGCTAATTTGCTCGATACGCCATCATGGTGTATGGAAGATGTACATCCCAATCAGACTGGTCTTCACTAACATACATACTGAGGATAGTCTGTATCGTAAGGTTGAACCGTTCAATAAGACCATCTGACTGGGGGTGGTAAGGCGTCGTACGATTTTTGTTTATTCCTAACAACTGACAAATTGACTGAAAAAGTCGGCTTTCAAAATTAGTTCCTTTGTCAGAGTGTATACTAAGTGGAACACCAAAGCAACAAATAAACTGTTCAACTAACACTTTAGCAACTGTTTGTGCTTCTTGGTTGCGTAAAGGATACATTTCTGTCCACTTAGTAAAGTAATCCATGACTACTAAAATATATCTGTTGTCACGTTTCGAATGGGGCAACCGTCCAAAAACATCTATGCCCAATCTTTTTAATGGGGCAGCAACAGCAGAAGGTTGCAGAGGGGCCTGCAACCTTGGAGCCGGAGACTTTCTTCTGACACAGGCATCACATTGACTAAACGTTCTACCTCATCACGGTAGCCAACACAGTAGTTTTGTGCTGATTGCCAGACCTATGACAAATATCAAAATCAAAAGAACTTAGTGTCTCTAACCACCTAGGAAGTTGTCCCTGGATATTTCTGAAATTAAAAAGCCATTGAAGAGAACCGTGATCAGACAAAATGAACAACAGCTAGAAGCTCACGCCTGGGAATGCTGTAACCGAGTTCTGCTTTGCTAAGCTTTCGGCTCGCATACCCAATTGCCTTTTCTTGACTATTCTGAATTTGTGAATAAACCACACCTACAGCATCTCCACTGGTGTCTGTGTCAAGGATAAATGGTAATGAGAAATCTGGAAAAGTCAAAATTGGTGTAGAAGTTAATTTCTCTTTCAACAATGTAAAAGCCATGTCACATGATGTGTCCATTTAAATTTGACATCTTTCTGTGTAAGTCAGTGTAATGGTGCAGCAATACAGCCAAAGTTTCTTATAAATCGACTATAATACGAACACAACCCCAGAAAACTTCTAACATCTTTAAGATGACGTGGAGTAGGCCAGTCACACACTTTAGCCGTCTTCTCTTGTGCTGATAAAATGAGACCAAGGTAATGGACATCAGTTTGAAATAAAGAGCATTTCTTGGGTTTTAATTTAAGACCTGCTTCGGACAAGACAAGTTTTCCAGTGGAGCCCACTTAAAACCAACTCCATCAGTCTTTCAAAGATAGGTAAAACTTGCAGCTTTGCATGGTGAGGAGGATAAGTACGACTAATTGCGGTGACACCATGTGAAATGCTCAATTGAGTAGTAATTAGTTCTGAAAAGAACTGGAGGCACAACTCGACGTTTCCATCAGTATGCTCTGATCGTCCTCAGGAGAATGCTAGGGGATATTACAAAGCCCGAAGGGCATGATATTGAAATCAAACAGGCCACTACCTGTAGTGAACGCTGTCTTTGACTTGTCCTAAGGGTAGATTTCAACCTGCCAGTAGCCACTTGCAAGATCTAACAATGAAAATCACTTGGAGCTAGCAAGAGCATCGAGACTGTTGTCTATTTGTGGCAAAGGATACGCATCTTTGAGTGTTACTTCATTTAGTTTTCTATAATCTATACAAAAACGTGTAGATCCATCCTTTTTAACCAACACCACTGGGCTTGCCCAAGGACTGGAAGATGGAGAAATAACACTTGCATCAATCACATCTACCCGTTTCTGTGCTTCACGTCTTTAGTGGTAAGGTAATCGTCATGCGTTGCTTGGCATTACCTGTGTTATGCTGTGATACAAGCTCTACTCAGCAAGGTGGTTGAAGAAAGTGAAAGAAAGGACTAAGCATCAAATGGAAAAAAGACTGAATGTATGGTAATAAGCAAGAGAAAAGATGTTCAAAAAATGTATACTAAAGGTTGGAGACAAGACAATCAAACAAGGGGTATGCATTGACGACAGACTGACGTTCAACTGTCATATATCAAAGGTATTAAGCAAAGTGTACTATATCGTATCTAGTTTAGCTTATATCGTGTCATTTTTTAACAAAGGAGCAAAAGAAAATGTATTTAATTCTGTCATACTGCCGCATATTATTTATGCTGTACCTGTTTGGTATCACTTTATATCATGTAAAGATAAGAATAGAATAATGAAGTTTCTTAAGTATACTGCACATATACTGAAAGTAGATTACCATTCATTAAGAGAAATCGTCAATACTTCTGCTAAGACTCAATTCATAAGAATGACAAACAACATTAAGAATAACCAAAACCACCCATTACATGCTCCACTTATGAGTCTTTTAACTTCATCCAGCAGAAACCTTAGAAATCCCCATATCTTGCCAAAATACAGAATTCAGCTGTTCAGAAATTCTTTTATTTATCGTGCTGCAATATTTATTCAGTCTGATAGTTTGGAGCCTCTAATATAGTCTTGTGTTTGTTCATTTTATGTATTAACCTTTTAGTAAGTAATCTTAACTAATATTTGATCATATATATTTATATTTTTAAATGTAGGCTATTTTGTACTCCTTTTTATAAATATTTTTGATATTTATACTGGTTTCAATAAATCAATCAATAAATCAATAAATGTGTAATTTACCAGGGACAAATGTCTCTTGGTTAGTAGGGATTACAACTGTCTCTGCAACTGAAATACGACAACACATCTAAGAGGTAATCTCTGTGATTATTGGAACTGTTACCTTCCCTAACCTAATTTTGCATTGAGGAATGGCGAAAATTTGACAACAGCTTGTCAAGAAATCCAACCCCATAATACCAGCATAGGCTATTTCTGCTACAAGGACTTTGTGACGTCTGCGTAATCCACCAACTCTAATAGTCAACATAGCACAACCCTCAACCTGTAAGGTACTACCTTCCACATCAACTACTGAATAATTACCAGCATTACATGTATATAGTAACTACAATAAAAACAGAATTTTGACAACACTGGATGTGCATTGATATAAAAAACTGTTTGGTGGAATGCTACCCTCCATTTGCAAGTGTTATTGTATGGGACATGTTATTTATTATTTGAAAAAAAATAAAAAAATAAATAAAAATAAATGATTTGTACAAATGTTGATTATGATGTGTCATACATAGACTAAAGTGACAATGCATAGACCTAAATATATTTCGATCAGCAAAAATGAACGACGCACTTCTAATCTAATTTGTTTGTATGCAGTGAGAAGTAACTTCAGTCAAGATAAATCGTAGGCTCCATGCTGCATGATTGATATTTATGACATGAATACTTACAATTTATTGAGATTTTGTAGACCATCAAATGTTCCTGGTGTAATATTACTTATTTTGTTGTTGTGCAGCCATCTAAGATGGAAAACAAAGTAGTGTTATAGTCCATTAATTTTGTTATTTTCACCAATGTTCTTAGGTTTTCCTGAACTTCATTCTCTGAAAAATTGTAGTGGTATCAGACAATCTTAACATGTATCATACCCAAGGTTCACATATTTGGGGAAAATAAAATCACAATAAATATAAATAAACAACAGTTGAGTGCATTGAAATTTTAGAAAGTTTGTTGTCCTACAGGCCTCCCATTGACAAGTGTTTTTCGATCGTCAGACATGAACTTCGCACTCTGTCAAATTTGTTGCCAAGAGACTTTATAGACCATCAAATGTTCCTGGTGCAATTTCACTGATATTGTTGGTGTGCAGCGATCTTAGATGGGAAAACAGAAGCATTAAAACAAAATCATTAAAGCCTGTTAATATGGTAATTTTCAACAATGTTCTTAGATTTTCTTTAAGAAAACGTTAGTAAAAAAATAAACAGTTTTCATGGTATCAAACAAGTTGAAAATATTCCTGCCTAATGTTCAATCATTTCATAAAATTAACTTTACAAATGATTCTCAATAGACAACAGTTCAGTGCATCAAGAAATAAAAGGGAAAAAAATCAAATGTTTACTGTACTTTGTAAGGGCTTTCGAACGCTCCATCAAATCTAAGACCACCAATGATAAGGACAAACTATTTCTCAGAGCAGTATACCAGAGGGGAAGCAAATGCCATTGTGAAAAGCTGCATATATGGTTGAGGATTCAGCACAAGCTCTCTCAAAGGCTAAACTTCTGCTGAAAAGGAAGTTTGGAGATAAGCATCACATCATGGACAGCATGGTGTCAAAGGCAGTTGAATGGTCTGACATCAAGCCAGAAGACAATGATGAGCTTCATCGATATGCAGTATTTATCACAGAGCTGCATAACCTGGCAAAAGATCTCACAATGGAACAAGAGATCAATCATTCTCAGAATATCAGAATGATCACATCAAAATTGCCATACAAGCCGAGAGATAGATGGAGGAATTTGTTTGATGACTAAAATAAATGTCATTTTGATTATGTTATTTTCGTCAACAAACAAGCACACATTGCATGTAACCCAGTCAAAGTGCCTTGATTTTTTAACTCAAAAGTGTTCAGTAATTCGAGGCCAACATTCACACGGCGAAATCCGTGCCGTGTTTGTTCCAATTTGTGACCGATGGCGGCAGCAAACATTTTTCCAGCTTTTATGACGTACATTTACGGGATCTTGAAGTTTCGACCACTTAGCAACGGTCTGGCTGCTGTCGCGCGCTCTACGCTATACGTGTATTATTGTATGTCGCTCGCTCGACGTCGAGTACGAGTGTGATATGCTGCTAGTACTAGTAGTGCGATCGGCCAGGCCAGAGGCCGGCACCGCATGCAGAAGCCATAGTTTGTTTTTGTGCTAGCTAGGTCTGAATTGAACTAACGTTAAAGCCTGCAAATCGTTAGAAGTATAATTCGTTCTTTTGTCTGTGTTTGATTTTGCGATACACCTGCCGCTGTCGGGCCGGCATCAGCGTAAATATGCCAATTCACTATGTTGTTGGCGGCTGCAACAGGAATCAGAAAGATGATCCGGGATTAAGTTTTTTTTAGTTTGCCGAGTTGCCATTATAACATAGTCTGGTTTCACGTACGTGACTCGGAAGAACCTCACAAAATGATTATTATTATCTGCACAAAACAAGAACAATTTGGACTTTTGCGGTGAAATTAACCTGTTAACAAAATTCAATGAATGAAATCCTGCACATCAAATTTCCGGTTGCTTTTAAAGTAGTTTTTCGTAAGATAAAAAAGCAAGAAAAATGGCCTACCATGACCATTCTGTGCTCACACACTGGTGTTCGAGACCGGATCTCCAACATCGTCATCATCCACTTTGGGTTTGAATTGGTACGGCTCAATCCCACTAACTTTACCATCTTCGGCATCAGTATCACTACTACTACATACGCAATGGAAAACGTGGTACAGTAAACAGTCACTCGTTCGCAATACCCGTAAATGTACGTCATCAAAATAGGCTCAGTGAAAGTGTCCCCGACGGCTTTTGTTTTTTCCCTCTGTTCGCGAATAACATTTTCAAAGGTTTTTTGAGGGGATAAAGAAAAATGATGAAATTCTTATTTTAAGTTATTTCTACTTAGAAATACATACTTTTTAAAATAGTGTTGAAAATATTGACCATTTTGTGTGGTCTTTAAAGCAAATGACAATGGAAAAGGAAATAATATCAAGTCAAGCCCTAGAAGTACTAAAACACCATCAACTACCAGTTTCTACACAGCTGTGAGTAGTGATGACGTCAATGGGGTCAAAGGAGCTTGCATTTATTGAAGTGTTTCCAGCCATATCTTGAGTGATTGTCAAGTGCAAGCAAGCAAGCCATACAAAGAAAGAATTGAGTTTTGTCGCTCCAAAGGCTTGTTTTGGCAGCTTAAAGGGATCATCACATTTTGTGAATGATTGCAGGAAGAGGAAGAAATGTAACATATGCAGAAGGTGGCATCCAACAGTGCTACACAGAGAGTGGAAAGACAAATCTGCTCTACAAACTGACTAAGAAAAACACAGATGCTGGTAGCAGTAATTCTCCCAATGAAGAAAGCGAGGTGAAGGACAATGTTAAATGTGGTTTGACAAACTCTGCCAATCACAGTACATCTGCAGAATGCCTCCCAGGAGTGGTACCAGTTATCTTGAGGTGACTGAGGGCAGGCATACAGACAAAGACATATGCTTTTATGGACTCTGACAGTGATGCTGTATTTTGTGTTGATGCAGTGGTGAATAGGCTAAAGGAGAAAGGAAAAGCCATCAACATACAATTAGTGCAAACTTTGACTGACGAGAGACTTCGAGATTATGTTCTGAGAGACTTGGAGATTATGGACCTACAGACTAACAGTCATCAACCTTCCAGAGGTTTATACAAAGGCACAAATACCAATGGCTATACAGAGAACATCATCACCAATGATGACTTAAAGAAATGACCATATCTACATCGTGTTGAGTTACCATCTAAGATGCTGAAGTGGGACTGTTAATTGGAAACAATGTCCCAAAAGCAGCAGAACCACTTGAAGTTATCAAAAGTGAGAATGGTGGCCCTTTTGCTTGTCCATCAGTCCTTGGTTGGCAGGTTTATGGGTCAACAAATAATCAAGATCAAAAGAGAGTCATCTCCCACAGAGTGAAAGTTAAGGCCAGAGATGACATTGATGAAAAGTTGGAGAAACTTTTCAACCAAGACTTCAATGACTTCTATGAGTCATAGCTGAAAAGCCAGAGAAATCAAAAGATTTACTTTTCACCAAGGTGGAAAATTTTATCAGAGTTGTTGATGGGCATTTTGAGATTGCGCTCCCACTGAGATGTGATGAAGTTAAGATGCCGAAGAAGAGATCACAAACAGAGCAGAGAGCAGCCCATTTACAAAGGAAATTTCTGAGACAGCCACAACTCCAGAGTGAATACACAGACTACATGGAGTCCATGTTAAGCAAGGGCTATATGGAGAAAGTTTCTAAGGGAGAGACACAGAGGAATGATGGTAGATTGTGGTATCTTCCTCATCATGGTGTAATGCACCCACAAAAAAACAAATTAAAGGTGGTGTATGACTACACAGCCAACTACAAAAGGTGTGTCCCTCAATAAAGTTGTTACAGGGGCCAAACTTAACCAACAGCCTAGATGGTGTGTTAACAAGATTTAGGCAGGACAAGGTAAATTGCCCTCATGACTGATATTGAAGACATGTTTTTCCCAAGTCCTTGTGCCAAGAGAGGACAGAGACCTACTGAGGTGGCAAGATAGTGATGTGAAAGAACTATTGACAGAATACTGCATGAAAGTGCATGTTTCCGGTGCAGTTTCCTCTCTTTCATGTGTGAATTACGCTTTGAAGAGAACAGCAGATGACCAAGCAGAAAACTTTGACCAAGAAATAACGCACATAATTTATCGTAACTTCTACTCGTGAAAGGTTTGACGGAAGTATGTAGAAGAGGAGGATTCCATTTTACCAAATGGGTGAGTAACAAAAGGAAAGTTTTAGAAAACATTCCAGAAAATGAACTAGCAAACGGTATCAAAGATTTGATCTCATCGATGAGAGGTTGCCCACTGAGAGAGCACTCGGCATGATGTGACTCATTGGTGACTCGCAGATAACCCCCTCATCACAAGCACATAATTTGGGTGTTATATTTGACTCGACAATGACTTTAAAACCTCATATCTCCAACATTGTTCGTATATTCATAATTCCATATCAGAAATATTAGCCGAATAAGGAAATACTTGAATAAAAGTGCTGCTGAACAAATTATACATGCGTTTGTCACATCACGGCTCGATAACGGGAATGCTCTCCTCCACGGTCTCCCGCAGAATCAAATATCTCGTCTTCAGCACATACAAAACACAGCAGCTCGTGTTGTAACTTTGTCCAGAAAGTCATGCCATATCACGCCAATCTTGAAAGAACTCCACTGGCTTCCTGTTTCACAGAGAATTGTTTTTAAACTTATGCTAATTGTTCACAAATCTTTTAATAGTATTGCTCCAATTTATATTTCTGAACTGCTCAAAGTCTACACTCCATCATGCAACTTGCGCTCCAGCAACATGTCACTCCTAAAGGAACCAACTTCAAAATGGAACTAGGGTGATAGGTCTTTTTCTGTCGCGGCTCCGAGACTCTGGAATCATCTTCCAACTAAACTCAAAACTTGTCATAGTATAACTAGATTTAAGTCGATGCTTAAAACTTATCTTATGTCACAATGTTTCAAAGATGATGTATACTTGTAATTGCATTGTAGATACATGTATCTCAGTACATAATTTTTTTTCTCCTATGCTATCATTGTATATTATTTGTATTCATGTTTTGTTTTGTTAGGTGTTCGGGTATGCACCCAAAACACCTATTGTTTTTGTTCGTTTTTTTTTTTTACTTCTACTTCTCCCCCATATTGTCCGCAAACAAAAACATACTTGCAAACTTCACATGAACTTGAAACTTGGCATGCACTTAGAACTTAACAAGTAGATGAAACTCCAGTTGTGAGTGACCCCGATTTGACCCTACTTCCTGTCCAAACCGGAAGTCAAAGTTTAATATTTAAAAAAAATCATATCTCAACAACCACAACAGGTAAATGGACATTTTTTGCACTATTGTATAGATTGTTAATTGTCGAAAAATATTTACAAAAACATGACCCCAATTTGACCTTACTTCCTGTTCAAACCGGAAGTCAAAGTTTAACATTAAAAACAAATCATATCTCAACAACCACAAGAGGTAAATTCACAATTTTTGTACCATTGTACAGATTGTTAATTGTCGAAAAATATTTACAAAAAGGTGACCCCAATTTGACCTTACTTCCTGTTCAAACCGGAAGTCAAAGTTTAATATTTTAAAAAAATCATATCTCAACAACCACAAGAGGTAAATTCACAATTTTTGTACCATTATACAGATTGTTAATTGTCGAAAAATATTTACAAAAGGTGTACTAATTTGACCTTACTTCCTGTCCAAACCGGAAGTCAAAGTTTAATATTTAAAAAAAATCATATCTCAACAACCACAAGAGGTAAATTCACAAATTTTGTACCATTATACAGATCGTTAATTGTCAAAAAATATTTATACCCCAATTTGACCTTACTTCCTGTCCAAACCGGAAGTGAAAGTTTAATATTTAAAAAAATCATATCTCAACAACCACAGGAGGTAAATTGACAATTTTGTACCATTGTACAGATTGTTAATTGTCAAAAGTATTTACACAAAGGTGACCCCAATTTGACCTTACTTCCTGTCCAAACCGGAAGTCAAAATTTAATATTAAAATAATTTCTAAATTCAGTATTGTATTGTATTCAAATAAACTTCTCGCGAGAACTTCAACAGACGTTAACATTTGACTTCTCCAACACTTCGAATTGATGACGTAACCATTTTAACTTCAACCGAACACCTTGTTTTTGTTGTGACAAAATCTTATATCTAGTTTTTCTTTGTTTCTGCGCCTTGAGCGCCCAGCAGGGTGGATATGTGTGCGCCACAAATCTTTATTATTATTATTATGTGGTCCATTGAAGAGGATGAGTTTGGATTCAGAATTGAGATGAAAGATATACCACCGACAAGAAGGGGTATTTTGTCTATAGTCAGCTCTATCTACGATCCTTTTGGATGTGTCTCTCCAGCAGTGCTCCCAGCTAAACAGTTACTTCAAGCCATGTGTTGGTTGAAGTTGGGATGGGACAAAGAAATTCCTCTGGATCTGAGAAGTGGCAGAGCTAGCAGATGGAACTACCAAGGCTAGCAGAGTAAAAGATGGAAAGATGCATGAAACCAGAAGAATTTGAGGATGAGCGAGTCAAGTCAGTCACTTTTCATCACATTGCTGATGCCAGTGAGTCAGCCTATGGTACTGTTTCGTATTTGAGATTGGTGAATGATGTAGGAGAGATCAAGTAAATCATGAGTTGCCCCACTCAAGCAGGTGATGATTCCAAAAATGGAGCTGAGAACAGCAACAGTAGCAGTTTGAGTTGATCATATGATCAAAGGGGAGCTTTAAATTGAAGTGGATAACACCTACTTTTGGACTGACAGTATGTCTGTGCTCTGGTATGTCAACAGCGGAACAACACACTTTAAGACATTTGTGGCTAACAGATTAGCAGTTATCCTTGATGGCTCCAACCCAACTCAATAGCGTCATGACCTGCCTTCTGATTGGCTCAGACCTGACGAGCCTACTCTACTCTGTGAAGTAGAAAGTATCATCAACAGTAGACCCATCACAAAGGTTTCTGATGATGTGAACGACTTGGAAGCATCAACCCCAAATCACTTGCTTCTTTTGAGGTCAACCATTCAACTCCCTCTGGTCACCCAGGAGACAGATATCTTAAGTTAAGATAGTTAAGTGTGAAGACAAGCTATGAGCATGATATTGAAACATGGATCCCAAGTGAAAGAATTTTTGTATCATTAGTGAAAATATTGCATCTCCATTGATAGAGGTGTGAGCAAAGCGCCACCTCGGTGTTTATTTGAGCAGAAAGATTTGCACTGATTGAATCAAGGATCAGAACAGTCTGATCAGTTTTTACAGATCTCCTTGTGTGAATATTACAATTTGATAATGAGGTGTGAGCTAGTGTCGCCTCTGCATTTGTGCATTAATGCAAGTACACTGTGTAATTGTGTACCGTGCAGTTGGAATTCATATCTGTGGATCAAGTCAAAGGAACACCAAAGGAGAATGGACTAGACCACTGACTACATGCATCTTCAGGAGCATGGACCTATAAGCTGATTGAGTGAAAGATCCAAACTAGCCACAAGATAAGCCATTTGTAATTGTGAGTCGTTGACACACTCTTTAAGCACGTTGTGTGGTTTATAAGAAGTCTTACACATATATTTACTGTATGGTGTGCATGTGTAGGGGAGTGGAATTCTCCCGTACTGTACGCAGTAAATATAAACAAATAAAATCACGAAAGCTTTTTTTTTGACTCAGAGACTGGGCCGGTCTAATACTGAGCCAGTACTAAAATGATCAAAAACAAACTGAACTTCTGAGTGCAATTTTGGCCCGCTCTGTTACTTAATCTAAAGTAAAGGAAAACATAACATCAAATCAAAACAAGGTAATTTAAAGGTCCTAGGAAATAGAAATTTTTAACAGTGAAAGCAATAAAGTATACCTCTTGGAACATATATTTGTCATTTGTCTATTTTATCCCCGCCCCTTTGCACCATTAAAAAAATAAATTCTGAAATTAGGGGGGCGCCACGCTCCTCCCCTACCTCCTCATTATCATATTATAATCCGCAAATCCGTGACGTAGACCTAGGAAGGTCCAGCACTGCCTGCGATGAAGTTTCAGTCAAGTCGTACTCAAAACCACTGAAGTTGATGTGTCATATTAGATCTTCTTTTCAGCTAAATTTAGTAGATATCCCACATTTTTGGGAAATGCCTTGTAGGTGTGTTGTTGCTGGGTGTAGCAACACCACAAAGGAAGGTGTCAGCCTTCACCGATTTCCACCAGACCCTAAATACAGGCGAATTTGGACGGCGAGTGTGAAGCTGACCAGGGCGAAATGGTCAGGACCAACGGAGCACTCTATGATATGTAGCGCTCACTTTGAGCCAACATACTTTGACCGGGGGCTCCAGAGCCAGTTTGGCATGAGATTTAAAGCCATGCTGCGCCCTGATGCAGTACCAACAATATTTCCCTTAAGTCAGAAGGCCAAGAAACGTCCAGAAAAGAAAAGAGTAGCTTTCTTGAAGCGAGAAAGTCTCAGGGTAAGTTGCTTTGTTTTCCGTGTAACTTACATGTGTATGTGCACCCACAAGCAATAGGCTTATTACTAACGTTAGAGGTCGATTGTTACACTTCGCACACCACATTAACGCTAAAATGTCGTTTCATTGTGAAGTCACTGAAGATGTCATTGTACAATTCTTTTGACAATGTTAATTATGTGTGTGATTTTTGGATCTTGTTTCAAAATCATCGAGTGCAGAATTATGTTTTGAAACGGTCATAACGACGGCTTACACAATTCACCAATGACTCCTGGCCATGTGTATCCATGCCATTGATTCGACGGGGCCTTGCGCTTCGTTTTACGGTAGAGCCTACAGTACAGATTTATCGGTGCTATACGGTCATGTTTACTATGCAACTTGCAAGTCGTGTGCACATACACTGTACATGTGTACGTTGCGCACAGTTTATGACCCTTTTTTATAATCCCACGGTTTAACCATGGAGCAACTAAACACAATGGCAACATTGGTGCCTAACATTGGAGCTTAGTTTATTCATGGTTTATTGCTCCTAGGTCTACGTCACGAACAGCGCCACCGCGCGTTGGGCAGCATTTGAAATTAGATGAAACAATTTTTGTAAAAATCAAATTAAAAATAATTAGCCCAATCCAGACATAAATTAAACGTAAAATCGTTTTTTATTCATATCAATTGATAAAATAACAAAAGAAAATAAATAAGCACAATTTGACTCTTCCTAGGACCTTTAAGTCCATCCTAGCTCTAGTCAGTGTGCACTTATACCAGAGCATTGAGTTAACTACTTTACCATATGGCCAAAGGAATGTCCACACAGCGACTTTGTCTTGGTGACCATGAGACAGGGGTGCCCACCTACAATCAACTTTTCCCTTCAAAATACACTAAGTTAAGAAAAGTCTGTGTAGGGGGGTGGAATTCTCCTGTACTTATACTTATTTTTGCTGGTGGATTTTATTTTTTCCCCTAAGTAAAATGGGAAGTTCCTCCTGTCATTTATATATAATTGTTTTCTTATCTCCTTATGTTATAAGAGTGGTTCCCCTAAGTGGCCCCCTGACTAAATTTGGTTTACTTTATAGTTTATTGTTTTAGTGTACCAGACCATTCACCTGCGTGGTTCCCTGACTTAAGTTGGTTAATTTTAGTAAATGTATATTGTCCTGGCACTGACCTGGCCATGAGGTGGTCAGTGAGCAGTTAGGCAGCAGACAGAAAGCACATGTTTTAAAGTTACGTACACTAGCTGCCGTATTTCCCCTTTGCTGCTCAATATCTGGTGAGTTTTTCCTTTAAAATTGTCTTTAGTTATTTCTTTTATACAGATGTATAAATGACTCTTCATGAGATAATATGTATTACCTCAAGATGTTTAGATTACTGTATTTTTTTTGTTTAGGGATCTTAAGACTTTTGTTTAAGTTTTGATCTTTATAGAATTAGGGCTAAAACCTTTCAGATACTGGAAATATAACCTCATTTTAAAAGGTGATTTGTACTTTCATTATAGAGTTTCGAAACCTAGAACTTTGTCACGGATGTTTTGTTAAGATTTATGAAGTTAAGTTTTGCCAAGAGAGTTTTTTTGTGAAACATTTTCCATAAAGTATCTTCTTAATTGAAACTCTTCTACTGCATCGAAAACTTGGTTTGCCATGAACTTTGGACTCGTATATCTTTTTAAGGATCAATTTATATTTTGCATTTGTTTTCTATAATTTTTATGCTAGTTAGACCTACATATGTGAGTTGTTTATCAAGATTAGCTCCACTGACCATGCCATGTGCATATACTGTAGCTCCCTTTGTTCTCAAGATAAGTAGGAGGATTTGCATATTTAATGAGCTCCATAGGGTTGTATAATGCACACAGACAACTCATTGGGTTAGCACTTGGGATATAGAGTTTCTTGAAAGTGTAATCTTATTTAAATTTGTAAGAGCTAGCCATCATAAGTCATTTTGTTATTTTTTTGGTTTATTCATATTTTGATTCATGTACTGTATCTTTAATCATTTCTTTTGGTATCTTTCTTTGTATTTACAGGTTAATGTCTGAATGTGCTTAAAAGTAATTCACTATTAGCGCTGTGTTGGTTTTTTTAGTTTGGGTTTTCTTTAGTTTGCATTTTAAGTTGTTTTTTTAGTTTAAACTTCAATTTGCATTTCATTTTCAGCTCGAATTTCAGTTTGAATTTTCGATTTAAGTTGATTTTTCTAGTACTTTTTAATTTGGTTTTAATTGGTGATTTTAAAGTTTTTTTTCTTTCTTTAATTCAATTTGCTGAAATCTCTTTGGTCAAGTTGACTCGATTTACTTTGGTTCGGCAGAACTAGTTTTTTTTTATTATCGCACTTAAACAATACGGAGTCAAGAGTAAAGTGATTTTTCTTTTACTTGTTTACTGATTCGAGGAATCATAATAAATTCACAGTTCAGTTTTTTTAAGAAAGAAATATTATTTACTTGTCCCAATTTATTTAAGGAAAATTCGCGACCCTATCATTAGATCCATGTTCCTCTCTCGCTGTAGCTATCCCCGTTGTCGTTGTTACCCTGGTGAACCATTTTTCCAGGTTACACATGCTCAAAGATTAACTGATTTAGAACATGAACATCTGCCAAGTTATATTGAACATCAGTAAAATGCATTTCAGTGAACTAGACAGCTTTTGGTAAACTAGAATCGTCCAAGTCCATAGGATGTGATTACATATTCAGTGTGATTACATATCTCCAGAATGGCCTTCCTTAGAAATAGTCACTGCAGAGTTTGTATTTCTTTTCTTACCACAAGGCGGTACAAATATGAAAGATACTTTGCTGTGATTGCCTAAGTTTTTAAGCGAAAATTGGAGACGGAAGTTTTCCTCATTATGTGTGTACATGACCTTATGTACCTAAGACTATTGGATAAAACTTTCATGTATTTAAAGAATGTCTACAAATTTCTACATGTAAGTGTGTTCTCAGTTCTTTATGTTTCACAGCTCAGAAGTTTCATGAAGTGAAATTTACATTGTATAAGGTGCAGCATATATTTGGAATATGAAGAGATACGGGTAAAAAAAGGTGTTGTTTTAAATGTATAGTTGTGATTACACAAAATTTCATCAATGTCCAGAAAGTGCAAGTAGAAAATCATGCACAGGTTAATTCTTTTTTTTTTACCTGGTCTTATTCTGGGACAATGGTTTGTGTTTTGAAATGTCACTTTAGTAAACAATGATTTTCAGTTTAAGCAAGGCCACAAGGACATGTTTAAGAAGTTGTTTATCAGAAAATATACATGAAGGACCCACATGACCCAGGTCAAAGTTGTATTCTCAAGCAGAAATGATACAATGGTTATTACTAGTGCAAAAGAGGTTGCCTGTTGTCGTTAAGAATTTGACTTGAGATATTGGTTATTGACATGCCAGAAAATGCCAGAATTGTTTTGTTTCCGAGTTGAGATTTTATTGTGAACCACACACAGTTGTGTTGTAACAAAATTGAAGATGTTTGTGTTTCGAACAATTGAAGAAGATGTAAACCACTACCAGTAAAGAAGATTTGGTGGCTTCATGCTGTGTGACTAAATCATGACATGAAAACTACCAGCTAAGTGAGCTTTTGTAGACCATCAAATGTTCCTAGTATAATGAACTGATCTTGCTCTTGGAGTAATTTCACTGATTTTAATTTTGAACATGAATCTTAGATTGGAAAACAAAGTAGCGTTCAAACAAAATTAAAGCACATTCATTTGGTCATTTTCAAAAATGTTCTTAGATTTAATTTTAAAAAACGTTAGTGAAACATTTTCATGATATCAAAAATATTCCTGCCTAATGTTCAATCATTTTATAAAATTAACTTTACAAATGAATCTCAACAGACAACAGTTAAGTGCATCGAGAAATAAGAGGGGAAAAATAAAATGTTTGCTGCATTTTTTTGAAATTTAAAATTACAAGTGAATCATATGGTAGACAAGACTTGGGTGCATCAAAAATACTCAAATTACAGTTGGACAAAATCTACAGTGTTCAGATTATGACCAGCCTAAACACGAAAACAGTGGGTACTGCATTCGAAACATGAAAACTTACAATTCGATGAGATTGTGTAGACCATCAAATGTTCCTGGAGTAATTTCACTGATATTGTTGTTCCACAGCTTTCTAACATGGGAAAACAGTAGGGTTAAAATTGTATTCAAGCCAATTTATCTGGTTATTTTCACCTATTTTCTTTGATTTCCCGAAAACAACTTGATGAAACGTTGTCATGGTGACACCATGTAGAAATTCTCTTTTGAGTAAAAAATAGTTCCAAAACGAATTGGTTGGTTGCAACTCAACATTTTGATCAGTATCCTCTGATCATATTCAGGAGAAACAAAGTTTACTTTGTTTAGAAAATAAAACTACAAATGAATCTTATAGATAAAGACAATAATGTATTGCATCAAATTAATAACATAAAATAATTTCCTTGTCCTACAGCCATGTGTAGCTGAGAATTTTGATTAATGTTACATTTTATTTTAAAAAACATATCCACGTACAGTATAATGAAGCATGCTGGTTCCACCTTTTGAACACAAATTTTACAAATGTTTGTTGTCCCACAGGCTTCCCATTGACACGTTTTTTGATCGGCACATATGAACTTCCCACTTCATCTATATTTGTTTGCCATGAAATGTAACTTCAGTCAAGAGAAATTGGTTGCTCGATGCTGCGTGATTGAAGGTGATGACATAAATACTTACAAGGCTTGAAGACTTTGTAGATCATTAAATGTTCCAGGTGCAATTTCACTGATTTTGTTGTTTGTCAACGATCTTAGATAGGAAAACAAAGTAGCATTAAAACAAAATCATTAATGCCTGTTAATTTTGTTATTTTCAACAATATTCTTAGATTTCCTGAAGAAAACGTTTTCATGTTATCAAACAAATTGACAATGCTTCGGGATACAACATATAACATAACAGTGTCCAGATTATGACCACAGCCTAATCATGAAAACTTACAATTCAATGAGATTGTGTAGACCATCAAAAGTCCTGGGTGCAAGATTACTGATGTCGTTGTTGTACAGTAATCTAAGATGGGAAAACAAAGTATGGTGGAAAAACATTGTATTGAAACATAAATCAATTGGTAATATTCAAAAACGTTTTCAGATTTCAGTTCATGAAAGCATACTTAAATCCAAGTGATTGGTCAAATACTTTACAGAAATTATTCTGCCAGCATTATATAGTAACTACAATCAAAAATATAAAATGGAATTTCGATAGACAACACTGGATGTGCATCGATATAAAAAAGATTCAGTGAAATGCTACCCTCCATTTACAAGTGTTATTATATCGGACAAGTTATTAGTTAAAAATAAAAAAAATAAAAAACAACAACAAAAAAACAAGGTGTTCGCGCTATAGCTTGAACACCTAATTAAATATAGTACAAATGTTGCCGATTACGATGTATCATATGTAGACTAAAGTGACAATGCATAGACCTAAATATATTTCGCTCAGCAAAAGCTAACTACACACTTAATTCTAACGTAATTTGCTTGCATGCAGTGAGAAGTAACTTCAGTCAAGATAAATTGCAGGCTCGATGCTGTGTGATTAAAATTTATGACATGAATACTGTAACGGCGCCCCTTGCGATGAAAATAGGGTCTACTGCCAGTCATGAAATGCCCATAAGAAAAGAAAGATTTACCAGCTCCAAAAAAAAAAATTACAGGAACCAACTAAAATAATTTTACAAGAAATAAAATAAGTTTAATAAAATATTCTGCCTCTCGCCACAAGCAGAGATGCCAACATTCCAAACTGAAAAAGAGTAATTCGACACGTGGCATCCGCCTCGGACACGAAAATACCTAAATTACCCCCTTTTCAAACCTCACACTCGAGGCTTTACATTTTAAAATTACGTGTACTGTATATCACTGTGGATCATATAGATACCACTTAGTAGATTACGCCCAAATCGTAAATGTTGGCATCTCTCCACAAGTTACATTGTAGGCACCAGGGGAAAGCAATTTTCGTCAGTCAACTATAGAATTCATTATAATAAATTCATAAAATAAGCAGTAGCAGAGCTAGCCAGAATAATTGAAGAGTAAGTTTATGAGGTTACTGCACTCTAGCTACAACTGAAATTGGAGTCAAGGGTACTGAACCTTAGGACAAAAATGGGATGTTAGGTGATAGGCATGGTAAATATCGACACAAGGCAAGTAATAAAATAAAATAGTACTTACACAGCACAGTACATATGAGGAGGTGGATGGTGCAATATAGAAATACAAAATACTCCCCTAATCAAAATAAACAATTCCAAAATGGGGCACCTGTCCCTTGGCTAACTTGAGCCATTTTAAGGACAGAATGACAGCACCATCCACCACTGCTTCCAATCATAGAGTCCACACTGGACCATGCTACCAGTAGTTTTTATAAAGGTGGCTGATGAGGTCTAGTAAGCGGAAATTTCCACTGGGGGGGGGGGGGGGTACTATTGTAGGTGAAATCAGACCATGCTAACTTTGAAAAGAGCTTACTCTCCACTGGACTAGCTAGCTGGGTCAATCACAAAGGTCACATTCAAACAACAATGTAACCGATTCATTGTGGCCCTCCACAGCATGCAAAAGAAAACAAAGTCAATTTGACTAGGGGTGACCAACAAAGGGCTCTACTAATAATTTGAAATCTTAAAGGACAAACTATGATAAAAAATATGGGCCAAAATCTTTTGTTACACTACCCTCCCCTGTAGAAAAGGTGCATCTCTGCACCTGAAAAAATACAAAAACAATTTCTTGACAAAATTTCATTTGGGCCCGGGGCCCCGCCCCCCCCCCCCCCCCCAAAAATGTATATACAGCCTCCGGCATCTACGCGTACATTATGACTTCACAGGTTATCCAACAGTTGGAGCAGAAAAACAGTAACAACGTCAACATTAGCACCAGATTTGTGATCACTCTAAACAATTTAGCTGTCTTCCATAAATGCAAATTAACTATTTTAAAGCATTCCACAATCCATTCATTAAATACAACTGACACAAGCTGTTTCAATCTGAAATTAGGGGCCTATACTGCCAGTCATGAAATGCCCATAAGAAAAGAAATATTTATCATCTCAAAAAAAAAAAACAATTGCAGGAACCAACTAAAACTAGACTTAAGTGTTTGTTATATTACAAACACATAGGTGTTCAGGTTTTGTCAGGGCAGTGATGATGACGTCAGAATGTTTTTTAAAGAAACTTTGCATTATTATTTTTTTTTCATATTAAAGAGTACCCTGTAAAATATGATGTGGTTACCAACGATGATTTGTTTGAAGTTCATTTCAATGATTTGAAATTAATCACATTAGGCCCTACACTAAATTTAAACTTCATTTCAAATGCAATAATGGTATAATAAAAGAATGATAATGATCGAATAAAATTTCTCTTCCGACTACACCTAAAAGATCCTCAACAAGGTTACAAGGGAATTTCAAGACCAACAGATGTTAATTACCCTGAAATTTCAAAAGAATTCTGAATTTTTTTTAAAACTGGCCACGGAATCTCATTGTTCACCGGATGGTTTTACATACATTGATCATAAATATTAAACTTTGACTTCCGGTTTGGACAGGCAGTAAAGGTCAAATTGGAGTCATGTTTATTGTAAATATTTTTGACAATTAACAATCTGTACAATGGTGCAAAAACTGTGAATTTACCTGTTGTGGTTGTTGAGATATTATTTTTTTTTAATATTAAACTTTGACTTCCAGTTTGGACAGGAAGTAAGGTCAAATTGGGGTCACCTTTGTGTAAATATTTTTCCACAATTAACAATCTATACAATGGTACAAAAAATGTCAATTTACTTCTTGTGGTTATGATTTTTGTTAAATATTATACTTTGACTTCCGGTTTGGACAGGAAGTAAGGTCAAATTGGGGTCACCTTTTTGTAAATATTTTTTGACAATTAATGATCTGTACAATGGTGCAAAAATTGTGAATTTACCTCTTGTGGTTGAGATATGATTTTTTAAATATTAAACGTTGATTTTAAGTAATTCGATATCTGATGATGTAATCATGACGTCACAAATTTTGTTTCATCTACACATTAGGGTCCAAGTATGTGTCAATTTCCAAGTTCATGTGAAGTTTGCAAGTATATGTTTTTTGTAGACAATCTATCAAGAGGAGGAGGAGGGGGAGGGGGAGGGGGAGGAGGAGAAGAAAAAAGAAAAAAAACGAACAAAAACAATAGGTGTTTCGGGCACATGCCCGAACACCTAATAATTTTACAAGAAATAAAATAGGTTCAATAAAATATTCTGCCTCTCGCAAGTTACATTGTAGGCATCCAGGGGAAAGCAATTTTCGTCAGTCAACTATAGGCTACGTTATAAATTCATAAAATAAGCAGTAGCAGAGCTAGACAGAATAATTGAAGAGTAAGTTTATGAGGTTACTGCACTCTAGCTACGACTGAAACCATAGTCAAGGGTACTGAACCTCAGGACAAAAATGGGATAAGTGTTAGGGGATAGGCAGGGTAAATATCAACACAAGACAAGTAATAAAATAAAATAGTACTTACACAGCGCAGTACATATGAGGTGGATGGTGCAATATAGAATAAGACAAAATACTCCCCTAATAAAATAAATAATTCCAAAATGGGGCACCTGACCCTAACACAGCATGTACATGGGTTAACATCTTGGTTGCTGGACGTTTCTCCTCAGTCCCCCAGGTTCTCATCAGTAGCATCATTGCTGCCAGCCAATCCATCCATCTATTCTGTCTCACCGTTGTCAATAGCATCTCTGGTAGTAACACCCTGACTGCTGTTATCGCCCAAGACTTCTTGTGAAAAAGAGCTTGAAACACACAGTTTTAGTCAATCAAAATGAACAACTTTTCTATGTCGTTTCTCCATATGTTTGATACAGTAGACTGTATCTGAAATGCGTTTGATGACTAAGGGCCCTTCCAGTGTGATTTATAATTTCTTATAAATCGCCTATAATATGAACACAACCCCAGAAAACTTCTAACATCTTAAAGATGACATGGAGTAGGCCAGTCACACACTTTAGCCGTCATCTCTGGATTCGTTGACACACCTTGTGCTGATTCAATATGACCAATATGTAACAGACTTCAGTCTGAAATAAAGAGCATTTCTTGGGTTTTAATTTAAGACCTGCTTCGGACAAGACAAGTTTTCCAGTGGAGCCCACTTAAAACCAACTCCATCAGTCTTTCAAAGATAGGTACAACTTGTAGCTTTGCATGGTGAGGAGGATAAGTACGACTAATTGCAGTGACACCATGTGAAATACTCAATTGAGTAGTAATTAGTTCTGAAAAGAACTGGAGGTACAACTCGACGTTTCCATCAGTATGCTCTGATCGTCCTCAGGAGAATGCTAGGGGCATTACAAAGCCCGAAGGGCATGATATTGAAATCAAACAGGCCACTACCTGTAGTGAACGCTGTCTTTGACTTGTCCTAAGGGTAGATTTCAACCTGCCAGTAGCCACTTGCAAGATTTAACGATGAAAACCACTTGGAGCTAGCAAGAGCATCGTGACTGTCGTCTATTTGTGGAAAAGGATATGCATCTTTGAGTGTTACTTCATTTAGTTTTTTTATAATCTATACAAAAACGTGTAGATCCATCCTTTTTAACCAACACCACTGGACTTGCCCAAGGACTGGAAGATGGAGAAATAACACTTGCATCAATCACATCTACCCGTTTCTGTGCTTCATGTCTTTAGTGGTAAGGTAATCGTCGCGCGTGGTTTGGCATTACCTGTGTTTATGCTGTGATCCAACTCTACTCAGCAAGGTGGTTGAAGAAAGTGAAAGAAAATGACTAAGCATCAAATGCAAAAAGACTGAATGTATGGTAATAAGCAAGAGAAAAGATGTTCAAAAAATGTATACTAAAGGTTGGAGACGAGACAAGACAATCAAACAAGGGGTATGCATTGACGACAGACTGACATTCAACTGTCATATATCAAAGGTATTAAGCAAAGTGTACTATATCGTTTCTAGTTTAGCTTATATCGTGGCATTTTTTAACAAAGGAGTGAAAGAAAATGTATTTAATTCTGTCATACTGCCGCATATTATTTATGCTGTACCTGTTTGGTATCACTTTATATCATGTAAAGATAATAGAATAATGAAGTTTCTTAAGTATACTGCACATATACTGAAAGTAGATTACCATTCATTAAGAGAAATCGTGAATACTTCTGCTAAGACTGAATTCATAAGAATGACAAACAACATTAAGAATAACCAAAACCATCCATTACATGCTCCACTTACGAGTCTTTTAACTACATCCAGCAGAAACCTTAGAAATCCCCATATTTTGCCAAAATACAGAATTCAGCTGTTCAGAAATTCTTTTATTTATCGTGCTGCAATATTTATTCAGTCTGATAGTTTGGAGCCTCTAATATAGTCTTGTGTTTGTTCATTTTATGTATTAACCTTTTAGTAAGTAATCTTAACAACTAATATTTGATCACATATATTTATATTTTTAAATGTAGGCTATTTTGTACTCATTTTTATAAATATTTTTGATATTTATACTGGTTTCAATAAATCAATAAATAAATCAATAAATGTGTAATTTACCAGGGACAATTGTCTCTTGGTTAGTTGGGATTACAACTGTCTCTGCAACTGAAATGCGACGTCAACACATCTAAGTGGAAATCGTCGAAAATTTTACCACAGCTTGTCAAGAAATCCAACCCCATAATACCAGCATAGGCTATTTCTGCTACAAGGACTTTGTGACGTCTGCGTAATCCACCAAATCTAATAGTCAACATAGCACAACCCTCAACCTGTAAGGTACTACCTTCCACATCAACTACTGAATAATTACCAGCATTACATGTATATAGTAACTACAATAAAAATTTCGACAACACTGGATGTGCATTGATATAAAAAAAACTGTTCGGTGGAATGCTACCCTCCATTTGCAAGTGTTATTGTATGGGACATGTTATTTATTATTTGAAAAAAATAAATAAATAAAAACTAGAGGTCTTGAGTTTGTTAAAAACAAACTCAGGGTGTTCGAGTGTGCATCATATATGATGACGTCATCACCAACAATTGTTTAAAAAACAAGATTTACTGCAGAAGATATGAGTTTTCATAATATATAATTAAAATAACATATAATGTGCTATACTGAATACATTAACTTCCGGTTCAGTCATGCCATATAATTTTAAATTCTTCCAACTGTAAGTTCCAGTTCAATCTGTGACGTCATTCAGACTTCACAAAATCTTTCCTCATAATTGGGGTGTCAATTGTGCCAAATTTGGTAAAATTCTGTCTAATATTTTCCTGAGATAGCAAAAAGTGACTTTTTTAAGAGCGATGACGTTACCAAATATATTTTTGAAAAGAGCAGATCCCACTTAACATATATACCCAAAATGTTATTTCGAATACCCTTTCAGATTTGCGTCAATTTATAAAGAACGTGAACTTCCAGTTTGGACTGGAAGTAAGGTTCAATAGGGTCATTTGTATCAAATGTCGAGTCCTCCATGTTCTGTATGATTATGAAGGAATCAAGATATTATCTATTGTGGTTCGCGAAATATAAAATATATTGTTTTAATTATAATTAATTACGCAATAATTCATTAGATGACCTCACCATGACGTCACAATATTACCTGGAACTATATGTTAAGGTTTAACTATTTGTTAAGCTTTAAGGTTCTTTGAACTCAGCAACTATGTTTTGACTGTACAAATAAATTTACAGATTATTATACAGTCCATTTTCGTAGTTTACAGAGCGCCTACGTTCGTACAGACAAGGTATAACAATGAAATGTAACATGGTGAACATATATTTATAAGCAATCGAATAGCCAATAAGAACAATATAAATTTGTTACGATGGAAATCTATCCAATCACGATGCGCAGAAAGAGGCACGTGATCCTCAAACACTTCCTGGGCACATTGCCCACACAGCCATCATCAGCACCACTCGGTCTCGCAGCTGTGAAAAGAAAGTCTAAAAGTATAACAATAATAAACTTTGACTGGTGTAAAAATAGGTCACGAAGGATTGTACACTATGAGCTAGCATTAATTATCTGGAAACATCAACACTAAACTATCGATAACTGTCCATAATGACACAATTATTCTTCTTCATGATCATGACAAAATATCATTAATAGTTTGGTTCAATTTCTGAGATGGGGCGTTGTGATCTGTGATGATGTCATGAAACATTTTTTAGAAAAATTAAGTCACATTAAGTCACTTAAAAAAAAATTACTTTACAAACACCACAATAATATGTAAATGTTTAGGCCTTAATCTTTTTATTTATTTATTTATTTATTTTTGCTGTTTTTAGATATATATCAAAGACTAAAAATATAATGAAACATCATTTGGTTATTGCATAAATTAAAATTTAAAAAATCTGCACTAACCATTTAGAAATTTGCTAACTGGCTAACCAAAACCAATATTTAAAAATAAATACCAAACAATTTTGGAAAAAGTTACTAACCATTTTGTTGTTCTAGACGCTTTTTCTGCCATATTGTTATTAAACAATCACTGTTGGATGTTAATTTGACTGCATCAATCACGAAAAGATGCAAAACATCATATTTCACGTTATGAAACGTTATGAAACTAAGAACACACCCGAGATGTCATGATCAAGGGAATGGTGTACCACGACTTACACAAACGTAGATTCAAGCCGAAGAAGATGAAGCCGAAACCGAAGAGCTAACCTTACCTGGTGCTCTTACGAAAGTACCCTCCAATAGCAACCTAGCTATGGTACTGCTGGAGTAACGCACATCATCATCATCATCACGATGAGATAATTGAGGTCATGAATGCCAAAAACGATCTGTTAGAATTCACTCTTAGATTTAGAACAAGCGTTAACAACTCCAAAACTGTGTACAAACTGCTACGACGTATTATATTCTAATTAGATACTGCTCTGTACATGCACAGTAAATGTAATACAGTGTATACAGTTTAAACACGTACTGTATATGACTCTTGTCTGTGTGTCAAGGCCGTTCACACGCGGAATGGGCTGTGTGCTTATTATATAGTACATATGCTTCTGAATGGTTGTTCGACCAGAAGGAGAGGTCAAATTGGGGTCATGTCTGTGTAAGAAATGTGACATAGTTCAAGGTCTTTATGATGCAAAGAATGTGAAAATGTCATCTGTGGTTCATGAGATATGATTGTTTGAAAATTTTCAACTGCCGGTTTCGACCGGAAGGAGAGGTCGGATTGGGGTCACGTCTGTGTACAAAAAATCACATTATTAAAGATCTATAAAATGGTGCACATAGTACAGATTGTGAAAATATCGTTTGTGGTTCATGAGATATGATTTTATGAAAATACTAGAGGTATAGAGTTTGTAAAAAACAAACTCAAGGTGTTTGGGGATTCATGTTATGTGTCATCACCTAAAGTTGTTTAAAAATGCAAAATAAATACAAAATGTTAACATTGTATAAGTTTGTATTTAACAGAAATAAGAGCATATTTTAAAGTGTACTATGAATTAAAGAGCTTTTTATTATCAGATTATTGTCTTTCTCCCAGTTATGATAAACAACATTTAAGAAATCTAATCCTTAATAGAGCGCCCATTATTACAGCTAAAATGGGGAGACATTGCAGGAATGAGTCAAGCCAGGCAGCTATTTTTTCTACAGTACAATTCCTCATTCACTTACAAATTCCCATAAAAATCTAATGTTACAAAGGTTGAAAGGTTCTTCAATAGTTAATTCACCAAAAAAACACGAGCATGTTAGTCTATTGAGTAGAATGCTTGTTCTCAAGGTGTTTGGTTGTTCATCATGTTATGACGTCATCACCTAAAGTTGTTTAAAAGTACATTAATTAAGTTGGAACTTGGTAAATATGGTTTCTCTTCAGAAAAGTTTCATGACAAAATTAGCATCTGTGTTGCCAAGTGCGACTTGACAGAAACTACGGCTATGGAGTTAAGTTCAGCATGTGATTTGACTTCAGACTAGCTAGACCACGGGCGTGCAATGAAAATGCATTCAGAAATTGAGTTTCGTGGCGCATATCAGGCATGGCGTACAAACAGTTTAAGAATAGACAATTACTTGTAAATTCTAATATATAAATCCACACTCACAAAATTTGCCAGTTTGGCAGATTATTTGCATTTGAACTATGACATGAAAATAGCGCCCTCTTTCGGCCATTCTTAGAAAACTACATTTTCAATGGAGATTTTTGTATAATTGAATAGTTCACATGGGCTTTTTTTTTTAATGTTTCCCTACCCTAATCTGTCCAGTTAGGTAGGGAAGAGTTTGGAAAGGGGATTCCATATTTGGGAAATATTTGATGTCATTGTAAAGAAATGAACCAGTTTAAAAAAAATCTTGCCTTGAATAAAAGGTCTGAACCCAAGTTTTCCAATTTAATTGATCATGTAAAAAACTTCTAAATTGTCCATTCATTTCAATATTTTGGGGTTTCATTTCCCATTTCCCATCTCCTTACCTTGAGCTCCACCCTCTTTAGGCAACCTTGGATCTAACCCTACCTACATCAAAGACCAATTTGTGAATCTTTTCTCATCTTTAAAAAGTAAATTATTGGTTATTAATTGTCATTTATGTCAACGTTTTGTGTCAATATTTAAATTGATAAAACACATTCTTCGTTAAAACACAAAATTAATAAGATATTTATATAAAGGAAATGCGAAACAACATTATCTTTTGAATGACACTTCTGCTTTATTTTGTCATGGTCATGATACTCCTTTTCCATCCATTTTTGCATCCATCAATAATAATCCATTTCATACAGGATAAAGGTTACCCAAACTTCTAGGTCTAATTTGCAATGAAAAGAATAATTTTTTTCTTAAGTACAAAATACAAAATAAGTGAACCTGTAGTCCCTAACATTAATTGGATTTGGCTAGTATTGTTAAATCTTTGGCACTTAAAAAAACTTTTACTGGTGCATGAAAAGAAAGTCAACAGAATGTTTTAATTAAAGTTAATGGTTAAAGGGCAACATTATCTCAATCAGAGTAAACTTTCAACGGGTCATGGAATCAGTGTCCTAGTGTAAGATGAACAAAGCGGGTGATTGAAAATTACTGGCTCATTTGTTAAAGCAGTCTGCAAGGATAAGTCATCTGAAGTTGATGGCCAGGGTAGCTGTAATGCCATGTGATTTCTTCATTATAAGTGTATTATATAGTACAGCTGATGCATTGAAAGAGTGTGAAGATAGGCACTTTCATGTGAAAATATCTCTGCTTCTCCAGCACCTTCACTGCTGTCTACACTCACTGGCCAAAAGTATTGCAACATGCTCAAAATCGCAATTTACAGTAACAGGTGAGATGATCATTTAATCTGATTTCATCGATCGTGTGTACATAATTTTCGAGCAAGAACAGTAAAAAGAACATTGACTTCAAAACACAGGCACTTTCAAAGTCTTAAGTAGTGTAAATAAAATAAAATAACTTATTGTAACACAGTTCTCCAAACTGAACTTTGGTGTATGTTGCAATACTTATGGCCAGTGAGTGTATATCAGTATCAGTACATAATGTATCTGAGCCAACTGCAGTCTCTACCAGTTCTTTTGCAGCTAGAGATTGGCTGTACACCAAGTCAATTGTATTCTTAGTAAATTATCTATGAATTACCAGTGTAGGAAATGTACTTTTCAGACATGTTAGTTTTCAGATTGTGGGACCTGTACTTACTTGCAGTCAACTCCCTCCATTTCTTGTCGCACTTGATGAACTTACGATGTAATGACTTTGTGAAAAGAATTTCATTGTTTTCTTCTGGATGACTTCTTCACAGAATTTTATTTATGCATCATTGTACCAAATAGGTATTTCATCTGATGGATCTGGCCTTGTCAAAATTGGTACATACTCATTATAGCAAAAGACAATGATAGCAAACTTCTAAACCCACAAGATCTTTATCTTCGATTTGCAAAAAGTAACCTCTCATCTTTCCGTTGGGCATGCAATCAAGGTTTGGCACTGTGAAAACAGTTTTTCTCAATTTTCTCGGTTTGTCGAGGAGGAACTCTGATGAAGACCACGGTTTTCTTCTCTGGGGTTCAATGCTGCATTCTCACACGCTCAACCTCATCTTGACCTAAATATGTATGAAGAAAGAATGATAAATATTTAATAGAAAGGAAATAACTGAGTAAGGGGAATGGGCATTGTAGACAGAAAGAGATTGAAAATTAACAAAAATACACACACAAGACAAGGTAAACAGATGAAAAGAAACGAAAAAGCAACATCTAACTTGAAACAATTTTACTGCATACTAAGCTTGGGTGATAAACACGATATCGAATATTGCGATAACTTTTTATTCGATTACAATATCGAGAACCTATTTAAGTTATCGGCATATCGGTGAATCAGCGAATACAAATATATCGCAATAAAATATAAATCAACATTGTGAGTCAAGTCAGAAATTCCATGGAAATAAAATCATTAGTCTTTTGAGCTTTTAGAAATGAGAAACAAAAGCAAACTACTTAAGAAGTATATACACGCTCTGCAAATAAATTTGCAATTTATTGTAACACTTGTGAGAGGTACATGCATGTACCTGTGGTTATTGGCTCTAAAGCAATCATGCATGAATGCAAAAAAATTGCGATATTATTGAAAATTGCAATATATGTTTGCCGATATATAAGTGGATAAAAAAAATCGTTATCGCCAAACTTACTGCATACTTGAAACTTGATTGAATTTTTGGAAAGAATTTCGTATCCAACACGCCACTTTTGGGGTTTTGAAATTTTTGCAACCACTAACCAGTTTAAAAATTTCTATCGATTTTTGGTGGTACAGAAAGTTAAACTATCTTTAAAATCCACTTTTATGATGGTTTTAGGACTTTATTTCCCTTCTAAAAAATCCTCCCCTTCAGAAAATAGAAGGATCATATTATAGTTGCCACTGCACATGCACAATGACTGTGTTGGTCACTAATTCTGGAGTTTACATCAGACTGACATGACTGAGGAATTCATAAATATACCAAAATGGCTGATTTTCATGAAATAAATATCCTGGAATAATTTGAAGTATATGTCCATCATCATCCATATGTTCTCCACTTTGCCATCATGCATGAATGCAAAAAAAGAATTGCGATATTATTGAAAATTGCAATATATGTTTGCCGATATATCGTGAATAAAAAAAATCGTTATCGCCCAAGCTTACTGCATACTTGAAACTTGATTGAATTTTTTGGAAAGAATTTCGTATCCAACCGCCACTTTTTAAGGGGTTTTTTGAATTTTTTTTGCAACCACTAACCAGTTAAAAATTATTCTATTGATTTTTGGTGGTACAGAAAGTGAAACTATCTTTAAAATCCACTTTTATGATGGTTTTTGGACTTTATTTCCCTTCTAAAAAATCCTCCCCTTCAGAAAATAGAAGGATCATATTATAGTTGCCACTGCACATGTACAATGACTGTTGGTCACTAATTGTGGAATTTACATCAGACTGACATGACTGAGGAGATTCGCCATCTTATACCAAAATGGCTGATTTTTCATGAAATAAATATCCTGGAATAATTTGAAGTATATGTCCATCATCATCCATATGTTCTCCACCTTACGAGGTAGGTAAGATTACTTTATTGGTTATATTGAATGAGAAAAAGTGGCGGTTCAAGTCGACATTCTAACCGAATTTTTCAATATTTGCCTACCTTGATGTTTCTGTTTCTTCTCATTTCTTCCTCTCAGCCCTGCAAATGGCATGGAAGCATTTGTACCACTCTGAGTGGTACCCATAGATCTGTAAATCAAATGGTAATTAATTTTAGGAATGTCGGCTATTCATCCATACATGTAAAATAATAAATAATTGGGTCAGCATCCATCTTCATTGTATACACTATGAAAAAATAATCCAAAACTTTAGTTCAGCTTGAAGTTCATTTCCATGCTTATTCACACCGCCGAAGGTTGAATATTCTTGGTTCATATACAAAGTTATGTTTGTGCAACTAGTATTACTTTTATGCAGGCGTCAATTTGAAGCCTGGACCCACCCTCCTCAGAGGTCGCAAAATATCGACGCCGCTTCGACGCCGAAGCCTGAGGTCAATAATTTGTTGTTATAGTGAAGCCGTAACGTTCTTTTTTAATAATTAATAATTGGGTGAAGCGTTACCTATAAAAGTTGATATGAAGGGTGAGCGTTGGCGAGCCTTATTTGTGTTTGGTGATGTGACATCGAATCCACTACATCGATTGGGTCGAAAAATAATAACCAGTCGTGGCGTTTCAAACAACTGTTGTGATGCAATCTTTGAAGATGGCCTTTTTGAAATTAGCAAGCCAACTTGGAAGTTTGCGATCGCGGCGCAATTTTTGAACTGAAGTTGCCCACACAAATACACACAATCTAAAACATCGCCCGTACCACCTTGCAAACTGTATCCTGGAATTAGCGTTCCGCTTGCATAAGCGTTGCCAAGTTTCTTGCGTTTTGCCACCGATCTCAACCTCGTCCCCAGGGTGTGTCGAGCAGTGCGAGGTTGACCGTAAACATGTTGGAAATAAAGTAAACCATGGGGACGAGGTTGACCCGATCTCAAGTGCGCCGCCAGCGTTGGCGAGCGTTAGCAACTAACAACTAGACTGGTCCCCTGTCCTTATCATGATATCAGCAAATGGCCAATATGGTGAAACAGTGGTGAAGCGTCAGACCTGGCGAAAACTGAAAAAGTGAAGCTTCACCTATGGAAATAATTCAAAGGGTGAAGCCTGGACTAACACATTTGCTGATAGAGTGAAGTGGTGGTGAAATCCTGACCTTATACATAATTGGCTCAGGTGAAGAAAGGTGATGACGTGAGGAGGGTGGGTCCAGGCTTCAAATTGACGCCTGCATTAAGCATCTGATAAAACTCTATTATAAAGATCCCATTTTTCAACAGTGCTGATTTTTTACCAAAAAAGTGCCCCTTTCAGGATTTTCATGGATTTGGGGTGGTTAAGGTTAGTTTATTTTGTTGGTCAAGGTTATTTTGTTGGTCAAGGTATTAACATGGTAACTATTGAAAATAATCACCAGGAATGATCTTTTTTTGAAATTGTCACTAAAAAAGTATGATGATATCAGAAGTACATACACGCTCTGCAAATAAATTTGCAATTTATTGTGACACTTGACAGGGGTACATACCTGTGGTTATTGGCTCTAAAGCAATCATGCATGAATGCAAAAAAAGAATTGCGATATTATTGAAAATTGCAATATATGTTTGCCGATATATCGTGGATAAAAAAAATCGTTATCACCCAAGCTTACTGCATACTTGAAACTTGATTGAATTTTTGGAAAGAATGTCGTATCCGACCACCACTTTTAAAGGGTTTTGGGGAATTTTTTTGCAACCACTAACCAGTTAAAATTATTCTATCGATTTTTGGTGGTACAGAAAGCGAAAACTATTTTTTAAATCCACTTTTATTTCCTTCTAAAATCCTCCCTTCAGAAAATAGAAGGATCCTATTATAGTTGCCACTGCGCATGTACAAATGATTGTGCTGGTCACTAATTGTGGAGTTTCACGACATCAGACTGACATGACTGAGGAATTCATCGTATAGCAAAATGGCTGATTTTTCATGAAATAAATATCCTGAAATAATGTGAAGTCGGTCGGATCGACATTCTACCCGTATTTTCAATATTTGCCTACCTTGATGTTTCTGTTTCTTCTTAATCTTATTTCTTCCTCTCAGCCCTGCAAATGGCATGGAAGCATTTGTACCACTCAGAGTGGGTGCCATAAATCTAAATCGAATGGTAATTAATTTTAGGAATGTCGGCTATTCATCCATACATGTAAAATAATAAATAATTGGGTCAGCATCCATCTTCATTGTATACACTATGAAAAAATAACCCAAAACTTTAGTTCAACTTGAGTTCATTTCCATGCTTATTTACACCGCCAAGGTTGAATATTCTTGGCTCATGTACAAAGTTATGTTTGTGCAACTTCTAATACATGTAGTATTACTTTTAAGTATCTGATAAAACTCCATTATAAAGATCCATTTTTCAACAGTGCTGATTTTTTTCCCAAAAAGTGCCCCTTTCAGAATTTTGATGGATTTGGGGTGGTTGGGGTTATAGTTTATTTTGTTGGTCAAGGTATTAACATGGTAACTATTGAAAATAATCACCAGAATGATCTTATTTTAATTTTAAATTGTCACTACGATACTGAGGGACAGATCACAATGAGATATTAAAAGTCTGAAGACATAAGTGAAATTGTCAAGGATATATTTTCATATGAGGCCTAAGTCCAACTATTTTACAAAATATATGTGGTCTGATTAGGTCAGATATTTTCAAATTCTTTTAAAATTAATTCCTACATTACCTGTAACGTTAGCTGCGGCGTATGTTATGCGTTAGCTCCAACAGCCCTAACGGCTTAGAGATAGAACATTGGCAATATCACACTCAACCATACGTCTATTTCTTCCATCCACTTGCACATGAAAGAATCTTTGTCCAACTCATCTCCAAAAATGATAACAATTTGGATTCCATGCTAAATTAGTACATTTCTGCGGCGCATTTTCTGCAGACAGGGCCCGACACTCAGGAAGCCATTGTTTTGCTGCTAGTCATGCTGCATGGTACTATACTGTGCGCGTGCATGCATGGCAGGTCATGACCTCTTGGCGGTCTTCGTAAACTCGAACTATTCTATTCTAATTAGATAATGCATATACACACACTATAGGCCGATATGTCTGTGTGTAAGGAAACGTCAAGGCCATTCGCGTGGCTGTCCTTCTGAATAGTTGTTCATTTTAAGCGTCTGTTTCGACCGGAATAGAGAGGTACAAATTGGGGTCATATCTGTGTAAGAAATGTGACATAGTTCAAAGGTCTTTAAGATGATGCAAAGATTGTGAAAATATTTTCTGTGGTTCATGAGATATGATTATTTGAATTTTTTTGATTTGTTTTTGAAATTTTCAACTTCGGTTTCGACGGAAGGAGAGGTCAGTGGGGTCACGTTTGTGTCTGAAAAATCACATTATTAAAGATCTTTTTCATGGTTCTAAGACTGTGAAAATATCTTTTGTTGTTAATGAGATATGATTTTTGAAAATATTAACCTTTGATTTAGTGTAATTCGATATCTGATGACCTCACTATGACATCACAACAGTGTACAACTACATGTTAAGGTTTAGGCACAACTTCATGTTAAGGTCTAAGTATGTGTGAAGTTTTAAGGTTCTGTGAACTCTGCAACTATGTTTTGTCTGTGGATAATTCTTATTGGGAAGAAGAAAAGAAGAAGAAACTAGAGGTATAGAGTTTGTAAAAAACAAACTCAAGGTGTTTACAATTCATGTTGGTGTCATCACCTAAAGTTGTGTAAAATGCAAAATAAATCCAAAATGTTAACATTGTACAAGTTTGTATTTAACAGAAATAAAGAGCATATTTTAAAGTGTACTATGAATTAAAGAGCTTTTTATTATCAGATTATTGTCTTTCTCCCAGTTATGATAAACAACATTTAGAAATCTAATCCATAATGAGGCGCCCATTATTACAGCTAAAATGGGGAGACATTGCAGGAGCGAGTCAAGCCAGGCAGCTATTTTTCTGCAGTACAATTCCTCATTCACTTACAAATTCCCATAAAAATCTAATGTTACAAAGGTTGAAAGGTTCTTCAATAGTTAATTCACCAAAAACTTGCACGAGCATGTTAGTCTAGTGAGTAGATGCTGGTTCTCAAGGTGTTTGGTTGTTCATCATGTTAGGGCGTCATCACCTAAAGTCGTTTAAAAGTACATTAATTAAGTTGGAACTTGGTAAATATGGTTTCTTGTCAGAAAAGTTTCATGATAAAACTTGCATCCCGTGGTGCCAAGTGCGACTTGACAAGAGACTACGGCTATGGAGTTAAGTTCAGCATGTGACTTGACTTCAGACTATTAGACCATGGATATGGGCGTGCAATGAAAATGCATTCAGAATTGAGTTTCTTGTGCATATCAAGCATGAGCGTAGAAACACTTTAATACATAATTACATGTAAATTCTAATATATAAATCCACACTCACAAAACTTGCTAGTTTGGCAGAATATTTTCATTTGAACTATGACATGAAAATAAGCGCTCTCTTCAGTCATTCTTAGAAAACTGTACATTTTAATGTTTTTGTATAATTCTGATAGTTCACATGGGCTATGTTTTATGTTTCCCCTACCTAATGTGTCAAATTGGTCCAGTGAGGTGGGAAAGAGTTTGAAGGGGATTCATATTTTGGGAAATATTTGATGTCATTGTAAAGAAATGAACCAGTTTAAAAAAATCTTGCCTTGAATAAAAGGTCTAGACAACTTTTCCTGAACGTCTAACCCCAACTTTTCCAATTTAATTGATCATGTAAAAAACTTCTAAATTGTCCATTCATTTCAATATTTTGGGGTTTCATTTCCCATTTCCCATCTCCTTACCTTGAGCTCCACCCTCTTTAGGCAAACCTGGATCTTAACCTTCCTACATCACAGTCCAATTTGTGAATCTTTTCTCATCTTTAAAAAGTAAATTATTGGTTATTAATTGTCATTTATTTGTGTAAATATTTAAATTGATGAAACACATTCTTCGTTAAAATACAAAATTAATAAGATATTTAAATAAAGGAAATCACGAAACAACATTATCTTTTGAATGACATTTCTGCTTTATTTTGTCATGGTCATGATACTTTTCCATCCATTTTGCACCCATCAATAATAATCCATTTCATACAGGATAAAGGTTATCCAAACTTCTAGGTCTAATTTGCAATGAAAAAGAATAATTTTTCTTAAGTACAAAATACAAAATAAAGCGAACCTGTAGTCCCTAACATTAATTGGATTTGGCTAGTATTGTTAAATTGTTGGCATAAAAAACTTTTACTGGTGCATGAAAAGAAAGTCAACAGAATGTTTTAATTAAAGTTAATGGTTAAAGGGGCAACATTATCTCAATCAGAGTAAACTTTCAACGGGTCATGGAATCAGTGTCCTAGTGTAAGATGAACAAAGCGGGTGATTGAAAAGTACTGGCTCATTTGTTAAGCAGTCTGCAAGGATAAGTCATCTGAAGTTGATGGCCAGGGTAGCTGTAATGCCATGTGATTTCCTCATTATAAGTGTATTATATGGTACAGCTGATGCATTGAAAAGTGTGTGAAGATAGGCACTTTCGTGAAAATCTCTCTGCTTATCCAGCACCTTCACTGCTGTCTACACTCACTGGCCAAAGTATTGCAACATGTTCAAAATCGCAATTTACAGTAATAGGTGAGATGATCATTTAATCTGATTTCATCAATCGTGTATTACATAATTTTCGAGCAAGAACAGTAAAAAGAACATTGACTTCAAAACACAGGCACTTTCAAAGAGTCTTAAGTGGTGTAAATAAAATAAAATAACTTATTTGTAACACAGTTCTCCAAACTGAACTTTGGTGTATGTTGCAATACTTATGGCCAGTGAGTGTATATCAGTATCGGTACATAATGTATCTGAGCCAACTGCAGTCTCTACCAGTTCTTTTGCAGCTAGAGATTGGCTGTACACCAAGTCAATTGTATTCTTAGTAAATGATCTATGAATTACCAGTGTAGAAATGTACTTTTCAGGCGTGTTAGTTTTCAGATTGTGGGACCTGTACTTACTGCAGTCAACTCCTCCATTTCTTGTCGCACTTGATGAACTTACGATGTAATGACTTTGTGAAAAAGATTTCATTGTTTTCTTCTGGATGACTTATTCACAGAATTTTATTTATGCATCATTGTACACAAATAGGTCTTTCATCTGATGAATCTGGCCTTGTCAAGAATTGGGTACATACTCATTATAGCAAAAGACAATGATAGCAAACTTCTAAACCCACAAGATCTTTATCTTTGATTTGCAAAAGTAACCTCTCATCTTTCCGTTGGGCATGCAATCAAGGTTTGGCACTGTGAAAACAGTTTTTCTCAATTTTTCTCGGTTTGTCAGGGAGGATCTCTGATGAGACCACAGTTTTCTTCTCTGGGGTTCAATGCTGCATTCTCACCGCTCAACCTCATCTTGACCTAAATATGTATGAAGAAAGAATGATAAATATTTAATAGAAATAGAGGAATAACTGAGTAAGGGGAATGGGCATTGTAGACGAAGAGATTGAAAATTAACAAAGTACACACACAAGACAACGTGAAACAGATGAAAAGCGAAAAAGCAACATCTAACTTGAAACAGACGCACTGCATACTAAGCTTGGGTGATAAACACGATATCGAATATTAGATAACTTTTGTTCGATTACAATATCGAGAACCTATTTAAGTTATCGGCATATCGGCGAATCGCGAATACAAATATATCACAATAAAATATAAATCGACATTGTGAGTCAGGTCAGAAATTCCATGGAAATAAAATCATTAGTGTTTTGAGCTTTTTAGAAATGAGAAACAAAAGCAAACTACTTCAGAAGTACATACACGCTCTGCAAATAAATTTGCAATTTATTGTGACACTTGTGAGAGAGTACATACCTGTGGTTATCGGCTCTAAAGCAATCATGCATGAATGCCAAAAAAAATTGCGATATTATTGAAAATTGCAATATGTTTGCGATATATCATGGATAAAAAATCGAATTATACAAGCTTACTGCATACTTGAAACTTGATTGAATTTTGGAAAGAATGTCATCCAACACGCCACTTTTTAAGGGTTTTTGAAAATAAATTCCAACCACTAACCAGTTAAAATTATTCTATCGATTTTTGGTGAAAGCTTGATCTTTAAAATCCACTTTTATGATGGTTTTGGACTTTATTTCCTTCTAAAAAATCCTCCCCTTCAGAAAATAGAAGGATCATATTATAGTTGCCACTGCACATGTACAATGACTGTTGGTCACTAATTGTGGAATTTACATCAGACTGACATGACTGAGGAATTCATCATTATACCAAATGGCTGATTTTCATGAAATAAATATCCTGGAATAATTTGAAGTATATGTCATCATCATCCATATGTTCTCCACCTTACGAGTAGGTAAGATTACTTTATTGGTTATATTGAATGAGAAAAGTGGCGGTTCAATTCGACATTCTAACCGAATTTTTCAATATTTGCCTACCTTGATGTTTCTGTTTCTTCTCATTTCTTCCTCTCAGCCCTGCAAATGGCATGGAAGCATTTGTACCACTCTGAGTGGTACCCATAGATCTGTAAATCAAATGGTAATTAATTTTGGAATGTCGGCTATTCATCCATACATGTAAAATAATAAATAATTGGGTCAGCATCCATCTTCATTGTACACTATGAAAAAATAATCCAAAACTTTAGTTCAACGAAGTTCATTTCCATGCTTATTCACACACTTGAAGGTTGAATATATTAGTTCATATACAAAGTTATGTTTGTGCAACTAGTATTACTTTTAAGCATCTGATAAAACTCTATTATAAAGATCCCAATTTTTCAACACAGCTGATGATTTTTACCAAAAAGTGCCCCTTTCAGGATTTTCATGGATTTGGGGTGGTTAAGGTTAGGTTATTTTGTTGGTCAAGGTTATTTTGTTGGTCAAGGTATTAACATGGTAACTATTGAAAATAATCACCAGGAATGATCTTTTTTGAAATTGTCACTAAAAAGTATGATGATATCAGGAAGTACATACACGCTCTGCAAATAAATTTGCAATTTATTGTGACACTTGTGAGGGGTACATACCTGTGGTTATTGGCTCTAAAGCAATCATGCATGAATGCAAAAAAAGTGCGATATTATTGAAAATTGCAATATATGTTTGCCGATATATCGTGGATAAAAAAATGGTTATCACCCAAACACTGCATACTTGAAACTTGATTGAATTTTGGAAAGAATAATCGTATCCGACCAGCACTTTTAAGGGTTTTGAAATTTTTTGCAACCACTAACCAGTTAAAATTATTCTATCGATTTTGGTGGTACGAAAGCGAAAACTATCTTTAAAATCCACTTTTATTTCCTTCTAAAAATCCTCCCTCAGAAAATAGAAGGATCCTATTATAGTTGCCACTAGCATGTACAAATGACTGTGCTGGTCACTAATTGAGTTTACGACATCAGACTGACATGACTGAGGAATTCATCGTATAGCAAAATGACTTATTTTTCATAAATAAATATCTGGAATAATGTGAAGTCGGTCGGATGCACATTCTACCGTATTTTTCAATATTTGTTGCCTACCTTGATGTTTCTGTTTCTTCTTAATCTTATTTCTTCCTCTCAGCCCTGCAAATGGCATGGAACTGGAAGCATTTGTACCACTCAAGTGGTACCCATAAATCTGTAAATTCGAATGGTAATTAATTTTAGGAATGTGGACTATTCATCCATACATGTAAAATAATAAATAATTGGGTCAGCATCCATCTTCATTGTATACACTATGAAAAAATAACCCAAAACTTTAGTTCAACTTGAGTTCATTTCCATGCTTATTTACACCGCCAGGTTGAATATTCTTGGCTCATGTACAAAGTTATGTTTGTGCAACTTCACAGCCACATGTAGTATTACTTTTAAGTATCTGATATATAGATAAAACTCCATTATAAAGTCATTTTTCAACAGTGCTGATTTTTCCCAAAAAGTGCCCCTTTCAGAATTTTGATGGATTTGGGGTGGTTAGGGGTATAGTTTATTTTGTTGGTCAAGGTATTAATGGTAACTATTGAAAATAATCACCAGGAATGATCTTATTTTATTTTAAATTGTCACTAGGCCTACACGATACTGAGGACAGATCACAATGAGATATTAAAGTCTGAAGACATAAGTTAAATTGTCAAGGATATTTTCATATGAGGCCTAAGTCCAACTATTTTACAAATAGTATCTGGACCTAATAGGTCAGATATTTTTCAAGTCTTTTAAAATTAATTCCTACATTACCTGTAACGTTGGCTGCGACGTATGTTATGTGCGTTAGCTCCAACAGCCCTAACGCTTAGACATTGGCAATATCACACTCAACCATACCGTCTATTTCTTCCATCCACTTGCATGAAAGAATCTTTGTCAACTCATCTCCAAAATGATAACAATTTGGATTCCATGCTAAATTAGTACATTTCTGCGACGCATTTTTTCTGCAGACGGGCCTGACACTCAGGAAGCCATTGTTTTTGCTGCTGCATGGTACTATACTGTGCGCGTGCATGCATGGCGGGTCATGACCTGCGCGGTCTTCGTAAACTCGAAGTATTCTGTTCTAATTAGATAATGCATATACACACACTATAGGCCGATATGTCTGTGTGTAAGAGAACGTCAAGGCCATTCACGTGGCTGTCCTTCTGAATAGTTGTTCATTTAAACGTCTGTTTTCGACCGGAAGGAGAGAGGTACAAAATTAGGTCATATCTGTGTAAAAATGTGACATAGTTCAAGGTCTTTAAGATGATGCAAAGATTGTGAAAATATTTTCTGTGGTTCATGAGATATGATTATTTGAATTTTTTGATTTGTTTTGAAATTTTCAACTTCGGTTTCGACCGGAAGGAGAGTCAGTGGGGTCACGTTTGTGTACGAAAAATCACATAATTAAAGATCTATATCATGGTGCAAAGACTGTGAAAATATCGTTTGTGGTTCATGAGATATGATTTTATGAAAATATTAACCTTTGATTTAGTGTAATTCGATATCTGATGACCTCACTATGACATCACAACTTAGTGTACAACTACATGTTAAGGTTTAGGAACAACTACATGTTAAGGTCTAAGTATGTGTGAAGTTTTAAGGTTCTGTGAACTCTGCAACTATGTTTTTGTCTGTGGATAATTCTTATTCGGAAGAAAAAGAAGAAGAAAACTAGAGGTATAGAGTTTGTAAAAAACAAACTCAAGGTGTTTGGGGGTTCATGTTATGGTGTCATCACCTAAAGTTGTTTAAAAATGCAAAATAAATCCAAAATGTTAACATTGTATAAGTTTGTATTTAACAGAAATAAAGAGCATATTTTAAGTGTACTATGAATTAAAGAGCTTTTTATTATCAGATTCAGGGTTGTCACCGGACCAAATTGAGTGCCGGCTAATTTTATCGATTGCGAGCGTAGTGAGCGGAGACGAAACAGACGCAGCTCACAGCCGAGGTCAGGGGCCCGCTTAAGGCCGGGGTCCGGGGTCAACGCCCCGGTGAAGTCGAGGGGTTTGGAGGGCTCACTTTTCACATGCTGTTGTATAATAGTATGATATTATCATAGTATTATACAAGAAATTTATGATGTGAAGGTGCCCTCAATGCAGTGACAACATTGCTTTATGAAATTATGAAATGACGGCGACCGGGGCCAGGGACGGATTAACCCCACTGGGGCCCCTGGGCCGATCATTTTCAAGGCCCCCACAGGCCCTCCTCAATGGGACACTCTCAAAGTGGGCCTTTGAGGACCACTGCTTCACAGTACGGTGGAGCAGTGGTCCTCAAAGACCCACTGAACCCCAACCTGGAGGGCCCCAGCCCCAGGAGCCTGCGTTGAGCTCAGACCCAGCGAGAACCACTACTGTACAGAGGGAGGGCGGGCCCCACACATTTGATATTTGATTAACCTATACATTTCATTTTGAGCCTCGTGTCCCAGTTCCCCAAGGCCTGTGAGAGACAAGGCCCTGCTAGCCTACACCGTACAAAGCTGGGCTTTGTGCGGTGTAACTGTCCTCAAAGGGCCCACTTTAAGGGGTCCCCCAGCAGGGACCTCCAGCCTGGGGGCCTGAAGGCCGGCCCCAGGAGCCCTTGTCAGGGCCTCAAACCCAGTACCGCGCCGCGCGGTCCAGTTTCCCCGAAGGGCCCCCTGAGAGCCAAGGGCCCCTGGGCCCCGGCCCCACCGGCCCAATGGCTAATCTGGCCCTGACCGGGGCCGTCAGGCATAGTTTTTGTTTTTGGCATAAATCCACAGTGGCCGAAGACTCGGTAGCGTGATCAGTTCCCGGGTCAGTTGTACTCGAACACGAAGATGTGGTCGCAGAAGAATGTCTCGAATTTGCCGGCTTTTCGCTTGACCCGGATGCCGTGTCTGTCACTGCCGGCCCCTTGCGTTTAGTGGCCGAAGAGAAAAAGCTGGTGATACTTTTCTGCGAGTGCGACATAATTATTTTGATCAAAACACTTCCAAAAAACGTTCACAAAACGTTCACAAAACTTTTCATGAATGGGCGGAGCTGAGGGACGCACGTGAATAATTTTCCCTTTGCTGAGCACATCGGGGGGAAAGCTAGACGTTTACGAAGTCACGCTTATCCAACCTGAAATTTACGTATATCGACATTACGAAGCACGTCGCATCATTTGCACGCGGTAGAGACTATGGTGGCATCAGCTCACTGTGCGGCGCAAACAACCAATCATAATAGGGATTCCCAGGTCTTTTTCCTGACGTCATAAATAAATGCTAATTGGTGTATTTGTTTGTTACCGCTACAAACTGAGATTTATTTTATAATATCGTACGATGTTTTAATTGATCTATAGACTAAAGTCCCTCAAAATAAGTGGCAAATAAGAATACATGAACTTTCTTTTACTTTAATATTCACACAATTTTTCGTGCCGGTCGGTAAGACATCAATTTATGTTTGGTGCCGGTCGGCCAGCGGGAGTGCCGGTTAGACCCGACCGGCGCCGACCGGCGTAGCTACAACCCTGATCAGATTATTGTCTTTCTCCCAGTTATGATAAACAACATTTAAGAAATCTAATCCTTAATAGAACGCCCGTTATTACAGCTAAAATGGGGAGACATTGCAGGAACGAGCCAAGCCAGGCAGCTATTTTTTCTGCAGTACAATTCCTCATTCGCCTTACAAATTCCCATAAAATCTAATGTTACAAAGGTTGAAAGGTTCTTCAATAGTTAATTCACCAACAACTTGCACGAGCATGTTAGTCTAGTGAGTAGAATGCTCGTTCTCAAGGTGTTTGGTTGTTCATCATGTTATGACGTCATCACCTAAAGTTGTTTAAAAGTACATTAATTAAGTCTGAACTTGGTAAATATGGTTTCCTCTTCAGAAAAGTTTCATGATAAAACTTGCATCCGTGGTGCCAAGTGCGACTTGACAAGAGACTACGGCTATGGAGTTAAGTTCAGCATGTGACTTGACTTCAGACTACTAGACCATGGAGCGTGCAATGAAAATGCATTCAGAAATTGAGTTTCGTGACGTATATCAAGCATGAGCGTAGAAACAGTTTAATAGATAATTACATGTAAATTCTAATATATAAATCCACTCACAAAACTTGCCAGTTTGGCAGATATTTGCAATTGAACTATGACATGAAAATAGCGCCCTCTTTCGGTCATTCTTAAAAAACTGTACATTTAATGGGGATTTTGTATAATTGAATAGTTCACATGGGCTATGTTTTTTATGTCTCCCCTACCGTAATCTGTCAAATCGGTCCAGTGTGGTAGGGAAGAGTTTGGAAAGGGGATTCCATATTTGGGAAATATTTGATGTCATTGTAAAGAAATGAACCAGTTTAAAAAAAACTTGCCTTGAATAAAAGGTCTGAACCCGACTGCTCCCTGAAAGTCCGACCCCCCTCCGTCCTCTACCCATTACTCCCAGGGTGGGATCTATGGTGTCGTGGTGTAGTATTCCAATTTAATTGATTATGTGAAAAACCTCTAAATTGTCCATACATTTCAATATTTTGGGGTTTAATTTCCCATCCCCCATCTCCTTACCTTGAGGTCCACCCTCTTTAGGCAACCCTGAATCTATCCTGCCTACCATCAAAGACCAATTTGTGAATCTTTTCTCATCTTTAAAAAGTAAATTATTGGTTATTAATTGTCAACGTTTTGTGTAAATATTTAAATTGATAAAACACATTCTTCGTTAATACACAAAATTAATAAGATATTTAAATAAAGGAAATGCGAACAACATTATCTTTTGAATGACACTTCTGCTTTATTTTGTCATGGTCATGATACTCCTTTTCCATCCATTTTTGCCATCAATAATAATCCATTTCACTTACAGGATAAAGGTTATCCAAACTTCTAGGTCTAATTTGCAATAAAAAGTGTTTTTTCTGAAGTATAAATACAAAATAAGTGAACCTGTAGTCCCTAGCATTAATTGGATTTGCCTAGTATTGTTAAATCTTTAGCACTTAAATTTTTTTTACTGGTGCATGAAAAGAAATCAACATAATGCTTTAATTAAAGTTAATGGTTAAAGGGGCAACATTATCTCCAATCCAGAGTATACTTTAAATGGGTCATGGAATCAGTGTCCTAGTGTAAGATGAACAAAGCGGGTGATTGAAAATTACTGGCTCATTTGTTAAGCAGTCTGCAAGGATAAAGTCATCTGAAGTTGATGGCCAGGGTAGCTGTAATGCCATGTGATTTTCTATATCGGTACATAATGTATCTGAGCCAACTGCAGTCTCTACCAGTTCTTTTGCAGCAAGAGTTGGCTGTACACCAAAGTCAACTGTATTCTTAGTAAATGATCTATGAATTACTAGTGTAGGAAATGTACTTTTCAGACCTGTTTTCAGATTGTGGGACCTGTACTTACTGCAGTCAACTCCCTCCACTTCTTGTACACACTTGATGAACTTACGATGTAATGACTTTGTGAAAAGAATTTCATTGTTTTTATTATTTTCTTCTGGATGACTTCTTCACATAATTTTATTTATGCATCATTGTACCAAATAGGTATTTCATCTGATGGATCTGGCCTTGTCAAAATTGGGTACATACTCATTATAGCAAAGACAATGATAGCAAACTTCTAAACCCACAAGATCTTTATCTTTGATTTGCAAAAGTAACCTCTCATCTTTCCGTTGGGCTGCTTCAAACAGTTGGCATGCAATCAAGGCATGCAATCAAGGTTTTCTCAATTTTTCTCCGGTTTGTTAGGGAATGTAACTCTGATGAAGACCATGGTTTTTCTTCTCTGGGGTTCAGTGCTGCATTCTTACCGCTTGACCTCATATTGACCTGAATATTTATAAAGAAAGAGAATGATAAATATTTAAAA
>CM055832.1:8151488-8182005 GCA_029582265.1 Zoroaster sp. YZ-2022
CACAGTCTCTGTTCTCAACGCAAAGATCCATGTCCACACGAAAGGTGGGACCTATGGCTGGAGAGGATAGCACCAAACATGTCGATCCAAACGAGCCCAAAAAGGAGCCGCCGTACACCGGACTTTTGTTTATGGTGGGCTGTCGGCTTGAGAACACGGCAGCCCACGGTATTCCAAACATCAAACGAGCAGAATCCCGCTGCAAACAGATCCTATGGACTGTGCTATTCCTAACTGGATTAGGAATGTTTTTATACCTGGGACTCGTCTTGGTCATCAAGTATGTATATAAAGAACTTCTCTATTTATTCTCAGTCCAAACAATTTTTTTAAATATTATTAGGTGTTCGAGCTACAGCGCGAAAACCTGGTTATTCTTCTCCGGGAGACTTTTACAGAGACAAAAACATAGTTGCAGAGTTCACAGAACCTTAAAACTTAACACATAGTTAGACCTTAACATGTAGTTTCAGGTAAAGTTGTGACGTCATGGTGAGGTCATCAGATATCAAATTACACTAAATCAAAATTTAAAATTTAAAAAAATGAACTACAAAAATATATTTTCACAATCTTTGCATCATCTGAAATAATTGAATTATATGACATTTCGTTCACAGACATGACCCCAATCTGACCTCTCCTTCCAGTCGAAACCGGAAGTTGAATATTTCAAAAAATCATATCTCATGAACCACAGAAGATATTGTCACAATCTTTGCATCATCTGAAAGATCGTGAACTATGTCACATTTCGTTCACAGACATGACCCTAATCTGACCTCTCCTTCCGGTAAAGTTTAAGTGCATCCGCATTGCCTGATCACAATGATCGCATGGTTTTAGTGCAATCATTCTGTGACATTTTTATTGATACAATTTTTAAGCTTCGTGATTGCCTCGATATTTCCGATGATTCCACTTTTACTGACGTCGCCTGTATTTTTCATTTAATCCCGTGTCTGAATCGCTTATTTCTAGTATTATTTCTTCTATGAAGTCAAAATCATGTCCACTCGATCCTCTTCCCACACATTTGTTGAAGTTATTTTTACCTGATGTTTTACCTTTTATTGTTCGAGTCATTAATCAGTCGTTGTCATCGGGTGTAGTCCTCGAGCGCTTCAAGAAGGCTATCGTTCGTCCTCTTCTAAAAAAAAGCCTGGATTTGACACTAATTTACTTAATAATTATCGCCCAGTTTCAAACCTTCCGTTTTTATCGAAAGTTTTAGAAAAAGTTGTTGTCGCACAGTTGAATTTTTATTTATCTAAATTTTCGTTGTACTCTAAATTTCAATTTGCTTATCGCAAAGGTCACAGCACAGAAACTGCTTTGATTCGTGTGCATAATGACGTCATGATTGCGCTCGATAACCATCGTGAAGTCGTTTTAGTACTGCTTGATCTGTCGGCCGCTTTTGATACCATCGATCATTCTATACTTATTCAAAGGTTAAAAACGCGTTATGGTATCGGAGGTGTTGTTTTAGAATGGTTTAAATCGTACTTGGAAGGCCGTACTCAACGTGTTGCAATTCGTGATATTGGGCCGGATAAATAAAAAGTAGCAATTGCTTTTACTAGTCATTTTCTTAAATCTTCATTAATAAAAGTGAGCAATTACTTGCAAGTAATTGCTTCCAGTAGTTAGCAAAAGCAATTGCTATGATTTTTAAGCAATTACTAGAGAGATTAGCACTTGCTTGGAAGCATATAAATAAACCAGACCTTTTACTAATGACTTGTAGCACTTGCTAATATTTTTACAAGATACTAAATGAGGAGCTTACGCATTTGCTAACACTTGCATGTTGCATTACTCCTGCCATCATGGCCGAGTTTATGCATGTAAGGGAACATGAAAAGGTGTACAATGAAATAATAAATCGTGATGAAGTCAATCCTACAAGATACCGGAAATTATTTCGGTTCAAGTTTGAAAATTTGGAGTGGCTAGCAGCAGTCGAAGTACTTGGTTTGAAACCAGCAGAAATGGCGCATGGCATCTTCGTAATAGTCGGGTTTTCATCCCCTTTGAAGATGTTGTACAGATCTTGTTCCCATGGAACCAAAACAATCTTCCTATTTCCTGTTTGTATTCCATCTGTTTTCTTCTTCACTTGACTTTTCATGTTTGCTATCTTTTTCAAAATTTGCTTCTCATCCATAGCTTTACCTGTGTTGGTAACAATTGACATTTGTGCTTTTTTAAGTGCATTTGCCTTCATGTCTTTTACCCCCGGCAACTGACTTTTCTCGATTAGAACAGGGTACTCTTTGATTATACTAACGAACAGTTCGTTCAAAGATTGCTCACTATTTGTACCACTCCCCAATTCTTCGGCAGCATCCATGTTGCTAACACATGCCTCATATACAACCACTAGGCTAATCGGAACTGACCTCCCATCATTGTTATACCCATAAGCAATTGCTAACCCACCCAAGCAACAGGTGCTAGTCAAAGAAGAAGGTTATTTATACATTTTTAAGCAATTGCTTAACCTTGAGCTTTTACTTGTTAAGCAATTGTTATTGCTTGAGCTTTTACTAGATAAGCAATTGCTAACTTTTATTTATCCGGCCCATTGTCTCTGAGCCAGCAATACTCTCTTGTGGCGTTCCCCAGAGCAACGTGTTAGGGTCAATTCTTTTTACACTGTATTCTGCGCCACTGGAGGAGATCATAATGAAACACGGACTTGACCTAATGTTATATGCAGATGATACGCAGTTATATCTCTCGTGTTCACAGGCTACGGCCAACACTGATAAATCTCGTCTGGAGGACTGTATTAATGAAATTCGTGGCTGGATGGTACATAACAAGCTTGTATTGAATGATAATAAGACAGAAATTATTCATTTCCATTCAAAATTCAGGGCAACTTTGCCACTGTCAGGTATTAATGTTGGTGATTTTAATATATCAACCGTGTTCTACTGTTCGTAATTTGGGTTTTTATTTCGATTCGTTCATGTCTTTATCTGATCATGTGTCTCACATTTGTAAGTCATCATCGTTTGGCCTTTATCGTATTGGCAAAATTCGTAGTATTTTAGATCAGTCACTTACAGAACGCCTAATTCATGCTTTTATAACCTCACGACTCGACTATTGTAACAGTCTTCTCTACAATCTTCCTAACAACCTTATTAATAAACTCCAATCTATTCAGAACTCAGCCGCATGTCTCGTAACCCGCACTAAAAAGTATGAGTATATAACCCCTCTACTTCACTCTCTGCATTGGCTACCTGTCACTCAACGCATCAAGTTTAAAATCCTCACTATCACCTATAAAGTCCTACGTGCGCAGTCACCAGTCTATCTCAATGATCTCTTAACTATCCGTGGTTCAGCGAAAAAGACTCGTTCTTCGAACGAGACCCTATTCTTAGAACCACGCTATCACCTCGAATCCTACGGCGCACGTGCTTTCTCTATATGTGCACCCCGGTTGTGGAAATCTCTTCCTAACCACATCCGCTCTGCACCTTCCCTTGATGCTTTTAAGTTTCTCTTAAAACGCACCTCTTTTGTTTGCACTACGGCTAATATTTTACTCTGCATTTTTAATCTTACTTCTTTTATCATTTTTACTAGTTGTTTTTCTTTATTTTTATTCGTTTTAATACCCAATTGTTTCTATTTTGTATTATATCTCGACATATTGTACTTTTATTATACTCTTTTGTACAGCGCGCTGAGATTTGTATGTAGCGCGCTATATAAGAACAATACATTATTATTATTAAGTGAAAAAGTATTCTGAAACACTATTCTGTGCATGTATTTGTACAGCCGTTTCCCACACACAGGCCTATCATTTGTGCACACAGAGAGCACTCACTCGAGTCGCACGCCGAACTGAAAATCCATGTGTACATGTAGCCTTAAATAGTCTCTTGTCAAGTCGCACGCGGCAACATGCACGGATACCGGGAGTGAAACGTTTCTGAAGAGAAAAAAAAACATATTTGCAACGTTCAGACTAACTTACTTCACAAATACTTAATGTCATAATGAATTTGTGATGTCATGATGACGTCATTAGATGTCGAATTACAGGAAATAGAGGTTTAATATTTTTTTAAATCATATCTCCTGAACCACATCAGATAAATTAACAATCTTTACATCATCGTACAGACCTCGAATTATGTCATACACAGACATGACCCAATTTTGAAATTTTTTCAACAGAAAAATATTCTGCAGCACTATTATATAGTCTGCAGCCAATGTGATAGGGAAGATGTTATATAGTCTGCAGCACTGTTATATAGTCTGCAGCACTGTTATATAGTCTGCAGCACTGTTATATAGTCTGCAGCACTGTTATATAGTCTGCAGCACTGTTATATAGTCTGCAGCACTGTTATATAGTCTGCAGCACTGTTATATAGTCTGCAGCACTGTTATATAGTCTGCAGCACTGTTATATAGTCTGCAGCCAATGTGATAGGGAAGATGTTATATAGTCTGCAGCACTATTATATAGTCTGCAGCCAATGTGATAGGGAAGATGTTATATAGTCTGCAGCCAATGTGATAGGGAAGATGTTATATAGTCTGCAGCCAATGTGATAGGGAAGATGTTATATAGTCTGCAGCACTGTTATATAGTCTGCGGCCAATGTGATTGGGAATTTGAGTATGACTTCTATGAATAAAGTGACGAGTCACATCTTATCTTTAAAAATATGTTTGATGACGTCATCACATATCAGTGCACCCCTAGCGGCAATATTTAAAAGGGAATATGTTCATATCTCAGAAATTATCGAACAGAATTTCATCAAATTTAGTACGATGATAAAAGACATCCAATGTATTGATTTTGTGCGAAGTATAAAATCAGTCACGTGGATGACCTGGAAGTTTAATTATCTATTATGAAAACTCATATCTCCTGAACTAAAGTAGGTACTGACGTTATTTTTCATGATCATGAGGAAGTATTATTGTTTCAGATATATGACTTTCAACTAACAGGAACTTCACTTTCAACACATTCTAACACAAAATGTATAGGTATTTTGAAGATGAAATTTATATTGTCATGATAAAAACGTCAGACATTACACCTTGGCATTCTCAAACCGTATATAATTACAGTTTAACATAACCCTTTCTTGGTATCGAGTTGATTTGAACAAGGCGAACTAGATTCGTGTTTGAACGAAGTTCCGAGGTCAGTTACTGTGTTGTAGCGCCTTTAAAGCGCCGCAATTATCTGAACGGTGGTCCATAGCGAAGGTGGTTCGTGGTGCCCAAACAGTTTTTATTATAATGCAGACATGTGTTTCGAAGAGAAAGCCCGAGGTGGATAACTCATTTATAATTGAAGGGGTGTTCAAAAATATGAGCTAGACAGTGGCGTATATTTAACTTTTGCCTTTTTTAAGCGTACGGCCGATGGTTTTTCTTTGCTAAAATATGTATTTCTATTTGTTAGAATCATGAAATCCGTTTATCATGTAGTTTAAAATCCATTATAAGCTTTCAACTTGACAATTTATGATTATCCCCATGAATGCAGTGCTATGGCTGAGCGGTTTAGTGCATCGGATTTGTGTTCTGAAGGCTGATTCGTCAGAAAGTGGGTTCGAATCCCGACCGCGACCGTGGTATAGCACTTGTGTCCTTGAGCAAGACTCTTTACCATAATTGCTTCTCTCCACCCAGGAGTAAAGGGGTACTGTATTATCCTTGTATCAATAGTAAAAGATGTAAATCAATAAACACAAACTGGAGAGCTGTATGTACTGAACGAACTGAGTAACTGTACTTTATTCCAAGTAATACTTTCCATCTGCTTTTTCCCACAATGCCCTTGTGCTCAATGGTGCTACAAAGAGTATTGCCCTACACCGTATCTAAATGGTGATGCAAATAGTATCGGACACTACATCCCTCCCCAAGTTGAATTTGTGTTAACACGGGTTACATTTAAATACAATGTAAGTAATATGCCTGCCCACTGTGAAACAAAGTTGGATTTTTTTTTTAAAGGCAAAGTGTTCAAAAAATGACTTCGTTCAAAACCAAATGAATGTTGATAGCTTCCTGTTATAAAACACAGGTTAAACATTGTTAAACATGATAAAACTCTTTAAAGTGTTTGGCCTACAGTTAGACTGAGTTCTGTTCAAAGTCACTTTGTAACATAGTCTTTGAGATAATCGGGGGAGGGGCGTCGTCTCAGTCTAGCTGGTTGTTTCCGGGTCTGTTCATTTGAGGTTTGTGCAATGGTAGGCATAGTCTGGTTTTGCGGAGTGTTGGTGGGTGCTGTTTGTGGATGATTGGTTATCACTTCCTCCTCCTCGTTGTCGGTTTTGACATAAGCATCCACGCGAATGGTACCTTTTTGAACCGAGACGAGTTGCGAGTGATTGTGTGACTGCTTGCTGTTGCTGTCAACATGCTACCATTTTTGGCGGACACGACATGTGGCTGGGGGTCAAACGGTGTGGAGAGCTTGTTTGGGCGGTGGTCAAATTTGACTAACACTGTATCACCCTCTTGCACATTGGGTGTGTCAGAGCTACAATCCCGGTCAAATCTCGCTGCCCCCCCCCCCCCCGGCCCCCTGACAATGTTGGCTCTCATTGCGCGGTCTGTGCTCCGGCTGGAGATAACAACATTGGTGGGGGGAGCGGGGGAGCGGGGGAGCGGGGGAGCGGGGGACAGGGAAGGGTATGTTTATTGCCACGTGTCCCAACTATTTTGGCCGGGATTGTCTGAATTGTCTCTTAGTTTATCTATGAAGCCGCGACCAGACGTGGACAAACCACAGTCGTTGTCTTTGTCTCAGGGACAATACATTGAAGCAGGGGGTGGGGAGACAGGGGAGAGTATGTTTATCGTCACGCGTCCCAACTATTTTGGCCGGGATTGTAGCTCCCAAACGGCGATCAGTGTATTGTTTTTGTTTGAACTTTGCGCGCTGGTCGTTATCCCTGGCGGTGGCATCGGATGTAGATGTTGTGTTTGGATCAACCTGTGGCAGGCGTGTGCGAGGCGTGCGTCCAAACATTAGTCGGATGGGGGATAGGCCAGTAGATGGGTGTGGGGTGGCGCGGTATTGCCGAAGGAATTTGTGTAATTCCTGTTTCCATGGTTTGCATTCGAGGTGAGCAGCACGGACGATCTTCATGAGCGGTTTGTTGAATGCTTTGGCTTGGGCGTTGGCCCGGGGCCAATGTGGTGTAATGCGTCTGTGTTCAAATCCACTGTATTTTGCGAATTGTGCGAATGCATGGGAGTTGAATGGACTCCCGTTGTCAGTTTTGATGACTTTGCAGTAGCCAAGAGTGGAGAGAACTGTAGTCGATGAAACGGATTTCACGATTTCAACGATTGGGTATCGTGAGTATTCATCTATGAGGACCATTAGGTATTCCCCACTGGGTAGTGGGCCGCAGAAGTCCATGCTGAGGTGTTGCCACGCTCCTGGCGGCATTGGTGACATGCGTAGTGGTTCGAATGGTCCCTTGGCTGGTGTAGCTGCTTGGCATGCGAGGCAGTTGCATACGGTGTTTTCAACTTTTTCGTTTATCCCTGCGAACCATACTTTCGAGCATATCATTGGTTTTGTTCTGGCCATTCCTTATTGGCCTTCGTGAGCGAGGGAAACTGCGAGCTCGCGTATTGTTCAGCGATTCTCTGTTCGTGGGATGTAGCTTGTGTATCCTTGTGAGGGTGGCGAGATATGTAATCAGCTGGGTTTTCGCTTCCTGGTTGATATTGTATTGTGAACTTGTATGGTTGTAGACGAAGGCCCCACCGTTCAATCCGTAAAGGGGGCGTGGTTTCTGCCAAATGTTAACAAGTGACTTGTGATTCGTGATCACTGTGAAGTGTGGTATTCCACGAATATACATATCAAAGTGTTCACATACCCATACGATTGCGAGGGCTTCGAGTTCTGTCTGGTTGTATCTGGACTCAACGGGCGTGAGAGCACGACTGGAATTTCCAACAACATCCCCGTCCTGTGTAAGTATTGCCTCTAGTCCGATAGGGCTTGCGTCTACTGCAGTTGCGATGTCCTTTCGGAGATCGAAGTAAGCAATGTTCGCGTTCTCCTTGAGTGCGTTTTTGAGCGTATCGAAGGCATTTTGTTGTTCATGTGACCAGTTCCAGCTGTAATCTTTCCTGGTCAGGCGTCGTAGCGGTTCAGTTATCGTAGCATAGTTTTGATGAACCGGGAACTATAATTTGTCATCCCCAAGAAACTCCGTAGTTCTTGAGCATTCATTGGTGGGGATGCTGTTTTGATTGCCTCCACTTTATTCGCGTCCGGAGATATACCTGTTGGGCTGAAAACAAGGCCGAAGAACTGTATGGTGTTCACATTGAACTCGTACTTATCCCAATTTAAAGTAAGACCATGATCGTGTAGGCGTTTGAGTGTATCGTCTAGTGCTTTGTCATGGTCCTGCTGTGCATTGGGCCCAGATCCAAAGAAAATTATGTCATTGCTAATGTTCCGTGCACCATCAATGCCGGCAATGACATTCCGTATCGCTTCCTGGAAGACTTCGCTTGCCGATGATATGCCAAAGTTAAGTCGCTTATACCGAAAGAGTCCAACATGTGTGGCGAATGTTGTGATGGAGCGCGAGCTGGGCTCAAGCTCGAGTTGGTGGTAGCCCGAGCGTAGGTCTATTTTGCTGAAAACGGATGCACCGTTAAGATCATGTATTAGCTCGTCCACTGTTGGTGCAGTGTGGCGCTCGCGTAGTATGGCTTTGTTTGGTTCACGCATATCTACGCAGAGGCGTATGGAGCCATCTTTCTTGCGCGGGGTGACTATTGGTGACACCCAGGGGGTCGGTTCACCCCCCACACGTTCGATAATGTCCAGGTGTTCCAGGCGTTTGAGCTCTGTCTCGACTTTTGTTCGAAGGTGGAACGGTGTGCGCCGGTTTGTTATGGCTTCGGTCGTACTGTCGGATCTATGTGTATCTTGACTTGTTTATCTTTTAGTTTTCCAACATCATTGAAGAGTCCGGAGTATTTGTCCTCGCACTGAGTTTTATGCGTAGTGGCGTGGACAACCTTGATGAGTTGTAGATTTGTCGCAGTCTCATACCCCAGCAATGAACCATGGTTTCCTTGTGCTATGAGGAATATGTGGCACTGTATCTGAGCAGCTGTCTCCACTGTAAGCTGGCACTCACCCAGAATTGTTATGGGTTGTTCACTCCCATAAGCATGTACTCGGGATTGACAGTGCTGTGCCATCTTTGGCGAGCCTATTCTAGCGTAAGTTTGCTAATCAAGAAAGTGCGTAGACTGTATGTGTAGTATTTGCGTGTTGTGGGCGAACAGTGAAACAATACTCGTCATCACTGTATTCTCCCGGAGTTGTACCATCTGGTTCGTCAAGATTGTGTACCTTCTGTTCTCGTTTTTTCTTGATACACACCCGCTCAAAGTGGTTCTCTTTTCCACAGTAGGAGCACTTCTTGCCCTTGGCTGGGCACCGGCCATCATGTAGGTATGATCCGCCACAGAAAATACATGTTTTGTCCCATTTACCTGTTGTACCTGATGTATTGTTGCGTTTCTTGGAATCTGGCTTTCTGTGCTTCGTTTGTTTAGGTCCAGTGTGCGTTCGAGTTGCGTGTACCGTCTCGCTTTCCATTGTGGTTGCTTGAGCATCAGCGGTTTCCAAGGCCCTCCCCAAGTTGAGTATGTCTTTGAGGGACCTGTCAGGCTCACGAAGAGCACGTCTGCGTAGTCTGTTGGATGAGCAGTGTTGTATCAACTGCGTGAGGAGCTCTTTATCTGGTTCGGCAAACTCACAAGTTTTAGCGTGAGTTCGTAGTTCAGTGACGTATTCGTCTAGTGTTTGCCCATCCCTCTGTTTGCAAGCACGAAATGTGTAGATTTCCATTTGTACGTTTTTCTTAGGCTTGAAATAATTATCAAGGACCGACCTGGCATATTTGTATGTGTTGCCAGACCCGGGGGCTTCTCTGCATCATAGATGTCATGTACATGTTCACCTCCATAGTGCAGCAACAGTTCTTTTTGGCGGTTGTCATCCTGTATGTCTAGTGCCACGAATAAGTTCTCTAGACGTTTCAGCCACTTTTCCCATCTTGTAGCCGCATTAGGTTTGTCGGCCTCATAGTCAAAGGATGGAAATGAGGGTAGGTAGTTTGCCATCTCGAAGGTAGGACTGGTATGTAATGTTATCAAGATGTACTCACCAGTACGCTGCGGTAATGTTGTGGATGGAGAACTATAACGTGTGTATCACACCACTCAAATTATCATGTTCGCATCGCTGTGTTTGACACCGCTGTATTCTTAGAAGGTTCACAAAATATTCAATGACAATAGCGTACAATGTTCCTTGTTTCTTGGTTTATCCTCGTCGCCAGTGTATTATCCTTGTATCAATCGTAAAGGATGTAAATCAATAAACACAAACTGGAGAGCTGTATAGTAGTAATGGTGTGTGGACTTATATAGCGCACGTATCCACCAACTGAGTGCGCTCAAGGCGCATTATATATTATTACCCCTGCTCATAAGGCTCATAAGGCTCATAAATCATTCCTGAAACCATCTCAGCTCCCTGGGGAGTATACAGCTCAATTGCTGCCATTACAGCGCATATAGGGCTAATCAACCAACTCTGCCCTCACAGGTACCCATTTAACCCCTGGGTGGAGAGAAGCAATCATGGTTAAGTGTCTTGCTCAAGGACACAAGTGTCACGGCCGGGATTCGAACCCACATTCTGCTGCTAACACCAGAACTGCTGCTAACACCATGTATGTACTGAACGAAATGAGTAACTGTACTTTATTCCAAGTAATACTTTCCATTTGCTTTTTCCTACAATGCCTTTGTGCTCAATGGTGCTACAAATAGTATTGCCCTACACACCGTATCTAAATGGTGATGCAAATAGTATCGGACACTACAGGTACCTGTGAGGGTAGAGTTGGTTGTTGTGTTTGATTAGCCCTATATGCGCCAAAATGGCAGCAATTGAGCTGTATACTCCTCAGGGAGCTAAGATGGTTTCAGGAATGATTTATGAGTCTGGTGAGCAGGGGGTAATAATGTAATGTATGGTGTTCTAAAAAGGACACATGCACATTGCAAGAAGAGTGTGTAAGCGTCGCATTAGGATTCACGCGTCGCACTAGAAGTGTTGTCGCGTCGCATTAGAAGTGTAGTCGCGTCGCATTAGAAGTGTAGTCGCGTCGCACTAGAAGTGTTGTCGCGTCGCACTAGAAGTGTGTCGCGTCGCACTAGAAGTGTAGTCGCGTCGCACTAGAAGTGTGTCGCGTCGCACTAGAAGTGTAGTCGCGTCGCACTAGAAGTGTGTTGCGTCGCACTAGAAGTGTTGTCGCGTCGCACTAGAAGTGTAGTTGCGTCGCACTAGAAGTGTTGTCGCGTCGCACTAGAAGTGTTCACCATCGCAGTTTTTTCTCGTATGAAGAGCCGTATGTGACTAAATTTCGACTAATTAATATATACGACTAAAATAAATGTAAATCCATATATTTACTAGAAAAACCAATTATACAAAAGCGGCAACCAGACTGGTTGGCAGCTAGCATGCATACGGTAGCCTACTAAACATGAATTTTGGGATTTATATTCCTTTTAAAAAGTCCTCCACAGCCCATACATTATTGTTTTACAGAAAGGTTTTGTTTCTGAATTAGTGTTGTAGTTAACAAAAATGTTGCTAATACTGTTACAAATATTTACAACCTAAACCTAGTCTCGATCCCAACTATACCTACATGGAAGGTAAGCATTCTAAACCACAAGACTACCATGCCACTCGAATTTGGCGGTGAATTAAGTACAGAAGAACCTTTGTAAAATTGTATTTATAAAAATAATATAAATTGTTCAGAAAAATATTGCGCAGGCCTACAGGGTTCACTCATCCCCACCGCCCAGGGCGAGCGGGGTCAGGGGGTATGGGGGTGTGACACCCCAATAATTGTTCTCAGTCGGCAAATCAAAGGTGCTAGAGCAAGAGTTGGTCCAAAATAAATTTTCAGTCAGCAACATTTGTATGTTTTATATACTGATGCAGAACTATACCCTAAATTCATGGTCACACAATAATGTAATTATAGGGGGGGGGGGGTTAGATGACAGATAATTAAAAGCAAAAAGGACACAAACAGATGATTTTATTTTTATAAAAACTTGTTTTCAATCATCAGCCATTATATAGGCCTACTGTTAATTTAAAGGAATATTGTGTACATGTACAACACTGTCCCAAATAATTATGTCCCACAAGTTGCATTTTGAGATAATCAAATTTGTTACACAACTAACTGTATTAACTATAGGCAGGAACACATTTATATATGAAATGGAATACATCATTCATCAAATGTTTCTTTTGAAGCCTTTTTGTCTATAATTTCAGTATAACTATTTTTTCAAAATGAATTTTTTCATGAGACAAACATTTCACATAATAAATAACCTGAATGTATTTTCACTATTGCTGAAGCTTTCATATAGGCTGGAGTTATGCATCAACAAAATAATACATTATCCTTACAGAAAAGAAATATATTTTACTAAAAAAAACTTTCTTAGTGGGTAGACATTCACAGGTCAGTAAGTCTGACCAAGTTCCAATTTTTCAGTGTAACTTTGACTTGTGTCACCATAAAATGACACAGACTCAAGGGTTGAGGAATACGTGTCTGCTATGAAAGTTTAATACATACTTAATACAAAGTAGATGACCAGTTGTAACAGTTGTACTTAAAGAATTGCCAATCATGAAAAATTGTTTTGACATTTATTAATATTTCATTAATAGTGTTACTTTCCTTCTGTTTCTCTGATTTTTGGATGTTACGAACCTAGAATAGTGACTGGATTATTTTAATTTCTGATTATACTTAATTCCTATTATTTTACATTATTGCATTTTCCACTTTTTTATTGTTGGTGATTCCTCAGTTAAATCAAATTCACTCGTCCCCACCAACCAGGTCCTCAGCAAGCGGGGTGGGCGATTTCTTTCTGCCAACTAAAATTACCATCCCGCGATATTTCAGCCAGTGATATGTTTTATACATATTCGTGGCTTATTCCATCAGTCCCAAAACACTTAAATATCTGGCAAGCCCTAACATATTAATGAGCTACCGTACCAAAACAAAGCCCCTAGGCAGACCAAAGGTCTCTGCCAGAATGTAAACAAACCCACCGAAGGCCATACCTTGGCTGATGATAAGAAGTGACACTGTACTATGGCATGAATAGACAATATACACACTGTTCGTTTGTATCAAAAAATTCGATAGTGAATTTAATAATATAACGACCAGTACTAACACAATTAATATGGAAACTAAGAAAATTGCAAAACTGGAGGCATAAGTCTAGATGGTCTTCATCTGGAATACCTGCAACCAGTAATACAGTGAATTTAGGGTTTCTAATTCTCACAGTGACTGAACAATGGTGGGCTATAAATTTACAAATAGCTCGGAAACATTAATTTTTTACAAGGTTTACAGCAACATGATAAGTGGAAACGAGATGAATTATAAAACCTGTCATTCAGTAGATTACAATAAAAGTGTAAGCAATTTGATTTAACTGAGGAATCACCAACAATAAAACAGTGGAAAATGCAATAAAGTAAAATAATAGGAATTAAGTAATAATCAGAAATTTAAATAATCCAGTCACTATTCTAGGTTCGTAACATCCAAAAATCAGAGAAACAGAAGGAAAGTAACACTATTAATGAAATATTAATAAATGTCAAAACAATTTTTCATGATTGGCAATTCTTTAGGTACAACTGTTACAACTGGTCATCAACTTTGTATTAAGTATGTATTAAACTTTCATAGCAGACACGTATTCCTCAAACCTTGAGTCTGTGTCATTTATGGTGACACAAGTCAAAGTTACACTGAAAAATTGGAACTTGGTCAGACTTACTGACCTGTGAATGTCTACCCACTAAGAAAGTTTTGTTTAGTAAAATATATTTCTTTTCTGTAAGGATAATGTATTATTTTGTTGATGCATAACTCCAGCCTATATGAAAGCTTCAGCAATAGTGAAAATACATTCAGGTTATTTATTATGTGAAATGTTTGTCTCATGAACTTTAAAAAATCATTTTGAAAAATAGTTATACTGAAATTATAGACAAAAGGCTTCAAAAGAAACATTTGATGAATGATGTATTCTATTACATATATAAATGCAACTTGTGGGACATAATTATTTGGGACAGTGTTGTACATGTACACAATATTCCTTTAAATTAACAGTAGGCCTATATAATGGTTGATGATTGAAAATAAGTTTTTATAAAAATAAAATCATCTGTTTAGTGTCCTTTTGCTTTAATTATCTGTCATCTAGCCTCCCCATATAATTACATTATTGTGTGACCATGAATTTAGGGTATGGTTCTGCTTTAAAATAGTTTGTTGTGAAAAGAGGCATCAGTATGTAAAACATACAAATGTTGCTGACTTAAAATTTATTTTGGACCAACTCTTGCTCTAGTACCTTTGATTTGCCGACTGAGAACAATTATTGGGGTGTCACCCATACCCCTGACCCCGCTCGCTACGGCCCTGGGCGGTGGGGACGAGTGAAACCTGTAGGCCTGCGCAATATTTTTCTGAACAATTTATATTATTTTATAAATACAATTTTACAAAGTTTCTTCTGTACTTAATTCACCGCCAAATTCGAGTGGCATGGTAGTCTTGTGGTTTAGAATGCTCACCTTCCATGTAGGTAGTTGGGATCGAGACTAGGTTTAGGTTTCTTTAAAACAATAATGTATGTGCTGTGGAGGACTTTTTTACAGGAATATAAATCCCAAAATTCATGTTTAGTAGGCTACCGTATGCATGCTAGCTGCCAACCAGTCTGGTTGCCGCTTTTGTATAATTGGTTTTTCTAGTAAATATATGGATTTACATTTATTTTAGTCGTATATATTTAATTAGTCGAAATTTAGTCACATACGGCTCTTCATACGAGAAAAAACTGCAATGGTGAACACTTCTAGTGCGACGCGACAACACTTCTAGTGCGACGCGACTACACTTCTAGTGCGACGCGACTACACTTCTAGTGCGACGCGACTACACTTCTAGTGCGACGCGACTACACTTCTAGTGCGACGCGACAACACTTCTAATGCGACGCGACACACTTCTAGTGCGACGCGACACACTTCTAGTGCGACGCGACAACACTCTTCTTGCAATGTGCATGTGTCCTTTTTAGAACACCATAGTAATGCGCCTTGAGCACCAATTTGGTGGATACGTGCGCCATATAAATCCACATTATTATTATTATACCAATGGTTCAATCTATGTTGGCTTTTAACCAATGACAGACATTCAGGTCAAATCCGAATTTTATGATTGGTCCAAAACTTTTCCGCGAAATTCAACTGCTGAAGTTACGATGAACTTCGGACTAGAATATTGGCGGGCCCGTCATTCATTACCAATCGATCTGAATCACGTCACTCGTAAATATTGTATAATGTTTGTACAATCACGGATAGACTCTTCATGAAACAAAATAAGCTTGCAGCAGCACAAAGGGCGGCCGTTTGGTTAGGACAATGAATGGCGTGCATTCAGGAAGAAATCGGCAGGATATATTTTGTATCGATTTAACGGCCTGAAAGCCACCATTCTTCAAGTTTTTGGCAGAGCCGGCCCGAGATACTGTGAAATTTAAATCAAGTTTTAAATATGTTGGTATCCATTATGTAGGCACAGTTGAAAACATATAATTATTGTGTCTTTTCAGAAATTCCGGATCATATACAGTCATTCTCTTCTAAAGAATTTATCAAGTTTTCGGCAAGGACCATGAATAAATATTTACCCATAAATTTTTCCAATAAATAAATATTATTCTTGCGTCAGGAGATAAACATTTGATTTAATTTTGCCCTGCACCGACGTGTGTATAGCACTGTATACTCAGTGCTTTCCGAGTGTCTGTGAAAAACTACACAGGCCACTCGGGCGGGATTCGAACCCACGACCTCCTGCTTACTAGTGCAGACGTTTTAACCTCTCGACCACCGAGCTTGCCCGATGACAATTGGCCAGCTAGAATCCCATATAGCAGCGGTGTAGGCAAAATTAAATCAATTGTTTATCTCCGACGCAAGAATTTCACCAACCTATATATATCGCGGAACCCGCTGCTATATGGGATTCTAGCCGGCCAATTGTCATCGGGCAAGCTCGGTGGTCGAGAGGTTAAGACGTTTACACTAGTAAGCAGGAGGTCGTGGGTTCGAATCCCGCCCGAGTGGCCTGTAGTAGTTTTCACAGACACTCCGGAAAGCACTGAGTATACAGTGCTGTGCACACGTCGATGTAGGGCAAAATTAAATCAATTAAATATTATTCATTATTAATTTTCTGTAAATAAATATTCTCTTTGAATGATAAATAGTAAAAAATGATAAATAGTAAAATTGGGAATAAATTCTTGGCCCCCAAAAAATACAAAATATTGTTTTTTATTATCCTGGAATAAATATCCTTATCCACTAGTAAAGGCTTTCTAGACAGTGATTAGTAGCCTCATTGTCAGGATTGAAACCGTTGTCTGGCGAGAGGCTGTTGACGAGAGGATAATTGGAAAGAGTACTCTTTCCTAAATTCCATGGTAGCATGAACATGCAGAATCTATACGGAGCTGCTTTATAGTCTACAGCCTTGTAAGTACAGCCTTGTAAATAGGCTCCAATTCATACACAACAAGTATTATTGTATCCTAAACAACAAATACATCATTACCAAATACAGATACCATAGCTGGCCGATCAACGTTAACGTAGAGGTACGGTCGTTGAGAAAAGTACGATTCCCTGCAGTGACCTGGTGCAACCTGAACCCTATCAGGATGGACGCTCTCAAGAACCAGTTAGATCTCTGTGACCTCATTGGAGGTCAAAATCCTACATGCAGACACCAGAATAGCACCTCCAATGACACGGTTACTGGATTGCCTAGTGTAAGTACTATCATAATCTGAAATTGTTTTAATGTATGACCAATAATTAACAATTATTTACTAAGGTTTGAATAATCACTTTACACAACACACACTAAACTACAGCACTAAACTAAGTTACGATAAAGTTGAGTTTTAAGTTGCCAATTTTGTTGAAATTGCAGTTTCACCATCAATGATGATCATTAATGTAGAATATTGCAAAGTCAAGTGATGGATGATTTTATGCAAAGCATCACACTGCTTAAGAAAATACAAGCCCTTAGTGTAACCTGTCTTTTAAGGTACCTGCTGCAACCAGTTTGACTTGATTTTATGCAAATCAGCACTGCTGAAGAAAACTGGAATCTTTGGAAACCATATACAAGACGATTGACGAGGTTTTTTCAGTCATGGGGTAGGTCAAGGGTCAGGTCACATCCTGCCGATGTGTCCCCTAAGCATCACAGGAAATTGCCGCCGCTGATCACGATGGACCATAAACGTCTTTAATAAATCGTCTTCAAATCGTATTTTAAGCTTGATTATCTCGGAAAGAACGGCCAGGGATTTTGTTTAATAACATTTCTCGGACTGGGTTATTTCATTTCACGAAAACCTTCTATAAAGGATAACCTATAATTCTATTTTGTATAAAAATTATAAATAATAACAAAATAATCAATTTTATGGAAAGTCTGCATTGACCCTATAACACCTTAAAATCAATCGGATGTGGTCAAATTCGTCGGTCACTAATCTGACCTCTCCTTCCGGTCGAGACCAGAAATTTAAGTGAAAAATATTCTGAAGCACTATTCCTACATGCACGGCCTTTTCACACACATAATCTGTGTACACACAGAGCACATCTGATATGTTTGGTGACGTCATCACAGATCAGAGCGCCCCCTAACGGCAGTATTTAAAAGGGAATATTTTCCCAGTAATTATCGAACAGCATTTCATCAAATTTAGTACGTTGATAAAAGACATCCAATGTTTTAATTTTGTGTGAAGTACAAATTCGATCACGTGACTGAACCGTTAAAGTAGGTACTAACGTTAATTTTCATGATCATGAGGAAGTATTATTGTTTGAAATATATGACTTTCAACTGAACTGATGTGATCTTTACTTCTGGTCCAAACAGGAACTTCAATTTCAACACATTTTAACACAAAATGTACAGGTATTTTGAAGATAAAATTGATATTGTCATTATGATTATGGCGACATCATTACTGCTCACTTAAGTGAACAAATATTGCAGCCATGATATGGTATTTGGACATGCCTTCAGTGAACCAAATTAATATTGACATGTGACCTTTTAAAAAATGTGACTGATGATGTCATCACCTCTCACTGGCGACAGGTTTAGAAAAAAAAAATTTCCTATCTCAAAATCTTTGACGTCATCAAAGTTCAGAGCGTCCCATAGTGGGAGTTTTAAAAAGGGATTATTTTCCAATCTCAGAAATTGAATCAAAGCAGGTACTAACATTTATTTTTTGACTACGAAATTTATATTTTTTATAATAAAAGATGATACATCTTTGCAAAATATGATAGTGATATCATCGATGATAATTTGATTGAACCGAAAGTTCACACGAACACGTGAGCTCTAGTTTAAGCTGAATTTATCCTATTTTTAACAAATGTGCCATTATTCCTCCATTTTTCAATTGTGTCTAACTTATGGTGTCTAATGTCTGTGCCAATCTAGTAATTTGCGTTGGTCGTTTTCGTAAATTTTTGGTTCTATTTGATGAGTTAAATTTTATAACTCGACAAATAGTCACTCAAAGGCTACAGTTGGCCAGTCATGTACTTTCCTTCTGTGTGTGTGTGACTGAAATGATTCAATAAATAAACAAAACTAACCTCAGCATTAAACAGCATCATGTTAAGAGGTTACTGGATTTAAACATCCATTTATATTTGGTAGTGATGCAATCCCATTTTATTAACCAGCGTGGCATTGTCCTGTAAACCAAAAACAAGCATGCGTCTTGAAGAAAATTCATGAACTAACATTATAAAAAGCTTAATAATAATGATACAACGTTTTAAAATATTAAAATAATAAAATGTCCGTGTACAAGGTACAAAACAAAAAAATCAAAAACCCCAAAATGGGAAGCACCAAAATGCAGTGTTAATGCGCTCTCCAAATATTACTTAAAATCTATACAAACGTAAGGAGTAAGCACCAAGGTCTGAAAACAACACTCACCTCCTGAGACAAGCAAATATTACTACACAGATCATAACACAGATACACAAACATCCAACAACAAATAATTAAATATTACAGAAATAAAAATTACAGAAATAAAAAGATATAAAACTTACCATAACAAATAATTAACAAAAATTAAAAACAAAAAACAAACGTAAACATAGACAACCTTTAGAAAAAATTACAAGCATACAGACTAATAATAAGGCGAAAATGCACAAATTCACAAAAAACACATATAAACAAATAAACAAGTACACAGAAAAGAGACTATGCAAAAAATATATTTCTATTAATTTAACTTAAAACATCTTTATTCTTTTGAAGGGAGAATTTTCTAGAATCATTACGTCATTACAATATCCCAACTACACATGTTTTGACTTGTTGGTATTGTGAGTGAAACAATTTATAGAAAACATGTATAGACACACAGAAAATAGATGGTATACATTATAATATACATTATGGAATAATAATAACGTATAGAGGAAGAGCATCAGAAAATGTGTGTGTGGATGGAGGTCTCCAAAATGCACTAGCTTGTCGAGTGGAGATCCCACTACCCTCACCCAATTGTGGTGTACACCAACTCATTTGGTGCACTATTGGTGCACGTTTGGTGTACACCAAACGTGCACCACTCCTTCATACAAAATGGGACTACCCCAAATGTACACCAGAAACTCTTAACAAAAAATATATGTACGCAAAATCTTTGTTTGGACAGTATTGTATACTGCACCAGTAAATGTACGCCAAAAACAAAACTCTTACACATTTTTTAGTACACTGTAAAACAATGAAATCTTGTTGTTGTTTGTTTTAATCTTAGTGGTTTTCATCACAGATTCTGTGTACTGATGGTGAGGTGGATCCAGGGAGGCAATAAATGTGGAGCACACAGTAAAAACGTGGGGACACAAACAGTAAATTTACAATGTGTGGTGCTTTAAAACAAAGGGGGAGCCTGGGGACTAATATTTGGCCATTCTCTCCCCCCCCCCCCCCACCTCCACTGTTTTCCATACAAAAGAAAAGAAAAAACAGGAGCATTACAAATTAATTAACAGACACAAAAATTGGTATAATACAGTTCATGAATTCAATTTCAAATTTGAAAGTTCTCCAAAGAAGTTTATAATGAAAGTATTTGATTGATGCTTAATTAAAACTCATTATACAACAAAGGTGGCAAGTGGACAAAATTGGTTTTTAAAATATTCCTCCATAATTTATTGCCTTTCCCCTATAATTTTTAAGAAAAAGTTAATTCAAAAAATATTCTCCACTACAATTTTATGGGGTTAAACATTGCTCCTTTTACTAACGGGGGTTAAAATTTAAATTTTCCCTTTCTTTCAAGGGTTGTTTTGTCTTCTCCCAAGGTTTGATTAGGTATTGAGTGAACAATTTATAAATTTTGTTTTTACAAAAATGTTTGATTTTATTCAATTATAACGAAAACTAATGTTGGTGGTGAGTTAAGGGCTCTTGTTTTCTTCCCATTTTGCCCTTTTCATTGGGAGGTTTCCGGTTCAAAAGATCCTTCATACAATACCCCATACAACCTAAAAAAATTGTTTAACCCCTTTTTTTTTAGTGGTTTCTTTGACCCAAAACAAAACCTTCCTTTTTTATCCATGGGGAAAAAAGGGAATTTCTTTTTTTTTTTTTTTAATTTTTTGGTTTCATCAAAATTTTTTTAAACGTTTGAATTGATCGGATAAGAAGCGAAAGTTTGGATAATACTGTGTCTTAAACAGACCTGGGGACTTATGGACCCCCCAACACCTATTTTCCCCAAAAAAAAAAAAATTATTTTTCAGCTGTTTAATTTTTCATTTAAGGACTTATCAAAGATTTAAATGAAACTAATTAATTAGGGCTTATATGCAGTAACATAAACCTATTACATTACATTAATTAAACAATATTTATTCGCCATTCAGGCTAGGGCGTAAATTAATATGACATAATAAATCAAATCAGGAAAAAAAACTATTGATTAAAATTAATAAAAGTTTTAAGAATTTCTTAAGGCATTCAATTTCTGATATAAACGGGAAAAGATTGTTCCAACGGATCCAATAAAAATTATCCCCAACTTTTTTCCATCATATTTCAAAAGGATTAATTATGCCCTATCGGAGATGAGCCCAAGCTCAAAAAGGAATTTTTCATTGTTTAATTTTCAGTTAAGGGACAAAAATTAAAAATCAACCTTTTAAACACACAAAATTTTTTTCGAAGATAAACAAATGAAAAAGCCAATCGTAAAAATAATACTTTTGCCCCCAATACTTGGGGTTTTATTTTAGCACTGACTTTTTAAAAATTCTGCCCTTTGATCTGAAATATTGTTTTAACTAAAAAATTTGTTTTTTGTCTTTCTGTAATTATTCTCATTATTTTTGTACATTAAAATATTACAATAGGGAAACCCATTACATTTTGCAATAAATGAAACCAAGGCCCAAAAGATCCACCCTTTATCGATTTTGTCAAAATCCGTACCACATGGGGCAGTGGGGATGATAAATCTTTTCAAAAAGGAATTTTTTGGCTTTTTGAGCAGATTCATCTGCGGAATCCGGTTATGACGAAGTGTGGGCCCGAGGAACAAATTAACTTTCTCAAACGGTCTTCTGCATGGTTTGACCCATTATTTTCACCCACGAAATTTGTTTTGAAAAATTCTGTACGATATTCTGGCTGATCATCAATGCCCTTACAACACACCCCCCAAGCCGGAATCGTTTCCCAGTAATCCCAAACCTTCAATGGAAAAATCAGGTATCCAAATTTTGCTTTTCCCCGCCCCTTTATCACCCAACCTACCCACCTTTTCCAACAGAGTCGACCGTCTTTTTCCTGACCGGGAATGCGGAGGTCGTTTGAAATATCTTCTTAAAGGTAAACCCCGAGGTTTATCAACACTTCTTCTGGACTGTACATGATGAACTAACCTAAAAGGCCCCTACTTAACTGTGTTCTATTCTATCTTAAAATTTTCATTGTGTTGACATTTATTTGCCTCATTGTATTTTCATATTAGTATATTTTGTAAATTTAATTATATTTTAATACCCCCCTCATCTAAAAAAATATTTTTTTTGGTTCTTATATTGTATGGGCGGGTTTGGTTTTTTCTCCCCGTTGTTACGCTGCATCGTTATTTCCCTGCAAAGGGTTTCAACTTTCCCCAAAATGAACTGGCAGGCCAAAATTTGGGAAAAAAATTGAAATTTTAACAAATATTAGTCTATGCATGCATAAAAGTAAAATTTAAAAAACCTGACAGACAAGCAGTTAAGATTAAAATTCTCTGGCAATGGGGTCTCAAACAGTTGAATGCACCCGGTCTCCCCATCGGGACAATCTCATAAAATTAAACTTTTAAAAGTCACTTTCACTCCAAATTAAAACATTTTTTTTTAAAATGGTATTAGAATAAAAATGGTTTGTTTTCTGTTTGAAAACAAAAGACCTCGGACTTGCGTTTCTTTTGTCCTCGGACTTGCGTTTTTTTTGCTGTTCAGTTTATTATTGGATGGAGTTGTATACACCACAAAAAGTCGACGCTGCTTGTGGTAAAAGCATCACCTTTGGTCATCTATAGGGATGTGCAGATATCGTGTCCCAGGCCCACAGTTGGGGTTTACCTAAAAGGAAACCAAAAAGTAACCATCCACGGTTTCTTCTTCGTAAATCAAAAGATTGACTGACAAGTCCCCCCTCGTGTCCCCCACTGAAAACCAAACTCAATTAGAGGTATAGATGACTTGAAGGCAATGTTCCCCAATTTGATTCTCTGGAAACTTCAAAAAAAAGGGCATCTTCATCTAAAAACATGCCAAAACATTGTTTGAAAAATTCCACATGGCCCAAAGCTCGCGGTTGAAAAGATGAAAGTGTGGTGTTACCCTGATCACCTACCCCGGACTGGTGCAGCTCCTCAAAACAAGGTAAAAAAAAGATGGAAATTGATGCTATGTCTTGTTAAAGCGCCTAAAAATAGCTCAAAACGACGTCCTCAAAAAAATACCAACTTTGGAGGAATAATCAAAATTCCCCAGGCAAGTTTTCTAAAAATTTGGATGCAAACAGTTTTGGGAAACCCCATCTGGACACCCATCCCAAAACGATTGACCCCTTTTTTGGTCGTTTTGTTTTGCCCCTTTCCCTTTTTGGGTTTTTAAAACCCAAACTCATTCAACAATGTATGGATGACTTTGCCAGGCCCCTTTGTGGTTTAAGACGATATCACTGTTTTCGTCTCTGAACAAAGCAACCTTTCAACCTAGGAACTCCCAAGCGAGAGGTTTTTTAAAAACCCCAAAAGCAAGGTCAAACAAAAGAAAAATTTCTTTTGTGCTCAGCAGGCATCCCCCCTATCCACCCAGAATAAAAACATCCATGTTATCCAACCCCGGGACAAAAAACCTGCAGCGGTTGTAAACTTTGTCTCCCTTTTCCCCCCGCAAAAGACCTGTTCCTAAGACCCCTACGGGGGGAAAGGGGGATCAACGCATTCTCTCTCGTCCCGTTTTAAATTTTTACTTTTCCCCCTTTAGATCTCTTAAGTTTATCCCCCCCGGGTTTTTTAAATTTTTAACTTAAATTTTTTTTTTTAAAAAATTTAAAGGGGGTTTTGGGGGGGGAAAATTTTTAAAGGGGTTTTTTTCCCCGGGTTTTAAGTTCCCCTTTTGGTTCAAAAATATCCCCCAAAAATATGCTTCCTTTATCGGTTTTCCTAAGATTAATAATACAATTTTTAAAAATTAAAAACAAAATTTTTGAACTGAATGAAATTTACAAAAAAAATATTCCCCAAAAGGGATATCCAAAATTTTGGGAAGTAAAAGGGGATTGGCCCTTTTTAAAAAATAAACCCTTGGCTTTTATGTTTAGGGAAAAATTAAAAAAGGAAAAAATTGGTTAGATAAAAGGAGGGTTTTTTTATTTAAAAAAAAATTTAAAATTGAAAAAAAAAGGGGTTATCCCAAAAAAAAATTGGGGGGGCAATTCAATGAAGGTTAAAATGTCTAATTTTAAAATTTCCGTTTTCAAACTCAAATTTTGGGATTTTTGGGGGGTTTTTTAACACCCCAAAAAACAAAGATAAAGGGGACCAAATCCCGCCCAACCCATAAAAACAAAAAACCCCAAAACCCCCTTCCCTTATTGGTTTGAAATTGTTTTAACAAAATGGATGGAAATAATTTTTAAGATTAAAAATTTAAAATGTTTTAAATTTTTATTTTTTATTTTTTAAATTTAAAGGAAACCCTTTTCAAAAAAGGTTTTTTTTTGAAAGAAAAGGTTTTTGTTTTTTTTAAAAAAGAAATTTTTAAAAAAGTTTAAACCTTAGTAGTAAAACGAAAGGGGAAATTAAAATTAAAAACAAAAAAAAAAAAAAAATTTTTAAAAGAAAAAAAAAACCAAAAAAAAAAACAGGAAAAAAAAAAAAAAAAACAAAGGATAAAATTTTTCCCCAATTAAAAAATGAAAAAAAAAAAAAAAATTTGGGGAAAAAAGAAAAAAAATTTGTTTAAAAAAAAAGGGGGAAAAAATTATTTGGGAGAGGAAGCAAAAATTTTGGGGAAAAAAAAATTTTTTTGCGAAAAACGGACCCCCCCAATTAAAATTTAAAGGATTCCCACGGGGGAAAAAACGAATTTTTATAGAAAAGGGGTACAAGGGAAAGGCAAAAGATTTTGGGGCTTGTGGGTCATTTCTGAACTAAAAAAGGAAAAAAAAGGTTGTTGAATTAAATAAAAACAAGGGTTTTAATCCCCCAATGAATTGGTTTTCAAAAAATGTTTCTCACGGGGGGAAAAATTAAGAGCGAAACCCTTTTGTAAAAAAAAGGTAAACCCACTAAACCCAAAAGTTTAAAAATTTCAAGGGTGAAAATTTTAAAAAGGAAAAAAAATAAAAAAAGGGGGGTTTTTTTTAAAACACCAAATTTTTCCTTAATTTAACAAAGAAATTAAAAAAGGAAGGGAAAAGTTTCCAAAGATCTTGCAAAAATCCATTTGTCGCGGAAAGTGTTTTTGGACATAAGATTGGGGAAAAAAAAAAAAAATTTTTTTTTGCGTTTGGGGTTTTTTAAAATAATAATAAAAAAGATTTTTCTTTAAAACCCTGGGGTATGGGCGGAAAAAGAAAAAAAAAGGAAAACTTTTAAAAATTTGAAATGATACAGCCTACGGGTTAAAAACTATTTTGGGTTTTGGGTTTTAACCGTTAAAATTTTTTTTATGACTTTTTGGAGGAAAAAATTGGTTGGGCCCAAAAAAGCCCTTTACAATTCCCTTTTAAGTTTTCCTTTTTTAAATTTCTGAACGCAAAAAGTTAAGGGGGGGGAACTTTTCCTTCAGAAATATAAATTGGAAAGGGATTAAAAATTTGTAAAAAAGAAATTTTTTAAAAAATTCTTGTGAAAAAGGAAGTAGTTCTTAAAATTGGGGGATACATACTTTTAAAAATACAAAAGTGGGTTTTTTATTAAAAAAAAATATTTTATTTTTCAGGAGAAGGGGAAATTGTTATACCTGATTGCAAAGCAGTTTAATTTTTTTAAATTTTATTCAAGATTTTTAAGTATTTTCGTATAAAAGAGAAACGAAAATTTGGGGTATGGGTTTTAAAAACTTGTGTCAAAAAAACACCCCAAAAAAATGTTTTATAAGGGGTTTGAAAAATTTAATAAATAAAAACTTTAAAATTGTCAAGTTTTTTTGGAAAAACCAAAAATATTTTTTTTCAAATTCAGGTTTTTAATTTAATGTATAATTTTTTTTTTGTGGGAAAGGTTGAAACTCTTTTTTTAATTAAATGGGTTTTTACCTTTTCCCAAAGGACAACCCTTCCCCTTTTTTTCTAGGATTGGAAAATGCCAAAACGGAATTTGGGTTTTTTTTTCACGGTACAGTATGACCACCCTTTTTTAAAAAAACCTTTTTGGGTTTTTCCCGGGGGGGTTTTTTTTTTTTTTGAAGTTTTTTTTAAAAAATTTTATTAATTTTGTGACCATTTCTTTGTAATAAAATTTTCTTTAGGAAAAAAAAATTTGCGGTTTTGAGTGATTTAAAAATTCAAAAACATTATTCAAAACGTTTTTTTGGGGGTATTGTACTTCGGGGAAAAGGGGGGTTACGTAAATTTGACAAAAAGTTTTTTATTTAATTTTTAATCATTTGTTTATTTGGGAATAAAGGGGTTTTTAGGGGTTTAAAAATAATTAAATTTTGTAAGGAACAAAAATTTAAATTATTTTTATAGAATAAAATTAAAAAAAAAATTGGGGAGAGGAACCGGGGCGAAAAGAAAAATAAACGAGTAGCTTCCAATCAAAATCTGGGGTTTTAAAAAGGGGGTAAAATCAGGGGGGGAAAAAAGTGATAAAAAAGGGGGGGAAATTTTTAAACCGTTTAAAAAGGGGCAATTTAAAAAATTTTTATTTTAACCAAAATAAAAGTCATTGTTCCGGGGAAAGATTTTTGTTTAAAATTTTTTGGCAAAAAGAAAAACGGTTTTTGGGGCCCCGGTGGGGTTAAACAATTCGGTTTTTAAGGTTTTAAAATTGTAGGGGAATTTTTAAAATTTGTCCAAAAATTTTTTTAGGGGGTTTTAGGAAAAAAGGCGGGGAAAAAGGGAAAAAAAAAACTTTTAAAAAAGTGAATTTAAAAACATCAATTTTTGTTTTAAAAAGTTGGTACATGCAGATTTTTTTTCATTTCTGGATTTTTGATTCCCCGAATGGTCAAATTAGAAGAAAAATCCTTTTGGGGACGGGTTTTTAGAAGGGATGGGAAAAAAAAAATTTTTTTTAAATTTTTTTTTAAAAAATTTGAAAATGGTTGGAGGGTTTATCAGGGAATGGAAAAAAAGGGTTTTGGGTTTTCAAAAGAAAGTTTTTCTATTTAAATTTTAAAAGGGGGTTTTTGCCGTTAAAATTTTTCACTATCACGTTGCAGATTTTTAAAAGTTTTGGGGAAAATTTTGAAGGAGAATTTTTTTAAACAATTGAAAAGGGGCAGTTTCTTTCGGCATTTTTCCCAGCTTCTCCGTTTAGGGCAGGAAATTTTTTAGAGAAAAAAAAAGCCCCCCTTTCAAAAATTTAATTTTTTTTTTGATTTATCATGGGAAAAAAAATTTTTTTTTTTGGGGGGTTAAAAATTTTGGAGGAAATTTTCAGTTCTAATGTCAGATAAACCAGAGGATTTAATTTGGGAAAAGGGGAATATTTCCGAAAAGGTCCCTAAATATCGAGGGTGTGCTTATTGCTGGGGGAACCATAGCGGAGGACTTTTAAAATTTTAAATTGTTTGAAGGGTTTTGGAAAACGCCGGTTAAAAAAAAAAGGGGGGGGTCCCTGGGAACTCCTGAATGTTTAAACGATCTGGTCGCAATCCTTGTTAGAAAACTGGTACCTATTGGAAAGGTGTCACAAACCTTTTGTGCGACCCCCTGATGCCGAAATGTTCAGTTTAGAAAGAAGAATAGAGTGATCAAGGTATCAAAGGCTTTAGAAAGGTCAATGAAAACACCGCAGCACATTTTTTGTTCAATGCCTGGGTGACACTATCAATAAATTTCCCAATGAGGGCCAAGTCAGTGGAATTTTTTAGATCTAAAGTCAAATTGTGACCAAAAAAAGATGAAACAGAAATGAAACAAAAAAGACGATTGTCATAAGCCTTTCAAAATTTTTGAAAAAAAGGGAAAAGGATGGAAATAGGCCTGTAGTTACTAATTTTGCACTTATCACCTTTTTTGAAAACGGAATAATTTTAACAACCTTAAGATTAGAGGCACAGATCCACTGAGAAGGAGAGATTAAAAATGTAAAGCAAGAGGTTCAGCAATAGAGAAGGACAAAATTTCACAACGGTAGAACAAATGTTATCAAAACCGCAGCTTCTCCTCTCTTCATGTCTTTGCCGATCTAAGATTTCTTGAGCGTTAGTAGGGGTTAAAAAAAGAAGGACCATTTGGGTTGTGCAAATATTTGGAAAAGTGGTACGGGAAAGGTGGGTATCTTACTGGAAAGAAGACCCAATGTTAGTAAAAAATTTTGTTAAAAATCAGAAATATCATTGGGTTGAGAGGCAAAGTGTTCACCGTCTATTGTGAAATTATCTAAAACGAGGACTCTACGCTTGCAAAATGTTATTTATTTCACGGCACGTATTTTAAGGTTGCCCTTATAATGATCGAGCTTAGTGGCAAATAATTTTCTTGGCGGAACGAATAGCGGCGTAAGACGATTACGGTGATCTTAAAAAACCCGTTCTTTTAAAGGCTTGCGCAGACACCGCCTGTAGTTATTTTTGAATGACAAAGGTTTACTATAGACCGGGTGATCCATGGTTTTATTTTTTTGTGATTTCCCAGTAATTTTGGTGATAAGTGAAATGATTATTATAACGAGAGTAAAGATGAAAGGAAAAAATTATAAGCAGGTCAACCTCTTGAGCTCATAAACCTCGTGCCAATCAACCCTGTTAAGATCGCAGCTGAATGAATGAAGAATTGCTATTAATGTCTCTAGTAACGAGTTTTTTTTTAAGAGGCACAGAATTCAAAACAAGATGCTGTCAACTGGAAAGAAGATAATGGGCAAATGTCCGAATATAAAAGGCCAACTGTGATATCAAGATCCCGAGTTAGTAAGGATGTTATCTATCAGAGGCAGTGTTTTGGGATGATACAGTGGGTTTGGTAATCAGAGGAGGAAGCCATATGAAAATGTATTAACAAACAGGTCCGGGGGTTTTGATGACCTTCACAATTGAGCAAATTTAGGTTGAAATCACACTTATGTAAGATTTCCCCCTCTGAAGTAACCTTTTCAAGGCAAAGAATAAAACATATGAAGTTAAAGACAAGTTCCAGTTGATGACGAAATTTGGGTTTTTGAAACTAAGTTTAATTAAGTCCATTACGGTTTTCATATAGTGCATTTTTGTATTTATGTGAAAATCTAAGTATGACACCCCGACAATTCACGTGTTAAACCTATGGGATTTTGGCGAAATTCAACCACGTTTTAACAAAAATACATTCACAATATAATTGCTTAAATGTCTCAGGATAATTTTGTCAAGGTTGTTCAAAAAAGCCTACAGTTTTGTCATCAATACATTAGTATTAACCTTTGGCCTATATTGAAAAGTTCTCATTTTCACTTCCTGGATAATCTTAAAATCTTATAATCTAGTTTGCTCTGACCATTTTATTAAAATAACATGTTGATTTATAAATTTTGAAATACGAATGTTCTTTCTGAATAATGGACCCTCAAAGGGGATTTCACAGCAGTGGTAACCCAGTGTCTTGGTTATCAACATTCACCATCTCATTGAGTCATTCACTTTGGGGGGCTTTCGTTTCTTCTTACACTGGAAGATAATAAATAAATGATTTCAATTTCAAATATATTGTTTACATACTATTTCAATAAAACACAGATCTATGTATTGCAAAAAAAAATTATGAGCCATCAATAACACTCATTTGGAACTTCTACCCTACTAACAATCAACTTGTGAAATGTCTCATTTAAGGTGATTACTTCCTCACAACAAAAAAATACGACCCGGAAGAAACAAATACATGGACTATACACCTACTTACCTACTATTTATACTGTAAATTAGTTATAAAAAATTAAAACGCATTAATCAAATAAATTTTGCCCTTTTGAGATTTTTTAAAGATATTTTATGCCTACTGGACAGTGGGCCTGGCTAAAATGATTAACATATTCTCCAAAATATCTGATGAAATGTAAATATGCGAATACAATAAATAGACTTAAATGCAGTACATAATTATGTCCTGTCTCTCTAGATTAATGAGAAAATTGGTCGGTTCATACAAAACACGTATGTACATGAGTGTTAATATTTAAAGTCAACTAATTTTAATCTTAAAATTTTGAAGAAAAAAAAATTTCTATAGATGTGGAAAGTCATTATTGTAGACACAACGTCTGCTCTGACAGTCTTAGCATTGTGGTTGACCCGTTCTATTTTAAAGCAGATTCTGCGAAGTGGTCTGAGCAAAAGCACATAATTTCTGATGGTCTCCCTTCCCTACACACATTCTCATGTAATACTGCGGACATGTACTGTACAAGTGTAAAAGTACGCTGTACATGTACATGTACGTGGTGTCGTAAAAAAAGGGGAAAAATTTTTCCCCCTCATTTCATTCCG
>CM055832.1:8182505-8350300 GCA_029582265.1 Zoroaster sp. YZ-2022
AAAAAAAGAAAAGGATAAAAAGTGTATTTGAGTTTAAAATATAAAACCCGACTTAAAAATAAAGTGTTAACTTAAAGAGAAAATCTGACTTCAAAATTGAGAAGCCGACTTAAACCACAAAATCTGTGATTCCTTATAATAAGGCCAAAAAGGCCAGTCAAGATGGGGACTAACAAAAGAGAAAACAGTAAATGAGTAACGTGTATGTACTTTCGATTGTCTTTTTCTGTATGCTGGAACCCATGTAAGACCAGTGGATACCAGTGAATGGGACACCCAGTTGAAATACAAAATTAATAAATAAATAAATGAATACATGCCGTGTGTAAAAATATACAAAATATTGTATTTAGGAAAACAAAGACAAGACAAGCTTTTTGATTCACAATCTTCAAAATATTTCTTACCTTTGAAAACCTGGCCATATAGGTGGACTTCAAACATTCCACCCATTGGAGGCGTGGCACTGACCGATTCCTGTACCAAGCGATTTCAGAGTCACTGTCGTTCGCCGGGCTGGTGTCCATGATCCCGATGAGAGGAAAGTCAAAGCCACACTGTTCTGGCGTTAGGGTAATACTGAAGCTGTGGGCTTGCTTGGTGACAGCGGCATCGACGATGAGGATTCCGTTGAGCCTGGCAGAACGTTGCACACACTCATCTGTCGGGCAAACACAAGTGATGTGTTAATCCTCATATTTCTATTAAAAAATAAGCCTTTTGAAAGTTTTATTTGAATATTGTTTGGTACACTGAAACTCAAGAAACGCAGTGGCAAGTGTGTATTCAAAAATTTGATTTTCCTAGACTTGACACAATTTTACTATATCTTGTAGTCTGGTACCTATACACAGTTTACAATTAATATGTATGGCACAAAGGTACCAGACTTTCCCCGAGCTGGTATACCATACTCGATATGCAGCAGAGTGCAACCCCCCCCCCCCCCCCAATGTCCCTATACACGAACACACTGTTGTTCTATTGTTAATGGACCTCTCCCCCCGAAATCCTCTAAAGAATTCCTAAGATTCCTGGAACACAATGAAGACACAATTGGAAGGGGATGGGGCACTCTAGATCTGCCGCTCCAAGTCCCCCCCAAAAAAATTCTCCCCTTCTGGTCTCTGTCTATTTCACCTCTGACCCCCGCATTTTTAGTTTCCTTTTTGTCTGCTATGAAACGATGTCCAATTGCAGCAAAAATTGTAATTTTTCTCATAGGGGTATGAACATTTGCCAGATTTGTGCAGCCTCTCTTAGCCACCACACTTTGTGTATGGGAAATTTGGTCTGGTTCCAATAACCAGGTACAAACACCCCCCCCCCCCCCAAAAAACAAAAAAACAAACAAAACAAACATCTTTGACCAGAAAGCGGAGACAGGTTTTTTGGCCTAAAGAAGCATTCTCTATGATCTGCCAGGATTTACCGATCCAATTTTTGGTTTAAATCATTTCTAAATTTCTAACATTTGTGAGCTTTAAAATATCACAAACAGTGCCTGAGGAAATCCTTAATTACCTGTTTCTGGTATCGCACATCATAAGCTTGGACCGCCTGGGATGTCCCTGGTTTTAACGTCTGCTCAGCGTAGAAGACGTTGTAAGGGTTCTTGACAGACCAGCGGCCACAGTATGCTCTTCGCCATCGATGACTGTGCCGCCTTTTGATCCCTGGATTCTCCCCTTCATAGTCCTGCCGCGAGACACCGCTGACACTCCCGATGGTGTTGCACTTGATGCTGAACATGTCCAAGAGGGCGCTTTGCACCTGGAAGCGAATATATAGAAGATGAGCAACTTGCTACGATTAATTATCAATTAAGGGAATGTACCCAAGTTCAGTGCTCACAAGTTGGAAGGGGTGTTTACAAAAATATTTATCCTATGTCCTCACTCCAAATTAACCAAATGTGATGTGATCTGGGAAAACCCTTCACATGGTGAAATTTGTGACTTTTGTGTTATATACATCAAATTACCGAGGCTACTGTGCCGTTTTCAAAACTGTTTTATTCATGATTCTAGGTTGTCTATAACTTGAGTTATGCTCTTGGGTTATAGCCGCCGCTGTCCTTAAAAAACAATGGCGGAAACGAAAAACATGATGGCTTTTTAATTATCTGTCATCATAAAACGATGAAATTTAATATTTAATTTTTTCAAGAATGATCATTTAGATATTAACAATTGAAATGGTAACAAAAAATCAAATTGTCAAAAAAAAAATTGGGGGACTATTTTGCCATTATCTTCAAAACAAGTTCGCCGACATCTGACGGGTTTTCACAGATCGCATCACAAATAAAAATAGAAAAATAGTCAAATATCTGATTCAAACATCTCGAGACAAATATCACAAAAGCATGATGAGAATGCCTCAATATAATAATATATCAGTTAAATTGTACTATGAGCTTACTCACAAAAGCATGATGAGAATGCCTCAATATAATATTATATCAGTTAAATTGTACTATAAGCTTACTCACAAAAGCATGATGAGAATGCCTCAATATAATAATATTATATCAGTTAAATTGTACTCTAAGCTTACTCACAAAAGCATGATGAGAATGCCTCAATATAATAATATTATATCAGTTAAATTGTACTATACGCTTACTCACAAAAGCATGATGAGAATGCCTCAATATAATATTATATCAGTTAAATTGTACTATACACTTACTCACAAAAGCATGATGAGAATGCCTCAATATAATATTATATCAGTTAAATTGTACTATAAGCTTACTCACAAAAGCATGATGAGAATGCCTCAATATAATATTATGTTTTAGAAATACATGTTTTCTCTGAAATGAGAGCACTTAAAGGGCCACTATCGTCATCATCAGAGCAGACTTTCAACAGGGCATGGAATCGTTGTCATAGTTTAAGATGACAACAATGACTGAAAATTACTGGCTCATTTATGCAGCAGAAATGGTAATATGACCTAATCATGTATTATATTCAGTCACTGAGTTAATCTAAAACTAGCACTCTGATTCCATGCCCTGTTGATCGTGGTGATATTGTCCCTTTAAGACATAATCATTGTTCAGGATGATTGATACCTTTTCCAACTTCACATCAAGTTAGCTTTTGGATAATAATTTTGTAATGAGGTAATTACTGACGTTATAACTTCCATTTAAACAATGACACAAACAATGGGACAAGATTTTACCTCCTCGGCCGTTGATTCAGAGGATAATTCTGTGGAGATGATGTCATCGTAGACGATGGCAAAGCTACTGAGTGTGATTGGAGCAAAGCTGCTGATTCTTGTGACCATCACCATGAGATCAGGATTCTCCTGAATGACCAGTAATAATGGCAGTCCTGCTAGAAAGAAGAAAAAACGACAATCAAGTTATTGGTCATTGCTGAAAAATATCAATATTGGTGAATTTCAAAGAAAAGTTAAGTGCTGACATAAGGAATAAATAAATGGATGTAGCTATTTCCATTAATTCACTCAAAATTCAATGACATTTGAAAGCGAGGTTGCACCTACAAACAGACACAATTAGGCAGGTTACTATAATGAGCATGTACAGGTACACAACCTATTGTATTCAGGGAATAAGACATAAGATGACTAACTCATGAATAAGGTCAATACAGTGTGTTATAGACATCTCGGTTTAGGGCATAAATCAACTTATTTGTCCATTATGCTGACCTAAGAATCAAATCAATAAATACCCATTGTCAAGTCGACAAAGCAGATATATTTACCTTCAGCGATGTGGGAAAACAACAACATACGAAACTGAGACACCATCTTCGGTCTTGCTGATGACGACCATGTCTGAGCCGAGAGCGAGGTTCAACGCTTCCTCCATCTCCTCTGCCGTCGCTGTCACGTTGATTTCACCTTCAAAGGGAAAAAGAATGAACAGCTAGCATCATACAAGATAATAACTGGTCCTTTGTGGAAATAAAGCTGATTTTCATTGGTTAGAATACAGACTGTTACAGGCCAGCTAGTCCTCCCTAGATTTTTTAACGAGTCTCAGTCTAGACAATGTGACCTTGCAAAGGTTGTTTGCAAAATTGTGGCAGTCACATTTTCTGCCTGGTGGTATGCTCCTCATCCTGTTTTAGTTTAGACGTGACATCACAGGTCACATTGTGTCATTGAACTCACTATAATAGAGATCAATCCATCATCTATAGATGATGTGACCTGTGACCTCCAAGACAGGATGTGCGCATATACCGCCGGGCAGAAATGTCCTGTTTTTGGTAGGCATGATATCACAGGTTACATCATCTATACAAAGCCATAAAAATTACTAAAATGTTTAGAAAATAAAAGCAGGCCAGGAATTGGCCATTTACAGTGAAGTTTTTGATGTTAACAAACCTGTCACACTTTGGCCTAACTTCAACCTGTAGAATGCAGAAGAGTTGCTGGCTGTCACGCACGTTGGGAACTCAATGTGCACCTGCTGTGTCTCATATGTAGCGCCCTCTACTGTCAGAGTCTGGAGAATCAAAATACAAATATTAATAACTAGAGATTAAGTGCTTATTGGAACAAACACAAGGTGTTCGGGTTAACTTCAGGTTCAATGAATAGAGCTTTGATTAAGGTCACAATCTATTCCCCGCATTTAAGATAAATATGTGGAGGCTGTACAGCACGACTTTTATTTTTATTTTTATTTTTCTTCATGAAAGTTTGCCAAAACGCAAGGCTCTTAAATGCTACTCAAAGTGCAAGCTGGAACTAAAGGAGGGTAAAAAAAATTCTCACAACCACGCTGTGTAGCTTACATGCTGCATGCACCAGTGGTGGATCATAAGCAACTGCTTGGATCAGTTAGCTGCTGAATATTTCTTAGATAATTTCAAACTTTTTTGTTTTGGCCTTGATACCCCTTCAGATTTTGAGGCAGACAAGGCCAAAGTGGCTGTGCCTTCTCAATCCTTAAGGTTAAAGCCTGGACTCGTGGATAATAACAGTTGTCAGGTACACTGTAACCTTACTGACCAATCTATGAGCTGTTTGATTGACATGCTAGGTTGGTGTACTACAGGGATAAACTGACTAAGCAAATTCAAATGTTTTTTTGGGGGAGAGGGGAGATAAAAAAAAATTCATCAAATTGACCACAACTGACTAGAGATGATTGTCAACTCGGTTTGTAGAGCATTGGTACTGCTATCCAGATGTCAGAGGTTCAAATCAAGCTTCAGTCATTCTTGGTTTAACTTATCAAACTAGGCCTGGATGATGACACAATAATATTGTCACGATACGACATTCAATAAATTATTGGGCAAGTCGATTAAGTTTTTAAAAATTATCGTCATACTGACGATATTCCTAAAATATTAATGATTTTCCGAAAATATCACTGATATAACAGATATTTTGCACATTTTACCACCAACAGTGACTCAAATTCAGAAAAAGCTTTTTGTCACTTACACATTCATCATCAGCATTGATTCAACTGGTGTTTTGAGTCCTATAGATCTACACATTGGCTACATCCTAGTAGTACAGGATACTGGCAACCACTGATTGTCCTCCCAGCCATTAGGACCCTGTATACATCAAAACAAAAATGGTTTAATATCATTAGCAAAGGAAATACAAAGATCAACAGTCATCTATTTTTGTACACGTTTGAATAACCTTGAGTATCCATCTCATTTGCATTGTCAAAGATCTATAGGAAGAGACATACCTCCCAACTGACCCACAATTCACAGGTTTGGGTCCTAACTCACTAATAGGAGACAACCACCAAATTATACCTTCTTGGACAAGTTTTTAATTTCACTATTTCACAAATATTTTGGTATAAAACATATTAATTTCTGGAAAAACTTGGGAAATTAGGCGACTCAAACAAAGAAAAATCAGATCGAGGCACTCTATTGTGTCTCTCCAACAAGTATGAGGCCAAATTTGGAAAAAAACGTCAAGGGTATACCCATTATGGGGTTTTTTTTTACTCAAAAATTTGTGTTCTCTGATTCTGTCATCTATAGACCTTTATCATGGTGCAGTAATCTTGTTCTGTTGTCATCTATAGACCTTTATCATGGTGCAGTAATCTTGTTCTGTTGTCATCTATAGACCTTTATCATGGTGCAGTCATCTTGTTCTGTTGTCATCTATAGACCTTTATCATGGTGCAGTAATCTTGTTCTGTTGTCATCTATAGACCTTTATCATGGTGCAGTCATCTTGTTCTGTTGTCATCTATAGACCTTTATCATGGTGCAGTAATCTTGTTCTGTTGTCATCTATAGACCTTTATCATGGTGCAGTCATCTTGTTCTGTTGTCATCTATAGACCTTTATCATGGTGCAATAATCTTGTTCTGTTGTCATCTATAGACCTTTATCATGGTGCAATAATCTTGTTCAGTTGTCATCTATAGACCTTTATCATGGTGCAGTAATCTTGTTCTGTTGTCATCTATAGATCTTTATCATGGTGCAATAATCTTGTTCTGTTGTCATCTATAGACCTTTATCATGGTGCAGTAATCTTGTTCTGTTGTCATCTATAGACCTTTATCATGGTGCAGTAATCTTGTTCTGTTGTCATCTATAGACCTTTATCATGGTGCAGTAATCTTGTTCTGTTGTCATCTATAGACCTTTATCATGGTGCAGTAATCTTGTTCTGTTGTCATCTATAGACCTTTATCATGGTGCAGTAATCTTGTTCTGTTGTCATCTATAGACCTTTATCATGGTGCAGTAATCTTGTTCTGTTGTCATCTATAGACCTTTATCATGGTGCAGTAATCTTGTTTTTGTCCTTACTACAAATCCCAAAACAAGACTGGAAGGGAAAATAGTCTGGCCCCTTTATAGTATTCAGAATCAGCACTATGATTGCACTTGGATTGAGGGAATCTGACTAATGATGGTCTTCTTTTGAGTTTAGTCAGGGGTGTGATTTGACAAAAGTAAAAAAATCCTGAAAATGAGTAGCAGGCGTTTGGTCTAGAGGACACAGCCCTCCGAGCCTCCTGGATGTTTAATTTTGGATGATTTATAGACTCTCCACATCCCCACAAAAATAGAGGTTTGGACAAAATACAGGCTACTTTCTTTCCTTGGTGGCTACTTCTCTTCTATCAAGAAAATTTGGAGGCCGAGGGAGATTTGTAAAAAAATCCTGCGAAATCACAGGCTTGTAAGGGGTGGGGGAGGGAGGTGAGGATTCATAAACACAAACCTATATAAGAGGTTGTCTTCCTCCTTTGGATGTCCATTCTATCTCCCAGGAATATCCTGCACAGGTGCCTTCCCTGAAGACATCCAAGGAGCCGATGTCCAGGTTGTCTTGCAGGAGTTCCTTCAATTTGTTAGCCGTGGCCTGGGCTGGAACTAATGTTTTATAAAGACAGAGGCAAGAAAAAAAGCTTCATTAGAACCATTAACCAGTTCGCGTCGGAGGCCGTGTATACACGCAATTTTTTTTTGCACCACGTATCGGATAGCGTCTAAACATGACACAGGAAACTCCGGAATATCTGTATGCGTGCAAGGTGACATGCTCGGAAGTGCCGGCCACACACTGTGCAAGCTTCCATTCACGGTGTGTGTGGGAAAAAAAAAACGCTACAGGGGCCCAGAAAAACTTTTTTATTCCCGACGCGAACTGGTTAAGGGTTGTATAAAAAGCTTTTGACGAGTGTATACAAGTATAAAATTTTTAAAAACGACTTAAAACAGACTGACTCAAATCACAAAACCTGTGGTTCCTTGCTCCAATATAGAAACAAGAAAAAAGGAATGCGTAGTCCTTTAAAACACAAGACCTGACTTGAACGGATAAAATGGGGAAGTGTATTTGAGTTTAAAATACAAAACCTGACTTAAAAATAAAGTGTTAACTTAAAGAGAAAATCTGGCTTCAAAATAGAGAAGCAGACTTAAACCACAAAATCTGTGATTCCTTATAATAAGGCCAAAAAGGCCAGTCAAGGAGCCGATGTCCAGGTTGTCTTGCAGGAGTTCCTTCAATTTGTTAGCCGTGGCCTGGGCTGGAACTAATGTTTTATAAAGACAGAGGCAAGAAAAAAAGCTTCATTAGAACCATTAACCAGTTCGCGTCGGAGGCCGTGTATACACGCAATTTTTTTTTGCACCACGTATCGGATAGCGTCTAAACATGACACAGGAAACTCCGGAATATCTGTATGCGTGCAAGGTGACATGCTCGGAAGTGCCGGCCACACACTGTGCAAGCTTCCATTCACGGGGTGTGTGGGGAAAAAAAAACGCTACAGGGGCCCAGAAAAACTTTTTTATTCCCGACGCGAACTGGTTAAGGGTTGTATAAAAAGCTTTTGACGAGTGTATACAAGTATAAAATTTGAGTTTAAAATACAAAACCTGACTTAAAAATAAAGTGTTAACTTAAAGAGAAAATCTGGCTTCAAAATAGAGAAGCAGACTTAAACCACAAAATCTGTGATTCCTTATAATAAGGCCAAAAAGGCCAGTCAAGATGGGGACTAACAAAAGAGAAATAACAGTAAATGAGTAACGTGTATGTACTTTGGATTGTCTTTTTCTGTATGCTGGAACCCATGTAAGACCAGTGGATACCAGTGAATGGGACACCCAGTTGAAATTACAAAAAATAATAAATGAATGAATACATGCCGTGTGTAAAAATATACAAAATATTGTATTTAGGAAAACAAAGACAAGACAAGCTTTTTAATTCACAATCTTCAAAATATTTCTTACCTTTGAAAACCTGGCCATATAGGTGGACTTCAAACATTCCACCCATTGGAGGCATGGCACTGACCGATTCCTGTACCAAGCGATTTCAGAGTCACTGTCATTCGCCGGGTGTCCATGATCCCGATGAGAGGAAAGTCAAAGCCACACTGTTCTGGCGTTAGGGTAATACTGAAGCTGTGGGCTTGCTTGGTGACAGCGGCATCGACGATGAGGATTCCGTTGAGCCTGGCAGAACGTTGCACACACTCATCTGTCGGGCAAACACAAGTGATGTGTTAATCCTCATATTTCTATTAAAAAATAAGCCTTTTGCAAGTTTTATTTGAATATTGTTTGGTACACTGAAACTCAAGAAACGCAGTGGCAAGTGTGTATTCAAAAATTTGATTTTCCTAGACTTGACACAATTTTACTATATCATATGATGCAGGGTATGCTCTTGTAGTCTGGTACCTATACACAGTTTACAATTAATATGTAGGCACAAAGGTACCAGACTTTCCCCGAGCTGGTATACCATACTCGATATGCAGCAGAGTGCAACCCCAAAGTCCCTATACACGAACACACTGTTGTTCTATTGTTAATGGACCTCTCCCCCCGAAATCCTCTAAAGAATTCCTAAGATTCCTGGAACACAATGAAGACACAATTGGAAGGGGATGGGGCACTCTAGATCTGCCGCTCCAAGTCCCCCCCCAAAAATTCTCCCCTTTCTGGTCTCTGTCTATTTCACCTCTGACCCCCGCATTTTTAGTTTCCTTTTTGTCTGCTATGAAACGATGTCCAATTGCAGCAAAAATTGAAATTTTTCTCATAGGGGTATGAACATTTGCCAGATTTGTGCAGCCTCTCTTAGCCACCACACTTTGTGTATGGGAAATTTGGTCTGGTTCCAATAACCAGGTACAAACACCCCCCCCCCCCCCAAAAAAAACCCAAAAAAAACACATCTTTGACCAGAAAGCGGAGACAGGTTTTTTGGCCTAAAGAAGCATTCTCTATGATCTGCCAGGATTTACCGATAAAATTTTTGGTTTAAATCATTTCTAAATTTCTAACATTTGTGAGCTTTAAAATATCACAAACAGTGCCTGAGGAAATCCTTAATTACCTGTTTCTGGTATCGCACATCATAAGCTTGGACCGCCTGGGATGTCCCTGGTTTTAACGTCTGCTCAGCGTAGAAGACGTTGTAAGGGTTCTTGACAGACCAGCGGCCACAGTATGCCTCTTCGTCATCGATGACTGTGCCGTCTTTGATCCCTGGATTCTCACCTTCATAGTCCTGCACGTAGACACCGCTGGCACTCCCGATGATGTCACACTTGATGCTGAACATGTCCAAGAGGGCGCTTTGCACCTGGAAGCAAATATATAGAAGATGAGCAACTTGCTACGATTAATTATCAATTAAGGGAATGTACCCAAGTTCAGTGCTCACAAGTTGGAAGGGGTGTTTACAAAAATATTTATCCTATGTCCTCACTCCAAATTAACCAAATGTGATGTGATCTGGGAAAACCCTTCACATGGTGAAATTTGTGATTTTTGTGTTATATAACATCAAATTACCGAGGCTACTGTGCTGTTTTCAAAACTGTTTTATTCATGATTCTAGGTTGTCTATAACTTGAGTTATGCTCTTGGGAAGTTATAGCCGCCGCTGTCCTTAAAAAACAATGGCGGAAACGAAAAACATGATGGCTTTTTAATTATCTGTCATCATAAAACGATGAAATTTAATATTTAATTTTTTCAAGAATGATCATTTAGATATTAACAATTGAAATGGTAACAAAAAATCAAATTGTCAAAAAAAAAATTGGGGGACTATTTTGCCATTATCTTCAAAACAAGTTCGCCGACATCTGACGGGTTTTCACAGATCGCATCACAAATAAAAATAGAAAAATAGTCAAATATCTGATTCAAACATCTCGAGACAAATATCACAAAAGCATGATGAGAATGCCTCAATATAATAATATATCAGTTAAATTGTACTATGAGCTTACTCACAAAAGCATGATGAGAATGCCTCAATATAATATTATATCAGTTAAATTGTACTATAAGCTTACTCACAAAAGCATGATGAGAATGCCTCAATATAATAATATTATATCAGTTAAATTGTACTCTAAGCTTACTCACAAAAGCATGATGAGAATGCCTCAATATAATAATATTATATCAGTTAAATTGTACTATGAGCTTACTCACAAAAGCATGATGAGAATGCCTCAATATAATATTATGTTTTAGAAATACATGTTAAAGGGAAGGTACAACATTGGTTGGTAAAGTGGACAAAACTGTTTCCATGGATAAGCTTACTTTCTTTGAATCCGCTATATGCATACTAAAGTCATGAGAAAATTGTAAGAAGAGATTTGTTTTCTCTGAAATGAGAGCACTTAAAGGGCCACTATCATCATCATCAGAGCAGACTTTCAACAGGGCATGGAATCGGTGTCATAGTTTAAGATGACAACAATGACTGAAAATTACTGGCTCATTTATGCAGCTGAAACGGTAATATGACCTTATCATGTATTATATTCAGTCACTGAGTTAATCTAAAACTAGCACTCTGATTCCATGCCCTGATGATCTAAAACTAGCACTCTGATTCCATGCCCTGATGATCTAAAACTAGCACTCTGATTCCATGCCCTGTTGATCTAAAACTAGCACTCTGATTCCATGCCCTGTTGATCTAAAACTAGCATTCTGATTCCATGCCCTGTTGATCGTGGTGATATTGTCCCTTTAAGACATAATCATTGTTCAGGATGATTGATACCTTTTCCAACTTCACATCAAGTTAGCTTTTGGATAATAATTTTGTAATGAGGTAATTACTGATGTTATAACTTCCATTTAAACAATGACAACACAAACAATGGGACAAGATTTTACCTCCTCGGCCGTTGATTCAGAGGATAATTCTGTGGAGGTGATGTCATCGTAGACAATGGCAAAGCTACTGAGTGTGATTGGAGCAAAGCTGCTGATTCTTGTGACCATCACCATGAGATCAGGATTCTCCAGTAATAATGGCAGTCCTGCTGGAAAGAAGAAGAAAAAAATGACAATCAAGTTATTGGTCATTGCTGAAAAATATCAATATTGGTGACTTTCAAAGAAAAGTTAAGTGCTGACATAAGGAATAAATAAATTGATGTAGCTATTTCCATTAATCCTAACTCCCTAGACAACAAAAGCAGTTGGAGGATTTTGAAGGATTTTTATTGTTCAGTAACAATGCTTAGGGAGTTAGGGTTAATTCACTTAAAATTCAATGACATTTGAAAGCGAGGTTGCCCCTACAAACATACACAATTAGGCAGATTACTATAGGGCCAATGATTTTCCGTTTCAGAAAAGTGCAAATTCCGTTTTCAAAAATCTTAAATTCCATTTCAGGCTGAAAAATTCCGTTTCACATTTTTTCAATACATAAAAGTGCATTTAAACATACACCCTGTATACAGACAGTACATAAAATTGTAAATGTGAAAGAATAATGCATTGTTTAATAATTAACTAGCAAAGGGTCACAGTTGTTTTATGCTAGAAATGTGTCTTATTGCCAGTTGTTTATCAACGGCCGATCTATTTACAGACGTAGTATTGAACTTCCTCAGTCATTAATACTGCACCACCATCACCACCGCCACCACACACATAAGAAACATGCAACAGCCGTATATGCCACGACGTCACACACACATCACATGATTGTTGTAGCCGAAGGAAAATTTAATCCGCTATTTTTTCACGTTAGCTAGTGTCAAAATAGGATAGTTTACGGTAGGTTTTTGGACCTGTATAAGTGAATAAGCACATACATTTCACTAGAGCCAAAGTTAGATATAAAAGAATGGTTGATGATTGAACGGAGAAAAATAAACCTGCCAATGTTGCAAAAGACACCTGCAAGAGCGTTCCGTAAGTGTGATAATTTTCACCCGTGCGTTGACCGAAAGCTACGGCCTACATATCGGGTCTCCCCCATGACGTCTGTCACGCTCGCTAACGGTGATTCGTAAATATGATTTGTTGCTCTAATCTTGCCAACGCGCATTTGTTATGTGGCTCATCTGTTGAATCTGGTTGAATTAATCATCAACAATTCGTTTTGGACCAATAAATTTTGCAAAATTATGTTTTTTATCAATAAAATTCCAGAAGTTATTTCCTTCAGATTCAAATCCCATTTTCCGTTTCGAGGAGCAAATTCCGCGAATTCCGTCCGTTTTCCGCAATTGCGGAAAATCATTGGCCCTATTACTATAATGAGCATGTACAGGTAGACAACCTCTTGTATTCAGGGAATAAGTAGGGCCAATGATTTTCCGTTTCAGAAAAGTGCAAATTCCGTTTTCAAAAATCTTAAATACATAAAAGTGCATTTAAACATACACTAAGCCTGCAAGTTTGCGGTTTTAAAATTATCCGTGTAACCGTATGTTTTGCGGTTACGGTTAACGGTTAACCGTAACCGACGTTCAAAGAAAAACAAAGAAAAAAAAAAGTCTCGGGAAGTTTGTTCATAATCTTATTTGTTACCACGTGAACGGCAGATATTGTTCAAACATCGCTAATTTAAAGATTGTAATCGCAAACAAAAATGATATACACGTATCAAGAACAGGTGAAGAACATTCCCCTGCCCCTATACAACGCCGACAAACGATGCCAAAATTCACTCTTGAAGACTGAAGTACGTGACGTATGCGTAACAGGCGAGCGATATGGGAAGTATTGTGTACGGAGATTACCCAGCCCCAGCCCCATTGGCTCGAAGCCAACATCGTTGACAGCCCGCGCCCAAAAAGAACCAATCATGATGCCCAGACGAGAATGTGGGAAGTATTGTGTATGGAGATTACCCAGCCCCAGCCCCATTGGCTCGCAGCCAACATCGTTGACAGCCCGCGCCCAAAAAGAACCAATCATGATGCACAGGTGTAGCGCGTGAAAGATAGCCATTGTTTATCCGTCCGCCCAAACCCCATTGGCCAAAGTGGTTTAGCCCATGCCCAAATCTAACCACTCACGATGCGTCAAGATTGGCGAAAGCCCGAGCACGTGGGAAAATAATGCTTTGTGTCTAGTATTATTATTTACGACCCAGATCGATTATTTTTAGGTCGAGTTTTGTTGAGGAACCGCGCTCCACTTGCCTCCACTTATCTTGTCAAAAAATGACCAGACTTGACTTCCCGTACGCGGCATATTTCCAAATGATTAAGTCGCTATGAATTTCTTGACACGGAACTCACGGAAGATCGAATGAATTAAAATTACGGAATTGCAAAAGCAGGAATGAAAATTCACAAATACCGTCACGCATTTAATCGCGTGGTCTAGTACTGTCTAGTACCTGTCTATAGAATGCACATGTCCAGCGCATGCACAGTATTTATGCACACCTGGACTGTTTATATCTAGGTCAGCGGTATTCAATGCTGGTTCCGCCGTCCACCCTTTGATGTTTGAAGACAAATTAAGCGGTAACAAAATGCCACTCGCACTACAGTTTCTTCTAAGAAATGCAACTACAAAGACGCCATTCAAGGAGAAAGGGCAATTACAAACACGCGGCATTCTAGACAAAGCAAGCGTCTGGTACTTTGTCACCCGCGTTCTCGGTCTAATCTTCAAAAGATCGGGATTTGTTTTTGCTCGCCCGCAACTTGATTGATGTCTTCTTCGCGTACTACGCTCCAAAAATGGAAGGGTCGATTTAAAAAAAATAGATTAAGGTTAACCGAACCGGAAAAACGTAACCGTGTAACCGTTTGAACGGTCGGTTAACCGTGTATCTGTGTAACCGTTGCAGGCCTAACATACACCCTGTATACAGACAGTACATAAAATTGTAAATAAAAGGATAATGCATTGTTTAATAATTAACTAGCAAAGGGTCACAGTTGTTTTATGCTAGAAATGTGTCTTATTGCCAGTTGTTTATCAACGGCCGATCTATTTACAGACGTAATATTTAACTTCCTCAGTCATTAATACTGCACCGCCACCGCCACCACACACACATAAGAAACATGCAACAGCCGTATATGCCACGACGTCACACACACATCACATGATTGTTGTAGCCAAAGCAAAATTTATGTCCGCCATTTTTTTCACGTAAACTAGTGTCAAAATAAGATAGTTTACAGTAGGTTTTTGGACCTGTATAAGTCAACAAGCACAACATACATTTCACTAGAGCCAAAGTTAGATATAAAAGAATGGTTGATGATTGAACGGAGAAAAATAAACCTGCCGATGTTGCAAAAGACACCTGCGAGAGCGTACCGTAAGTGTGATGATTTTCACCCGTGCGCTGACCAAAAGCTACAGCGTACATGTACATGTCGGGTCTCCCCCATGTCTGTCACGCTCGCTAACGGTGATTCGTAACATGATTTGTTACTCTAATCTTGCCAACGTGCATTTGTTATGTGGCTCATCTGTTGAATCTGGTTGAATTAATCATCCACAATTCGTTTTGGACCAATACATTTTACAAAATTATGTTTTTTATCAATAAAATTGCAGAAGTTAGTTCCTTCAGATTCAAATCCCGTTTTCCGTTTCGAGGACCAATTTCCGCGAATTCCGTCCGTTTTCCGCGATCGCGGAAAATCATTGGCCCTAAATAAGACATAAGATGGCTAACTCATGAATAAGGTCAATATAGTGTGTTATAGACATCTCGGTTTAGGGCATAAATCAACTTATTTGTCCATTATCCTGACCTAAGAATCAAATCAAATACCCATTGTCAAGTCGACAAAGCAGATATATTTACCTTCAGCGATGTGGAAAACAACATACGAAGCTGAGACACCATCTTCGGTCTTACTGACGACGACCATGTCTGAGCCGAGAGCGAGGTTAAACGCTTCCTCCATCTCTTTTGCCGTCCCTGTCACGTTGATGTCACCTTCAGAGGGAAAAAGAATGAACAAACAGCTAGCATCATACAAGATAATAACTGGTCCTTTGTGGAAATAAAGCTTATTTTCATTGGTTGAATAACAGACTGTTACAGGCCAGCTCAGGGATTTTTGACAAGTCTCAGTATAGACAATGTGACCTTGCAAAGGTTGTTTGCAAAATTGTGGCGCAGTCACGTTTTCTGTCTGGTGGTATGCTCGTTCATCCTGTTTTGGTTTAGACGTGACGTCACAGGTCACATAGTCTCATTGAACTCACGATAATAGAGATCAATCCATCATCTATAGATGATGTGACCTGTGACCTCCAAAACAGGATGCGCGCATATACTGCCGGGCAGAAATGTCCTGTTTTTGGTAGGCATGACATCACAGGTTACATCATCTATACAAAGCCATAAAAATTACTAAAATGTTTAGAAAATAAAAGCAGGCCAGGTTTTGATGTTAACAAACCTATCACACTTTGGCCTAACTTCAACCTGTAGAATGCAGAAGAATTGCTGGCTGTCACGCACGTTGGGAACTCAATGTGCACCTGCTGTGTCTCATATGTAGCGCCCTCTACTCTCAGAGTCTGGAGAATCAAAATACAAATATTAATAACTAGAGATTAAATGCTTGTTGGAACAAACACAAGGTGTTCGGGTTAACTTCAGGTTCAATGAATAGAGCTTTGATTACGGTCACAATCTATTCATCGCATTTAAGATAAATATGTGGAGGCTGTACAGCACGACTTTTATTTTTATTTTTATTTTTCTTTATGAAAGTTTGCCAAAACGCAAGGCTCTTAAATGCTTCTCACAACCACACTGTGTAGCTTACATGCTGCATGCACCAGTGGTGGATCATAAGCAACTGCTTGGATCAGTTAGCTGCTGAATATTTCTTAGATAATTTCAAACTTTTTTGGTTTGGCCTTGATGCCCCTTCAAATTTTGAGGCAGACAAGGCCAAAGTGGCTGTGCCTTCTCAATCCTTAAGGTTAAAGCCTGGACTAGTGGATAGCAACAGTTGTCAGTAAGCTGTAACCTTACTGACCAATCTATGAGCTGTTTGATTGGCATGCTAGGTTGGTGTACTACAGGGATAAACTGACTAAGCAAATTCAAATGTTTTTTTGGTGGAGAGGGGAGATAAAAAAAAAAATTCATCAAATTGACCAAAACTGACTAGAGATGATTGTCAACTCAGTCTGTAGAGCATTGGTACTGTTATCCAGATGTCAGAGGTTCAAATCAAGCTTCAGTAATTCTTGGTTTAACTTATCAAACTAGGCCTGGATGATGACACAGTAATATTGTCACGATACGACATTCAACAAATTATTGGGTAAGTCAATTAAGCTTTTAGAAATTATCGTCATACTGACGATATTCCTAAAATATTAATGATTTTCCGAAAATATCACTGATATAACAGATATTTTGCACATTTTACTACCAACAGTGCCATCATCACTGTTCTCATCACCAAGCTACATGTACATGGTGGTAGGAGCTAACAATAATTATTTATTTTAAATGACTGGTGATTCTGGTAGACCAGTGGATCCTAAATCAGATTTGGGGTGGTTAATGTCATTACTTTTGGTTAATAACTATCTTGAAATATCATTAATATGAGTCGTAATTATCTTTAAAAACATTTGAAACTACACAGAATATATGTTCAACAATAGCTACAAATTATTCACTTTGTTCTCCTATAAGCAACAGGGTAAAGAATGCAAACTTAATTGATCATACTGTCCAACATGTTGTTCCCCTGTAAGCAACAGGGTAAAGAATGCAAACTTAATTGATCATACTGTCCAACGTGTTGTTCCCCTGTAAGCAACAGGGTAAAGAATGCAAACTTAATTGATCGTACTGTCCAACGTGTTGTTCCCCTGTAAGCAACAGGGTAAAGAATGCAAACTTAATTGATCATACTGTCCAACGTGTTGTTTACAGGCATGCAACTGCAGTTTGTCAAAAAAAGAGAAAAATGCCAGGCACAGCAAGAATTTATACACTGTTTTTCAGTTTTCAATGGCACAGCTGAAAAACAAAAAAAGAGGAAATCAGCTGATCCGCTGAAAAGTTGCATGCCTGTGTTTAAAATACAGTGTAGCAAATGAATATTTCGCGGCAAAAGATGTCCGCTGTTCGAGTCATTTTTATGACATAATTTACCGACTTATGCAGTTGTTTGACGCTGCATAACCTACGTTATGGAAGTCTCAGACTTCCGCAATGCATAAGTTTTGTGAAATCGATCAGAAATCATGGTGCAACTTACACACTAAGTGTTGCGGAAGTGGACTTAAGCAATTGCATAAATTTTTGTGAAATTCGCTGCTGTTTTTGAAGATAATTATGACTCATATTAATGATTTTTCAAGACAGGTATTAACCAAAAGTAATGACGACAACAGCCCAAATCTGATTAAGGATCCACTGTGTCCGTCAGTGTCAATAGTCATTTAAAACAAATAATTATTGTTAGCTCCTACATTAGTTAATCCTTCAAAATACATGTATATAGTTTCAAGGCATTTGGTCAAGATACGAGTTGTGCAATAAGGTTATTTTCAGAACCTGTACCTCAGCTTCGCGATAGTCGAGATAAACACATGGTGTTAGTGCAAACCGAAACGATGTGAACCAGTGGATCCTAAATCAGATTTGGGGTGGTTTACGTCATTACTTTTGGTCAACACCTATCTTGAAATATCATTAACCCTAACCCTCCAGGGTATTTTGGCTAGAAACCCTGCCAGATGCACCAGATTGCATCGTTTGTCAAAGTGACTTGGCTGCCCAGTGCAGCAAGATCCATCTGGTCACAAATCTCAAGGTGGAGTACCAATGGCATACAGTAATGCTGTTGGATTTTGATTGAGTGTGATAGGTGGTTCTACTAGCATGCAACATTGTTGGACTTTGACTGAGTGGGGAAAGTGTGTGTATGTTATGAATGCATTGCTTGGTTCACTGTGACCTCTTGTAATAAATAACATATGTTCATCTTGTTTTAGGTGGGGAGGGGTTTGTATGTAGTCAAGTGCTTTGTTTGGTACACTTTATTGCTCTATGCTCTAATTATGGACAACCTGCTGTAATAAACAACTGATAAAGTATTGTACTTGGGTATGCTTGGCATTGTATCTAACATCATACTACTACAACCTACCATTTATTCTATAGGGGGTTTTAGTTTTTGTATAGTTAAGTTTTTTTAGCCTGAAAACAACTGTTGGATTATGATGGGTTGAGTACTGTGTGACTCCAATGTTCAAACTTTACTTTGGGCCATGTGTACCCACTCAATCAAAATCCAACAGCATAGAGCCTGTTGGAGTATGATGGGTTGAGTACTGTTCCTGTAAGTGTACTCTTTGAGTTTGATGGGTTGAGTACTGAAGGCTATGGTGGGTTACTACATGGTGTTGGAGTTTGTTAGGTTGAGGTAGCATGCTAGTGGAAATGCCTATAGGGGTTAGGGTTAAAAGAGTGGAACCACGGTTCCGATTCTCAATTTGGAATCGAGTAGATCTATTTATCATCCTTGTATGCAATGTTTATTTTCGTTATGCATTATTTGGGATGTTGTAGAGCTAATACAAGTTTCTTGAAATGGATTTTACGCAACTGCGTAGCTACGTAACATTTATACTGCGCAAGTCTTACGCACTGCGCAGAGTTACAACGTACAGAATATTTCTTGAATATGGCTGCTGGACGACATCTATATGTATGATGTTTTAGGTCGGAAATTATGCATCAACCACAATGTCCATGAATTGTGTTTTTGTTTAACTAAAAAAGGTAATATCACGACCATTTAAAATTCAACCAATTGTTAATGACTATTATTACACAGATATATTTGTAATACAATGTGTAGAACTTACATAAACTGGTTGATCAATGGTTGATTGGCTGGGAGCACAGGCAGGCTGGCTGGCTGGCTGGCTGGCTGGCTGGCTGGTTCATGCTTTGCTTCCTGTTGATGACTGACCAAAAAGAGTTGGCTTTCTGGCTGACTGATTTACAGTTAGGCTGGACAGCTGATGTACTGGCCGACTGGCAGAGGGAACATCTTTGCTTGATAGCTGGTAAAGGGGTGGCTGGAAGTATAATATAAAAATTATGGCAGGACAGTGTTTTTTGGTAATATTTATATCATTTTGAATGATTTTTTTCAAGATTAATATTGAAAATAATAATTTTAAATTTTTTTTAAAAAGGCAGTGGATATTTTACCGGCGACGGTAAATTGATCCGAAATGATATTTTACCGGTGGTCTTCTCTGATTGGTCAGTACTGTTGACGTCATCCGCTACTGAGCTTTGCGTGCTTCGCAAAACTCAGTAGCGGAAATAAGCATTCCAAGCAGCTGCCTCCATGCATGGTATTCCTCTATGCTCTATGTCAGCAAGTGCAGCGTTGCGACGCCGTACGAAGATAAAACAGCGTACACACGTACAGTTAGCCGAGGTAGGACTCCTCCGTTGTACAATGTACAAGCATGGAGCTATGGTACAAGCATGGAGCTATGGTACAAGCATGGAGGAGTCCAAACTGGGCTACATTTACATGGCAATATTTTCATGATTGTGTAGCATGGAATATACAAACATTCAATGTGATGATTGGCGGAGCATCCAGATATGCAGAGATTTTCCCATGGGTAATAAAAAAAACCTAAAAAAAACCAGCAAGAACGTGCTGTGGTGGGGCGATTAACCGGCTGAAAATATCTCGTGTGGACGAATTACCGGCACACATTACGTGAATATTACACTCAGCCGCGTGAGTCGCCATTTTTTTTTGAGTAGCGATCATCGTACGTCGTATACAACAAACACGCATGCGATCGAATGCAAAGCATGCAAAGCAGATGACATCAACAGTACTGTACTGACCATTTCGGTTCAATTTACTGTCGCCGGTAAAATATCCACTGCAAAAAAAAAAAGAAAAAAAAAAAAAAAAAAAAAGTGGCAGTTGGATATGACATTTTTTCGCAATACCTAACGTAGGTACGCGATAATCAGGCCACTGCATGCGTAGATCCGTGCACCCGGGCCAGGATTGCGCATTGAACGGCCGCCGTGTGGGGCGCGTCATCATTTTGCGTGTAGTAGCCGTATTTTAGGAGTACACATAATACACAGGTATTGATGACGTAGTACACATAACCCTCTGTATCATCGTCTTCGAGTTTTTTCATTGCGATTTGTAAAAGTGAAAAAAAAAAATCCATTAAAGTTTCGGGCTGTCAGTCATCGATTCATTACCCGAAGATATATATTTTTAGTTTTTAAACTTGTATTATTTGTTTCTATGTATTTGTCTATATCTGTGGTGAATTTGAATTGAATCAAATCATCTGCACATTGTTTTTGACGGGTCGCAAAATTTTTTGTCAACAGTGAAAATTGTCAAAATTGCCAGATTTCACACTGGCCGAACGCTTCATGTCACTGCCTTTCAAATCACCGTTTGGCACTAAAATCATACTAAAATGAGACTTATGAATGTCTACTATTGATTTATGGCAAGATTTATGAAAATCATGCCTTAGAGACACCGATGCATAAGGATTTTGATGTGTGCGTTTTCTGTTCAAAATAAATGCATATGCGATTCGGAGGTCACATGACTCAATTTTGGCAACGTGATTGGCCGATGCCAATGTTTACAAACACAGGTGGCCGTGTTTTTTTGGACAGTGTATTGCTTAACTTTCATATTTTATTGTTTTATTTGTTCATTTTGCATTATTTATGGATTTATTTTTATTTTTATTAGTTATTTAATTTACAGGCCCATGAAATCTCTGATCCGCGTGTTTTTTTCGGGGGAAAATGCCCACCCCCATTTTTTTTTTTGAGATTGAAGATCTAATTCACCAAAGACATAAATAAAATCAATTAAAATGCTCCAGACTTCACAGTAGAGCATTTAAACCAATCATAAACATCAAGTAAAAACATTCATATTGGCTTTGCATTTAGCAATGCGCGCTTAAAATATTAACTTGTCATAATTTTCCTCTTTGGGGGGGGGGGAGGGGGGGGCAGGGGCGGGTGATGAGTTGCATGCCTGAAAGCAGATATTGACTTTTTTATGACTTTTCTTTCAGGGGGGAAAAAAAATCAATCAATTATGTTAATTTTTTGGTTGTGGTTACAAAAGTTCACTTTATTTCCTGTAGTACACATCTGAAAATAAAGAATAATGCACACTTTTTTAAGTAGCCCATGAGTAATTAAAATTTAAAAATAAGGAACTGTTGTTCCTATGAATGAAGTGAAAACAGTTGCAAAATGTTGTGTATTAGTATGGCTTTCGTCACTGAAAGTTTTATTAAAATCTGTTGGATATTAAAAAAGTTATGACACTTTGTAGTTCAGAACTGCCCGAAAAGGTCACAACTTTTTCTTTGTTTTCTATATAAAGCAATAGGCCTACCAAATTAAGCCTGCCAATTAAATATTTAAATCGTCATAACTTTTTTAATAATTACCCTATAACAAAGATATTTATACCATTTTAATGCATTTTCTGAGCTCTTTCCAATGGTACTAAAATTAGGCCTATAGATGCCACAATGTTTATTTTGACATTTTTTGTCACATACCTATGGCTATGCTAGGCCTATGTATTGTTACAATGTTACAGCTATTGCTCCTAGTACACACGTGCAAGGCTATTTTGGAGTTTTTGCATGCACATTTAATATTTATGTTAGTTGGTCACATTCGTCCTGCAAAAAAAAATACATTCCCGGTCCGGACCGCCCTGCCCCTTTTTTCTAAACTTTTCGGCTGCGCGCTTATCAACCGTGCGCACATGTCACCATTGACATTGTGGCTTGCACTATGAACATCTCCGTGAATGCACCGTTAAAGCTCGGTGAATTGCACTTTTTCCGTGAAAATGCATTTTCACGGCGAGTTCACGGTGCTTACGCCCCAGTGGTTTCGTTCACGGTGTTTTTACCGAGTATTCACCGAGTGTATGTCTCCTATCGGAACATGTTAAACTCTCTCCATCACTGGCATCTTTCAAAGCTTCACTCAAGACTCACTTGATGCAATCTCATTAACTGTACATAGACCTTGGTTGTGATATTTGTTTTTCTTTGTTTTTCCTGTACTGGTGTGTCGCTGCGCCATGAGCATCGTTTTTATGATGGATACCGGCGCATTACAAATGTTCATTATTATTATTATTATCGTTATACAGTGGCTTTAATCCTATTGTACTGACACAAAAAGCAAGGCATGGTTTAGGCTTAGTAGTAATAACCTCTCCCATTGTGCGCTTATCTTGGATGAATGTATTAGTCTAGTCAAAACACACGTAACGGTTCCTATCAAGTAAACAAATCCAGGGACTGAAGATTCGTGGACTGACACACAACACAGACTAGATTCCGCGTTGATCCATGGAGGATCGTGCTCCCACGACGTGTACACGGCCGTCGATTATAATTCACCAGTCATCAGGCCTATATCAACACGGCTGGTGTGGGGACGGGCGTTCGCGCTAATCCTATAGCCATTTCCTACGAATAATCAACCAGAATTCAGGGTTTTCCCCTTAACTTTTTTTTTCACTCGCCGGCACTCAGGGTATGTATGAGTTAGCACGTGTGCAATGCCCTATGCATAGCGCGTAACAATTTGTTCTATTGGCCAACGAGAACAATACGTCATCATAATACCAATATAAATATTCGTTACGCGCTGTGTACAATGCCTATAGCGCGTAAAACATTTTCTTATTGGTCGAACGAGAACACATACCTTGTCATGCAATAGAAATATTTGTTAAGCGATTTGGATCATGTTACTCACAAAATGTGAACAAAGGCCTCGATATCATGACTTTTTGTTTTTTTAAAGTTGAAAACAAGCGTAAACCAAGGCTATGAGAGTATTGAAAGAGGTAGACGGAATGAAGGATGAAGTTAAGCATATTGATCAACACCCGGCATCCACCCAGCCAGTACGGTTGCAATGTACAATGTGTAATTATGTACTCTGTACATGTACATTGTAAATGTACTGACATTAGTCGGGTGCCAGTGTGATGAACGAGTTGACCACTGTACCATTAGCCTGAGTTGGGCCCGGTTAAAAAGCTTGCCTTGTCGGCACACTGGCGATGCGCGTGATTCACTCGAACTCGTAGATGTGCAAGGCTTTGTACCTTTTTTTCTCCATAACAATTTATTTTGTGCATGTACCACGTTGAAATTTTCAGACATGATGTGAACTCCTGTCGCGATATCATGACTTTTTGGTTTTTAGGTTGAAAACAAGCGTAATAATTTTTGGGGCAAAAATACTGAAAATAGGATTGCCACCTATTCCATAGAGTATAATTCTTAATTTTTTTCAATTTTCTCCATAACAATTTATTTTGTGCATGTACCACGTTGAAATTTTCAGACATGATGTGAACTCCTGTCGCGATATCATGACTTTTTGGTTTTTAGGTTGAAAACAAGCGTAATAATTTTTGGGGCAAAAATACTGAAAATAGGATTGCCACCTACTCCATAGAGTATAATTCTTAATTTTTTTCAATTTTCTCCATAACAATTTATTTTGTGCATGTACCACGTTGAAATTTTCAGACATGATGTGAACTCCTGTCGCGATATCATGACTTTTTGGTTTTTAAGTTGAAAACAAGCGTAATCATTTTTGGGGCAAAAATACTGAAAATATGATTGCCACCTACTCCATCATAGAGTATAATTCTTAATTTGTCAACAAATTTGCTCATTATTTCTTAGCGGCTTCATGTAGGTCATTGAAAATTCAAGACATGATTCGAACTTATGGTCCGATATCATGAGACAATTTTGGTGACGTTTAATAAAAGCTGCCAGGATTTTTTTTTTGGCAAGGATTTCTAAGAAAGAAATCTTCAACGAAGAGACACAAGGAATGAATCTGGTACACGCTGCACGCGGTCGACCCCATGCCGACGTGCGACGCGTTCGGCCGGGCAATCTCTGTTTATGGAAGTTCACTGATCGATATTGGGCACCTCGTACTTGAGCAAAGAGTCTCAAATTTGTCAACAAATTTGCTCATTATTTCTTAGCGGCTTCATGTATGTTATTGAAAATTCAAGACATGATTCGAACTTATGGTCCGATATCATGAGACAATTTTGGTGACGTTTAATAAAAGCGTTGTGATTTTTTGGCAAGGATTTCTTAAACATCTCTAATTTTGATGGCACTATGTTTTGAGTAAGGAGGAAAAATAACGAAAGACAGATTAGACAGAAAATTAGTTTTATTATTGTAAGATGTTGTAGAGCGACAGTTCCATGGAGAAGAACAAATTAAAGCCGTTTGTAATGATTCGATCTGTTATCAATGACAAGTGTAGGCACAACCGTCAAGGTATTAAAACTGTGACATATAAATCATCAATATAAACTTTAAACACTATTTAGCGCATCGTTTTGATACGTGTGCATGACTAGGCCTAAAAGCTTTATATTTAGGGTAACTTGTTGATGTTCAGTTTCCTGTTTATATTAAAGTTTATGGGTTAACTTTCAGTTCTAAAAATCCCAGGTTGACCATCGCCCATTGCATTACACATTCTTGCATTACTATTCCTGCACACCAATGCTGGATTAAACAAATACATAGGCCTCTTGGCAAATAAATTATTTCAAGTGACAAGCCAAGTATCATTATTAATCCATTTGCTTTGAATAAAAACAATTCGATTCCTTGTAAAGCATAAAGTACATCATAGCACGGAAAAAGTAGAAACACATGAATCATGGAGGAAGGAACCCAGATAATGACACTTCGACGTTGGTAATGTTTACACGATCCTGGAAATAAATGAGGACTGCGTGTGGTAAGCAAGTGTGTTGTTACGGGGTTCCCCGGCCGGCTGCGATCGCGAGCACATGGTCGCGGCTGGTAATCGGCGTGCATGCATTTTGAACGTGCACTAGAGGTCACCGTGAATGATTGCAACAACGGTTTCGCGGGCTCTCACACTATACAAGTCACGGGTACGATACGTGAATAAAACGACGTTCGTTAATAGAGTCATATCGCAAAACTATAAACCTCACCGGGTTCATAAACAATAACATAAATAAATTTGCAAACATACAAAACACGAGACCGCCCTTCGGCCAAAGTCCTGCCGGGGTTAAAGAGGATTGTTGTAGCTGCCAGAATTGTGTTTTCTATGAGCCTTGGCAGCGAATTTAATCATCGAAGGCCTACTGTATTTTCCTCTACTGCTAAAGAAAGCCAAACAAAAAGCAATGGGGCCCCTGTATCGTTGCAAACGATCAGCGCACGCAAATTGCAATGCCGAAAATGTAACCTGCCCGTCAAGTCGTAGCAGAATTTTTCAAGCAACCTATAACTCAACCAAATACAGAACCCATCATTGCCAAAATACCAACAGTACCATTATGTTTAGTGTGTTTACCTTCCATCCAAGAGGGATTATCACATGCACAAAAGCGTCAACAATGGGCAAGAGGATAACTTCCTTTGATGTAGTTAATGAGCCGGCCTCAACTGAGCTTTCGAGGTTCACCGCCTTTTCACCCAGCTTTCACCGAGGACCAAACAAAAGATTTGTTTAACAGTGGTTTCACCGTGCATTCACGGTGCTCTCACACCGTGACCACACGGTGAAATGGGAACGAGCGCCGTGAAATTCACGGAAAAAGTGCAATTCACCGAGCTTTAACGGTGCATTCACGGAGGAGATGTATCATAGTGTTGTGCCATTCCATTAATTTGTTCAATTTTTCTTGGTGCAGGAGTAATTCCTTACCTTATTTTACGCCACCATTCTATCCCACATTTTCCAACACACATTCCTACAAATGTACACTGAAATAAAATCAGGAATTGTGCAAAATGAGTCTTTTTTGCACATGTTTTTTCCAAGTTCACCGCCAAACTCCACTTCTTACATTTGGACTAGTTCCATATGCATATTACATGTTATGTGCGTATCATGGACAAAGCTATAATGGTACTATGGTACCAGACTACGTGCATATCGATGGTAGACTTATATCAAGTCCGTTGAGCACCGCATGGGCGCAAGATAGGCAACTGACGCGCGCGCAAACGCGTAAATGATGTTTTTGCGTCAGTGAACCATCTTGCGCCTTGCGGCGCTATACGATCTTTGGTATTGATGTTTATGATATGAGGGTTGGGGGAAAGCCCGACACCAAACATACCAAAAAGAGGATAGCCGGATGGTTTTATTTTCTCCGTTTGATTAAATGTCTTTAATTTGCTTTTATTTTAGTAATTAAACAAGGACCAACAGGAGCTGTGATGTACGTACATAAAGTAGGACTTGGATAAATTATGTAAAGCGCCCTCAATCGTCTAACACTTTAATACCAAAACTTGCACAACAATGTAATGGAAATTTCCAGAAATGTTCTTTTCATCGGAACATTGCTATTTTACTTTAAAGGACAATATCATCACGATCAACAGGTCATGGAATCAGTGTGCTAGTTTTAGATTTACTCAGTGACTGAAAATAATACCCCACATGATAGGGTCATATTGCCGCAACGGCGGATCTAGGCCCAAAGTTTAGGGGGGGCCAAATGCTCAGTGGAGGGGCGTATTTGCGAGCGCAAAACGTTTCTGGTGGGGTTTGTTTGTTTTGTGGGTCTAGACGACAATACTTGATTTAGTATGAAATTTCAGTGATAAGCTTTGGATTTGAACCCGCAACCTTGTGATTGTAGGCTAGGTCCTGCGGTCTAACCACTTGACTAATGCAGGGTTTCCGGAAATGCTTAGCTTCTGGTTGCTCTGAGCGGACAAATATTATTCATAATCTACACAGTGCTGCAAAAACAGCCCACTGTATTTTACGTTGATACTTACTGCTCATATGACGATGGAAGACGAATCTTTCAAGTCACTGCTCCTGCTCGTACTCACAAGATTGAAATGCGTTTTATGCACGCGATGTTCGCGCCAAGTCTAAACGTAGGCCTACATTGCGGACGTTGCATGGCTCACCTAATATCCAGGAAACCCCACACAACCAGTCGCGTGTGCATAAGCCATGCATACAATCACCGTGTACGCCTCGTCTAATGCAGCTTGGCTTAACTGCACAAACTACCATTGCAAATTTTGTGGCAATGTTGGATCGTGAGTAGGATTATGAACACATTCATGTAGCCAATCAGTGTGTTGTAATTTGCATACTTTAACAAAAGCTGAACGTATAAGCAAGACTTAGCTACACAAGGAGGGGGCGTAAAGTTGTGGGGTTTTGTTTTGTCTCTCTTTTTCCCCCCTTTTTTTTCTTCTTTTCTTTTCTTTTCTTTTCTTTTTTTTTGGGGGGGGGGGGGCCTGGATCCGCCGTTGTATTGCCGTTGCTGCTACATAAATGAGCCAGTCATTTTCAGTCACTGTGTTCATCTTAATTATCTAGGACATTGATTCCATGCCCTAGTGAAAGTCCACTCTGATCGTGATGATATTGTCCCTTACCCTTACACCTAGTAGTACATCCCCTCCCAATTGGATGACTGAGATGAATCTTGCCCCTCCCCTATTGGATATGCCATAAATCAATGGATCTCTGATTGAAACAAACCCATAGCTGGTTGGTAAAGGTGGCTGGGGGATTATTCAAATTACACCCTTTCTTCCCCTCTTGGGGAAATATTTTTTGATAACTTTGAATTTTTTTTTAAATGCTTGGTATAACGGTGAAGATCAGAATTTAAAAACGCAGTTGGACTGTCCGCAATTTTTTTTTTCTGCAATACACTTCACCAATGACAAAAAATTTAATTTTAAAAAGGTTCTTCAGTTATGAATTCACAGACAAATTCACCTGTCATGGTGAATCTAGTGGTTAGAACGCTCTTGTAAGTAGGTGGTACCGGGATCGCGACTAGGTTTTGTCAACATTTTTTCATTAAAAAATGTTTTGTTTATACATACAACATTAATTCAGAAGCAAATCCTTTCTATATGATAGTAATTCACTGCTGTAGGGGATTTTCAAGTCCAAAATTCAGTTTTAGAATACAGATGTATAGAGTGGTTGCTGTCCACCATGAGAAATAACACAGTCCTCTATGACAAGTGTTTAGAAGAAAACACATTTAAAATGTTTATTGACACCTACAAAGGGTCATGGATACAAGCTAATGAATTGCTAGTTTTTTCTTAATAACCACTGAGAACATTTTTGATGTATCAGTGGAAAATACAACCAACCGATTTCCTTTCAAACAAGCAGACTAACTGAGCTGAAACTTTCATAGATTGGTTTCTGTGAATATTTGTTGAAAGCCACTCATTTTCAGTCACACTGTGTTCATCTTAAACTACAGGGAACCGATTCCATGCCATGTTGAAAGTCGGCTCTGATCGTGACGATATTGTCCCTTTAATAAGGGCCCATTCCTTACCCATACCCTTACACATAACCTCCTCCTAATTGAAGTACAGGACTGATAATTCAAATTAACCAGATGTTTAAATTATACTTTGGTAATATTGGCGGTTCTTGTGTAATAATTCAGGATAGTCAAGCACAGCGCCACCAGCGGCAGATACTGTGTGAGTACTATACCTGGGGTGTGCGTGTGGGTGTGGGTCAATGAACTAAACCAGAAAATCCATCTTGCACCAAGACTAGTATCGGACAAGAATCAAATCAAAGTTATAAAATCTCGACGCAAGAATTTCATAATTAAATGAAATTTGTTTGAGAACATAAATTGAAAATTTAGGCCAAGAAAATTGTTGAAAATTTTCGGAACATATTTGGGAAATTATGGAAAATGTTTAAATTTTAAATGACAGCCGAAAAATAATGTTTCCAAAGTTATACAAAGCGCTTTACTGAGGAGTTAATTTGTTAATTTTTGAAAAAATTGACCACGTCCTAATGTTGATATTAAAGATGTCTCAGCCGTGTTTTACCAGCAATTTACGGAGGAAAAATGTTTTCATTGGAACATTGATAATTTCCTTTTAGAAGGCAAAACAAAAAACAAAAAACAAAAAACAAAAACAAAAACAATTTGAAATGAGATTATGTCAAAATATTTTTTAGAATCTTGGGTTTCCAGTAACAAAAAAGGCCAAAATGAATTTATGACGTGACCCACCATTCTTCTCACTATTATTTTGAGAACTATTTAATTTTAACGCATTTGTTTTCCCTTTAAGTAATTTTTCCGATGAAAAAGAACATTTCTGGAAATTTCTGTTACAACAGCAAAAAACACAGGTGAGATAACTTAAATTTGATTTGCAAATATTGTCCATGTTTCCAAGCTTAACATTTTAGAGTTGTCCTCCCAGTATGGTCTGTTGTGGTTACGGTGATTAAATTACATTCCATTGACCGCCCCCGATTGTGCCCCCGCCCCCCGAAAGATGTAAGGGTTTTGTTATCCTAATTTTTTAACAGGGTCAGAAATAGTGACCCAGACAGCTATATAATCATCTTTAATCCAGTTCATCCAATTTGTAACATGTTTTATTGAAAATTACTTTACAAGTGTCAGTGGCAATATCTGTATTTGAATATCTTAAGAGATTAAAGAACAAAATAAAATTGCATGTTTCATGCAGCGAACTTTACTAAACAAGATCGATTAACATTTATATAATGAATTTAATGAAACTGACATAAGGAACAAGAACAATGAGGAAATAACTGATTCCATTAAATATTCAGATAATAAAAAGTTGATTTGCCTTCTCTAAGCTCAACTTAAAAATATTTCATTTGTTTTCAATCTTTGTTTGTGGAAATATCGGCTGAAATTTACTTTTATTTCTGGCCATTGTATTTCAATACAAAGTTTGTATTGTGAGCTATATATCAATCTAACATATTTCATGTATTATATAACTATGTATTCCTGACTGAAATTATCAAATGATACACCAAAGCTTTACTGTATAATAAACCATAACTGTACAATGTGTTGAACTGTGTTATGAACAATAGTATGTCAATACGTTACTTCTCATTAGGCCAATGTATTCCCCCTGTTAGGTGAACATCATCATGGACTTTGTCAAACGATTCATTATTTCAATTAAACCATCAGAATAAGTCAGTATTTAATGCAACATTAAACCACTTGTGTCAAATGTGTCAAGTTTTCTTAAACTTCTGTGAAGTAGGCCTATCTCATAATTATCTTATACTCGATAAATAATTTATCGATCGCTATAATTTGTCTATGTATATTGATAATCCTCACTCTAATTGACCAAGTTTCAATATTAATATACAACACTGAAACATGGTAATGATATTGTGTAGATAGCTAGTACATCAGTACCATTCAATCATTTAATATTTCAAATATATAAAATAATGAAATATTACAATTTACATGTACCTTGCAAAAACTGGGGTGTTAAAATAACACCAGTGGTGTTACCTTGATTCTATCATGGTGTTTATATAATAACACCAGTGGTGTGACCTTGATTCTATCATGGTGTTTATATAATAACACCAGTGGTGTTACCTTGATTCTATCATGGTGTTTATATAATAACACCAGTGGTGTTACCTTGATTCTATCATGGTGTTTATATAATAACACCAGTGGTGTTACCTTGATTCTATCATGGTGTTTATATAATAACACCAGTGGTGCTACCTTGATTCTATCATGGTGTTTATATAATAACACCAGTGGTGTTACCTTGATTCTATCATGGTGTTTATATAATAACACCAGTGTTGTTACCTTGATTCTATCATGGTGTTTATATAATAACACCAGTGGTGTCACCTTGATTCTATCATGGTGTTTATATTGGGTGACATGCTCAATATAAACACCACTGGTGTAGATTTTAACACAGCATTTTTTGCAGTGTATACGTATACGTTTAAAGCAACAATAGCAAAACTAAATCAATATCTTTAAAATAGAGCCACATTAACCCTAACCCTCTAGGTATTCTGGCTAGGAACCTTCCTGAATCCTCCAAAATCCATCAGTACACTTTTGGAAACACACCCTTGTCTTCAAAATGCAGCATGCAGTTATGTTGATCTTTCATATTCAGCACTTATGGCCTGTACTTCTTGCCGGGTAGTAATTTTATCCCATTTGAAGAGGTGAAAGTACCAGTTTCGAACGGTGCTGAATTTTCCCAAAAAGTTCCCCTTGGAGGATTTTGTAGGATATGGGGTGGTTAGGGTTAAACAATATGTACTTTAATAAGGTCACATAAACAAACAGCAAGATTGTGGTCATAGCACCCTCTAGCGGTGATCCAAGTGACTTCACATTGTTTGTTCTTAAGACAACATCTGTGCAATGTTTGATTGCCCATATATGGAAATCAAGGAAAATAATTATGGGCAATACATAATATTTCCAAAATGTGAATAGCGCCCCCAAAGTTAATCTATGGAGGTTTGTATGACCTTATATACGATATATCTTGTGTAACTATCCTTACAAAGTTTTTATTAAAACCAAAATCATGTTTAGCCATTTTCATTGTTTTCTTTTTGTTTGGTTTATGAACATTTTATTGCCCAATATCTGAATAAATAACATAAGTGTACCAGGTATCCAGATACCTGACCGAAACTGTCATCTATTTTTCGGTTCCAATTACCCTTAACCGACTTTTGAAAATTTCGACTGGACATTTAGGCAACACAAATGGAAGTCTGTGATTTTATGTTAACAAAATGTGTGTGGGGAATGGGGATGCTATGAGTCATTTTTAATATAGAGGTGAGAAATATCAAATTTCAGGTATCCAGTTCCCAAATTAACCGGAAATGCAGCTTTTACCTCGAGAGTACTTTTGGAAAAATAAAATAAATAAGTCAAAATGTACAAAATGTTTTTTCCCCACGAAATGATCTAAAAATAATGGGTAATAACACCTTCTGGCAGTGATAGAAATGGTCATACATGAAGTCACATAATGTTTTGGTTAAAGATGCCATAATGTGCCAGGTGATGGAAATTTATAAACTTGTTAAACTTAACACCCCTACAAAGTTTCTGGAATAATAGTTTTCATTTTTTTCTTTAAGGGTGTAAATTTTAGACGTTTGTGGCCATCGTTGACCTTGGCATTTTGCCACTTAGGTGCCAAATAAGATCGAGTATGCTGTGTACAGAAATGGGTTAAAAGCCGAGTTTATCGGTAGGATAAACACCGCAACCCAGACATACACATCAGCACTGAAAATAACTGTCCCTGTCTGGGAGAGAATCCCCATGATGATGACTGGCATCCAACACGCCATGTCAGTAAAGACTATCAGTGCCATTTTGATTGCCATCTGGACCTCCCGCTTGCGGCGGTCACCCACCCTGACACTCCTGGCCGAGTCACGTTTGACACTCACGAACATGGCTATGTAGCAACAAAGCACAATCATGAAACATAACGTGTTCACGCCAAGAAACAGGACAATAGAGTATATCCATGATGGTTTACTTCCCTCAGCAACTGAGGTATAAATTGTGTTATACCAGCGAGAGCCGTCAAAAGTGCTCTCTTCCCTACCAAAACTAGTTGGATGTGTTATTAGAGGTAGTCCAATGCACACATCAGATAGTCCATACACCTTCGAATCATACCTACTTATGACAGTTGGAATAATACTGAGACATGCAGCTGCTACCCATACAATACAGATGATAACTTTGGATGCTTTTCCCCGGATTTTGATTGGACTGTAGGGAAATACAATGCCAAGCAAACACTGGATACTGATAACAGTGACAAAGAAGACAGATGCCTCACTTGATAACACCGACAACACCCCAGCAATCTTACAAACTGCACCAGACCGCCATCTCTCCGCTACATTAAAGTACTTCTCCCCAAATTGCAAATCTGCACTTGCAATGATCAGCATATAAATCCCCATCATGAGGTCAGAAATAGCTAAATTGAGCACCAAGAACCTGTGCGTCTTATTCCCACTAGTTTCTTTGCGTTGCCTCCACCTCCATACAATAACCATTGAATTACCAATGAGGGTGCTAAGACAAATAATCCATATGAATGCTTGGAGTACTTGGTTACTCATCAGACTGCCACATCGGTCCAATGGTGTCTTTAACACTTTGGTCTTGCAATTAGAATGATTAAAATCAGGAATAGCTGAATCAAATTCACAGCAGAGACGGTAGTCATCGACGGTCCTTAAAATAAAAACATGTTAGAAAATAACATTCAGCTGTAGCCTTCTGTGCATGTTGCATGACATTGAAAAGGTGGTGAAAACATTTGTTTTTGCGCAAATGTATAAGTTAAAATAGTTGATTATGGCTCGAAAATATAAGTTTTATTTTCTCAATGAAAACTTAATTTGTATAAACTGCAAAATATAATTATGTGTGAACTGCAAAGTGTAAAATATCGCTGCGCATTGAATTTGCAAATTAATGGGTAAAGTCATGGGTACTGAAAAGGGAATTCGTGAGTCAAATCATGCTAATAGACTATAAGCCGAGTTAGGTTTTTGTGTTCATGCATGCTCTTCACCACGGTATGGAATAAAAACTTCCACCCCACCAATCAGCACTACTCATAGACAGAGCTATGTGCAGATACTGAAGACTGAAAAATCTCCCCTGTATAAATGTATTTTACATTGTGATCCAGGGGCCAAGCTTGAGCATTACTCCAGACCAAAGCTGATCTCGATTTATTGAATTCACTGAAAACAGAAGGTATTTTGCTGTGCACAGTGAGAAATAACAAGAGAAATTCTTACACAACATGAGAACCAAGACCAGTGACAGAGAGCATCTGACATGTCTCTGGCTTGGTATCATCAGCAGGCGGATCAGCAAGTAATGCTGGATCTTGCTATGCCCGCATCACTGAATGAAACAAGTTAGAGAGGATCAAAGCTTCCGAGATGACAAATGAGCATCTCTGAAACGTAGACGGTTTGATTACAAACTACACAGTAAAGTACGAAGAAATGTGATCTATGATCAGCAGTTCGACTAAGATGCTACGTGCGCGTATATTTGCTAAGTATTCCATTAATCTCATCCAGGGACAAGTAATGTTTGAAGTTTCTCTAGAATTAGTGTTATTCGTGTTCGAGTGGTTACTGTCATCATTCACTTACAAGTTCTTGAGGCTCACAAGGTCCTTTAGAGCTCCGTCCTGGACATCAATTGGGTTATTAGATGTTTTATGTCTGGTCAGTATCCTGGTAAATAAACAATGTAAAATAACGAACATTTACTAATCCCTATCAGAATTTATGACGGAACAATTAATTAAAGATGACATGTGTTTATTTGTAAAGTCTAAACTCTGAACAAAAATATGCACATAGAAGTGGTCATGGATTGAGGTAGCCCTATTTTAACCACACTTCAATCACAAGATGCAGACCCCAATTATGAAAAAGAGAAGAACAATATCTTACAGGGTCTGTAGTTTCGTGAGTCCATCGAAGGCATTGTTATGTAGAATTTCTAGAGGAATATCCCAGAAACTCCTTAAAAACAAGCAAATAATATTAATTTACTACATATGTGTCGGGGTGGATCCAGAAATAAGGTGCCTTCACATGGCATCAATGTTTTTTCGCAGTCATAGGACATGGGGGGGGGGGGGGGGTAGATAATGGTGGCTCAAGGTGCTTAATCAGGGAGATGGATACTTTGGCCCCACCCAAGCCCCCTCCTAGATCCACATGTATTTCATTTCTGTAATAAAAGTAACATGTTTTTATTCAATGCAACAGTATTCACATAAAGATGAGTTTTGTGGTTTTGCAGACTCAACGCACGTAAAAATAATAATGCTGTTTATGCTTAATACTTTTGGTATTGAGAAGCAATTTTGAAAGGTCCCAGCATGGATACTTGAAACTAATCATTCTACAAGGCAATTGGTAAGTAGTAATTATAAGTGTTGCTTACGCTGCTTATTACATATCAAAATATTTGGTTAAACATTTCTTGCATTTTTAAACACCTGAGAGTTTTGAGGAAGATTATACCGGTACATTTTATTTTGAAAAACATATCCAGGTACAGTATAATGAAGCATGGTTCCACTTTCTGTAGTTATATGTATTACATGCAATGTGAGCGTATGCGCACCAGGGGTTGCCGCCAGTTTCCCAGTTTCCCTCGTGTGTGTGTTGCAATAAACGTATACCATGGTCCACAAGATCCATCGCTTCCTTTATCGATTATTTATTGATTATTTATACCTAATGCCACGCTACTGCACATTTTGGCCTCAATTTTTTTTGTGCTTGACCACAATTGAATTTTAAAAATTGAAGCAAAATTTTTTTCTTCATATTTTCATATCATATTGTTGGTCTTTAAAAGGTTAAATAAGCTGAATTCTGATATTCTGATATTTAATGTATCAAATGATAACAGATCCATTTTGACTTGTACCGAGAGGGCCTAGTACACAACTTCTCATTTTTCATGGCACTAATAGAGGAAATTGGTTTTGTAATTGTTAATTAATTATTAACCCCATAGGGATGGTGCTTTGTTTCATTCTCGTTGCCAGGGGAGGGGGATAGTGCCCCCATATTTTCTCTGATTGTCAGCCAATGTTCATGATACCTTGCAATCTACAAATTGACCTAACATTATTTCCCGTATGACATCATTTGGGGGAAATACTCACTTGAAAAAAAAATTTCAAAAACATTATTTCTTCTATTCATTTAACTGAATATTTATCAGTTAGTCTTCAGCTTGGCACAGATACAGCAGGTACTGTATGTTTACGGCAGGTATATTATAAGTGGCATAGTGCCATATGTGGCAGCATGTGCATCTAGACCTCTCTTGATTTGACCGATTTTCTTCGGGAAGGCCCGTCTTCAACTAAACCAGGCTTTTGACAGAGTTACATTACTGAGTCACAGCTCACATTGGAATGAGTCTTGAGGATATCAAGATTTTGCTTTCCAATGAATTTAGCAAGATATCTTCCATCTTTTTTGGTTGTCAGTATGCTCAGTCCACAGAACATGGAACACACTCTTCCTTGTGCTACAACAAAGGGACACTCATTGTTGTCATCACTTTGTTCCTTTGTGCTTGGGTACCGTAGTGAATCTGCCAATTCAACTAAATAGGTATCATTACTCTTCTCTGTGGTCCAGCTTGTTGGCATTCATCTGATTATTCTGCCAATTGTTATGGACTTAAACAGCAATCAACTGGTTATGGCACCTCAAAATCAAGACAACTTGCTGGCACACTGCTGTACACCAAACAAGGGGTATGCCAAAACAACTTAAAAATCAATCCTATACTGGATCATTCAAGTCAGTCAACTTCCTACTATTAAAAATAATCTTCTTGGTGAATAAGCTTCTTGGTAAAAGTGAACCTGCTCTTGGATCCCATCTACCACTCCAGATGCTACATGATTATTTAATCATTTAGCAACTTTACTTCGCTGACAAAACTACATCCATTTGCAATTGCCCAACCCAGTTAACAGAACTTCAACCATCAAATCCTACTGAGCTACTGAAGACCATCAAAGAAAGTCCTTGAAAGTCCTTCAAAGTCCTGTCCGCTTGGCATTCTCTCAACAAACATCTTGAAGCAATCTGTTGAAGTTCACCTTCCAATCATCCTCAATCTGGTTAACATGTCATTCCTCACTGGTACTTTTCCCATGGAAAGCAGTCATCGCTCCTATCCTTAAGAACCCAAGCCTTGATAAGGAATATTTGCCAAATTATCATCCAGTTTCCAACTTACCTTTTATTGGGAAAGCTCCTGAAATTATTAGCAAACAAGAGGCTTATGGACCACTTCAATATCAATAGTCTGCCTACAGTCTGCCTACAAAACACACGACAGCACCGAAAATGATGGTTCACCACTACCTATCTACTGCTTTGTGTGTCAACAAAGCATGCCTTCTTGTAATGTTATATGTCAGCTGCTTTTGACACTGACTAAATAGATCACCTTATCTGTGTCCTTGATAGGCAGTCTCACCGTCTACCATCATGACAGCTGACTCAAACTACATGACACAACAATACTTACCACACCCATCTGTAACAAATTGGTCAGTCAGGGTGCCTTTAATTACAGTGGCCCCCATCTATGGAACAAGCTCTCTCCAGAAATTCAGTCCGAGTCACCAACAAAATTCAAGAAACTTTTGAAGACAGAACTATTTAGAGCTTATTAATTTGCATTTGTTTCTTTGTCAAGCGCCTTGATCTAGTTTTGTTTAGGATATGTGCGTTTTATAAGAACCTCTTATTATTATTGACTTAAGTCAACAATAGAGGGTGCTCTTATCAAGACTGGGGGTAATTTTGAGCCAAACCTAAATTACTTACATTTTCACCCAACATTTTTAATAATGGTCAATAAAATCAAACAATCGAAATAGATTGTATATCAATCGGCAAACATGAACTTCCCACTTCATCTTTATTTGTTTGCCGTGAGATGTAACTTAAATCAAGAGAAATATGCGCTCGATGCGTGATTGAAATCGATGACGTGAATACTTACAAAGTTTGAAGACTTTGTAGACCATTAAATGTTCTTGGTGCAATTTCACTGATATTGTTGTTATCCAGAAATCTAACATGGGAAAACAGAGTTAAAACATTGTATTCAAGCAATTTATTTGTTTATTTTCACCTATGTTCTTTGATTTACTGAAAACAAACTTGATGAAACATTGTCATGGGGAAAAACGATCTGAAAATGCATCATGCCTGATTTTAAGGAAATAAAACTACAAATGAATCTTATAGATGAACAGACAATAGTTTATTGCATCAAATTAATCAACACAAATGTCCTTGTCCTACAGCCTTGTGCAGCTGAGAATTTGGATTAATGTTACATTTAATTTGGGAAAAATGAAGTATGGTTCCATCTTTTGGCCATAAACGTCTTTGTTCTTGACTCTGACAAATAAGTATGTTATTTGAAATATCTTTACAGGATCCAAGAAGCAGGAAGTATTGATGCTGGTGATTGTAGGCTAATGTTTGAAATGTTTCTGGAATAAAAAGTACACAACACTTAAGTGCATCATCATAAACAAAGGTTTGGTGGCATACAACCCTCCATTGATGTGTTAGAATGTGAGTTCGAATCCCAGCCGAGACCACGATACTTGTGTCCTTGTGCAAGACACTTAACTGTAATTGCTTCTCTTCGCCCAAAAATAAATGGGTACCTGTGAGGGTAGAGATAGTTATTGTGTTTGATTAGCCCTGTAGCACCAAAAAATGGTTGCATATATGGGCTGTATACTCCCCACGGAGTAGAGAAAGATTCTAGGAATGATATTGGCCCAATGACCAGGGGAAATAATATTGTGAGCACCTTGAGCACTCTTGGGTGGATATGTTGCCGGTTATAAATGTCTATTATTATGATTATACATTTAACAACTGACTTTTATTTAAATGTTGCCGATTACGTTTTTCAACCGGCAAACGTGAACTACAAATTAGTTTTGAATTTGTTTCACTTTACATCGTAAATTCAGTAAAAAAAGCTTCGGTGGCTTCATGCTGTGTGACTAAATCATGACATGAAAACTAACAAGTGAACTTTAGCAGACCAAACATTTCTGATGTAATGAACTGATATAGTTGTTGGAAAGCAAGCTCAGATTGGAAAACCAAGTAGCATTAAAACAAAATCATTAAATCTCGTACATTTGGTTATTTCCACCAATGTTCTTAGATTTTCCTGAAAACATAAACTACGCACTTCAATTAATCTGTTTTTAGTGAGAAGTAACTTCAGTCAAAATAAATTGTAGGCTCGATGGTGCATGATTGAAATTGATGACATGAATACTTACAACATTTGAAGACTTTGTAGACCATTAAATGTTCTTGGTGGAATTTTACTGATTTTATTGTTATCCAGCCGTCTAAGATGGGAAAACAAAAGAGCGTTAAAAGAAAATCATTAAAGCCTGTTAATGTTTATTTTCAACAATTTTCTTAGATTTTCCTGAAAACATAAGTTTGTGAAACATTTTCATGATATCAAACAAGTTGAAAATGTTCCTGCCTAATGTTCAATCATTTTATAAAATTAACTTTACAAATGAATCTAAATAGACAACAGTTGAGTGCATCGAGAAATAAAAGAGGGGAAAAATAAAACATTCGCTGTACTTTTTAGAAATTTTAAATTACAAGTGAATCACGATAGACAACACTTGGGTGCATCAAAAATACTCAAATTACAGTTGACCAAAATCTAACAGATCAGTGCTCAGATTGTGACCAGCCTAACCATGAAAACAGTGGGTACTGCATTCGAATCATGAAAACTTGAAATTCAATGAGATAGTGTAGATCATCAAATGTTCCTGGAGCAATTTCACTTATATTGTTGAACAGATAGCAAAACGAAGTATGGTGAAAAACATTGTAAAACAAAGTGGTAAATAAAGTAGCGTTCAAACAAAATCATTAAAGCCTGTTCATTTGGTAATTTTCACCAATGTTCTTAGATTTTCCTGAAAACATGACCTACAAACTTCATCTAATCCGTTTGCAGTGAGAAGTAAATTCAGCCAAGATAAATCGTAGACTCCATGCTGCGTGATTGATATTTATGACATGAATACTTACAATTCATTGAGATTTTGTAGACCATCAAATGTTCCTGGTGTAATATCATTGATTGTGTTGTTGGACAGCCATCTAAGATGGAAAACAAAGTAGTGTTCATGAAAGCATACCTTGTGAAACGCTGTCATGGTATCAAACAATCTGACAAATGATCATGTCCGAGGTTGATTGAATAATACACAACACTTAAGTGCATCGACATAAACAAAGGTTTGGTGGCATACTACCCTCCATTGACAAGTGTTTTTGTATAGTGTTGGTAAAGTTTTTAAAATTAAATTATCCAAAGGTTCTCATTAAATACAACAATTTGTAAAAGCATTTTTGTAATGTTACATCCATTATACTTTAAACAACTTGCTGTGTGACTAAATCATGCTATGAAAACTAACAAGTGTGCAATTTCACTGATGTTTTGCAGCGATCTTAGATTGGAAAACAAAGCAGCGTTAAAACAAAATCATTAAAGCCTGTTAATATGTTTATTTTCAACAATGTTCTTAGATTTTCCTGAAAACAGTTTTATGATATCAAACAATTTGAAAATGTTCCTGCCGAATACTCAATCATTTTATAAAATTAACTTTACAAATGAATGTTAACACACAAGTGCATTGAGAAATAAAAGAGGGGAAAAATAAAACGTTCACTGTACTTTTTAGAAATTTAAAATTACAAATGAATCATGATAGACAAGACTTGGGTGCATCAAAAATACTCAAATTACAATTGACCAAAATCTAACAGATCAGTGTTCAGATTGTGACCAGCCTAACCACGAAAACAGTGGGTACTGCGTTCGAAACATGAAAACTTACAAGGTGTGAAGACTTTGTAGACCATCAAAAGCAATTTCACTGATATTGTTGTTGAACAGATATCTAATATGGGAAACAAAGAATAGTGAAAAACAATTTATTGAAACATAATTAAACGGGTAATATTCAAAAACATTTTAAGATTTCAGTTCATGAAAGCATACTTAAATCTAAGTGATTTGTCAAATACATTAATTATTCTGCAAGCATTATATAGCAACTACAATCAAAACAATGAATACATAATTTCGATAGACAACACTGGATGTGCATCGATATAAAAAACAGTTCGGTGGAATGCTCTATTTACAAGTGTTATTGTATGGGACATGTTATTTATTATTTGAAAAAAAAATTTGTGCAAATTTTGATTTTGACAATGCACACAACTAAATCTATTTCAATCAGCAAAAATGAACTATGCACTTCATATCTAATGTTTGTATGCAGTCACAAGTAACTTCAGTCAAGATAAATCGTAAGCTCCACGCTGTGCGAGTGATATATTTGACATGAATACTTTTGCAGACCATCAAATGTTCCTGGTGTAATATGACTGATTGTGTTGATGTGAAGCTATAAGATGGAAAACAAAGTAGTGTTAAAACAAAATCATTAGAGTCCATTCATTTTGTTATTTTCACCAATGTTCTTAGGTTTCCTGAACTTCACTCTCTGAAACGTAATGGTTATCAGACAATCTTAAAATGTATCATGCCCAAGTGTTGTGCCAAAATCATCACCAGTAAACTTATATAGCGCCCTCTCTTGACTTAGTTGCACAAGGCCGACAGGACCGTGGTAGAATAAAGTTTTTCAACCTCCATAAATCTCTCTCTCTCTCGCGAAGTAAAAACCACCAAAGTTTTGTTTTAGATAAACACCGTTTCACCAATTGAAAGTTTGGAGATAAGCACCGCATCATGGACAGCATGGTGTCAAAAGGCAGTTGAATGGTCTGACATCAAACCAGAAGACAAAGATGATCGATCGAGCTTCATCGATATGCTGTTTTTATCACAGAGCTGCATAACCTGGCAAAGGATCTCACAATGGAACAAGAGATCAATCATTCTCAGAATATTAGAATGATCACATCAAAATTGCTATACAAGCCGAGAGATAGATGGAGGAATTTGGCTGATGACATTCAAGAAGAGAAGAGAAATGTCATTTTTGATGATGATGTTACAAACAAGCACGCATTGCATTTAATCCAATCTATGGAGACATAGTTAAAGCAAGTGACAAAGGAAAAGGAAATAATATCAAGTCAATCCCAAGAAGTACTAAAACACTACCAAGTACAAGTTTCTACACAGCTGTGAGTAGTGACGACATCTTAGTTAGTTTGACGTACCACAAGATCCAGAAGTAAGAGTTGTTCTTGCAAGTACTCTTAAGCCAATTGACACTGAGAGAAGTGCTCTTGACAAAGTAATTCAGCATTACTCAGACTGGTTCAGGCTGAAGAAGATTTGAAAGATAGATGAAGGTGAAGATTTGCAGGGTGCGCAAACTCTGAAGGAACTGCAAAATTTTGCAACATGCACAACATATGCCGATGAAATTAGAATGGTAGAAGTCAAGGGTGACGGAGGTGGAGTTAGGAGTAGGCAATCAAATTCCAAATGTGTCAGGAAAACCAGTTCCATCTACAAAGTAGACCCAGTTCTCAAAGATGGTCTGTTACAAGTAGGAGAAAGATTAAGCAGAGCCTTGCTACCAGATGATGCTAAGCATCCCATTATCCTCCCTAAAGTTAGTCATGTTTCAACTTTGATTTTGAGGCATGTTCACGAGATGTCTGGGCATAGCAGAAGGAACCATGTACTAATTGCAAGCTTTCAACAGAAGTACTGGATACCAGGTACAAACTCGGCAGTTAGAAAACAGAAGGCCAGAGCAATGGAACAGAAGATGGCTGACCTGCCTTCTGATAGGCTCAGACCTGATGAGCCTACTCTACTCTGTGAAGTAGAAAGTATCATCAATAGTAGACCCATCACAAAGGTTTCTGATGATGTGAACAACTTGGAAGCATTGACCCCAAATGGTCAGTGAAAACAGATCCATTAGCTATACGAAAGCTATTAGGACTACTCTTACCATGCTGACTGTTAACAAATGACCAGAAACGTTTTGGAGAGGATGAGCAGTTCTGAGATAGGTCCTTTATGAAGTTTGCATAAGATTGAGCAGTGAGATATTTAACCTTATTATGAATTGATTTATATTTAGTCCACAGAAAGTTGTTTGTAGGATTTCTTCTAGCTGCATTATATGCGCGATGTTTCTTTCTGCTGAGAATAACAATTTCATTAGTGATCCAAGGTTTACGTTTTTTACCATTTTGCCGTCCTATAGGAACTACATCTTTGACTACTGTAAATAGTAAATCTTTAAAATTAACCCAAGCATCATTAATGTTAAACTCCGGACAAAAGCATATATCCCATGGAGTTCTATATAGGAACATCTGCCAAGTTATATTGAACATCAGTAAAATGCATTTCAGTGAACTAGACAGCATTTGGTAAACTAGAATCATCCAAGTCCATAGCATGTGAAATTTAGCAAGTGTAGTGTTTTGTTTTTGTATTTCTTCTTGTCGGATCAAAAGTTAAAATTTGACAGCACAATCAGACATTCAGTGTAATTACATAACTCCAGAATGGCCTTCCTTAGAAATAGTCACTGTAGATTTTGTCCTTTTCTTACCACAAGGCAGTACAAATATGAAAGATACTTTGCTGTGATTGCCTAAGTTTTTAAGTGAAGATTGGAGACGGAAGTTTTCCTCATTAAATGAGTCATGAAATGCCCATAAGAAAAGAAAGATTTACTAGCTCAAAAAAATAAATAAATAAAAAATTACAGGACCAACTAAAATAATTTTACAAGAAATAAAATAGGATTAATATTCTGCCTCTCGCCACAAGTTACATTGTAGGCACCCAGGGGAAAGCAATTTCCGTCAGTCAACTAAAGGCAACGTTATAATAAATTCATACAATAAGCAGTAGCAGAGCTAGACAGAATAATTGAAGAGTTTCTAGCTACGACTGAAACTATAGTCAAGGGTACTGAACCTTAGGACAAAAAAGTGTTAGGGGATAGGCATGGTAAATATCGACACAAGACAAGTAATAAAATAAAATAGTACTTTCACAGCACAGTACTGATGAGGAGGTGGATGGTGCAATTTAGAATAAGACAAAATACTCCCCGAATAAAATAAATAATTCCAAAATGGGCCACCTGTTAAGAATTTGTCTTAAGATATTGGCTGCTGACATGCCAGAAAATTCCAGAATTGTTTTGTTTCCGAGTTGAGATTTTATTGTGAACCACACACAGTTGTGTTGTAACAAAATTGAAGATGTTTGTGTTTCAAACAATTTAAGAAGATGTAAACCACTACCAGTAAAGAAGATTTGGTGGCTTCATGCTGTGTGACTAAATCATGACATTAAAACTACCAGGTAAGTGAGCTTTTGTAGACCATCAAATGTTCCTAGTGTAATGAACTGATCTTGTTCTTGGAGCAATTTCACTGATTTTAATTTTGGACATGAACCTTAGATTGGAAAACAAAGTAGCATTCAAACAAAATCATTAAAGCTCATTCATTTGGTCATTTTCAACAATGTTCTTAGATTTTTCGTTAAGAAAACATAGTCTGTGAAACGTTTTCATGGTATCAAACAAGTTGAAAATATTCCTGCCTAATGTTCAATCATTTTATAAAATTAACTTTACAAATGAATCTCAATAGACAACAGTTCAGTGCATCGAGAAATAAATGAGAAAAAAAGTAAAACGTTCACTGTACTTTTAGAAATTTAAAATTACAAGTGAATCATGATAGACAAGACTTGGGTGCATCAAAAATACTCAAATTACAGTTGGTCAAAATCTAACAGATCAGTGTTCAGATTATGACCAGCCTAAACACGAAAACAGTGGGTTCTGCCTTTGAAACATGAAAACTTACAATTCGATGAGATTGGGTAGACCATCAAATGTTTCCAGAGCAATTTCACCAATTTTGTTGGCAAAACAAAGTATGGTGAAAAAACATTGTATTGAAACATAAATAAATTGGTAATAACGTGAATTAACGTTACATACCAGAAGATAGGCACACACATTTAAGTTGAATAACCGTTATGCTAAAATTGTGTTTCATCAGAATAAGGAAAAATGGATGAATTTGAGAAGGAGATTGTAACATATGCAGAAGGTGGCATCCAACAGTGCTACACAGAGAGTGGAAAGACAAATCTGCCCTGCAAACTGACTCTAAGAAAAACACAGATGCTGGCAGTAATTCTCCCCATGAAGAAAGCGAGGTGAACGACAATGTTAAATGTGGTTTGACAAACTCTGCCAATCACAGTACATCTGCAGAATGCCTCCCAGGAGTAGTACCAGTTATCTTGAGGTGACAGAGGACAGGCATACAGACCTTCATGGACTCTGGCAGTAATGCTGTATTTTGTGTTGATGCAGTGGTGAATAGGCTAAAGGAGAAAGGAAAAGCCATCAACATACAATTAGTGCAAACTTTGACTGACGAGAAGGTTGTGAAGGGTCATGTTTTGAGAGACTTAGAGATTATGGACGTACAGACTCACAGTCATCAACCTTCCAGAGGTTTATACCCAGGCACAAATACCAATGGCTACAGAGGACATCATCACCAATGATGACTTAAAGAAATTACCATATCTACATTGTGTTGAGTTACCATCCATAGATGCTGAAGTGGGACTGTTAATTGGAAACCAAAAGAAGCAGAACCACTTGAAGTTATTAACAGTGAGAATGCTGGCCCTTTTGCTTGTCCATCAGTCCTTGGTTGGCAGGTTTATGGGTCAACAAAGAATCAAGATCAAAAGAGAGTCATCTCCCACAGAGCGAAAGTTAAGGCCAGAGATGACATTGATGAAAAGTTAGAGAAACTTTTCAACCAAGACTTCAATGACTTCTATGAGTCATAGACGATAAGCTAGAGAAATCAAAAGAACATTTGCTTTTCACCAAGGTGGAAAATTTTATCAGAGTTGTTGATGGGCATTTTGAGATTGCGCTCCCACTGAGACACGATGAAGTTAAGATGCCGAATAAAAGAACACAAGCAGAGCAGAGAGCAGCCCATTTATAAAGGAAATTTCTGAGACAGCCACAACTCCAGAGTGAATACACAGACTACATGGAGTCCAGGGCTACATGGAGAAAGTTTCTAAGGGAGAGACAGAGAGGGATGATAGTAAATTGTGATATATTCCTCATCATGGTGTAATGCACCCACAGAAAAACAAATCAAGGGTGGTGTATGACTGCACAGCCAACTACAAAAGGTGTCTCCCTCAATAAACAGTTGTTGCAGAGGCCAGACTTAACCAACAGAGTAGTTGGTGTGTTAACTAGATTTAGGCGGGACAAGGTTGCCCTTATGGCTGATATTGAAGACATGTTTTCCCAAGACATTGTGCCAAGAGAGGACAGAGACCTACTGAGGTGGCAAGATGGTGATGTGAAAGAACCATTGACAGAATACTGCATGAAAGTGCATGTTTTCGGTGCAGTTTCCTCTCCTTCATGTGTGAATTACGCTCTGAAAAGAACAGCAGATGACCAAGCAGAAAACTTTGGCCTTGAAATAACACACATAATTTATAGTAACATCTACTCATGGTTTGACTAAATATGTAGAAGAGGAGGATTCCATCTTACCAAGTGGGTGAGTAACCAAAGGAAAGTTTTAGAAAACATTCCAGAAAATGAACTAGCAAAGTGTGTCAAACATTTGAACACCGATGATGAGGTCACCCACTGAGAGAGCACTTGGCATGATGTGGTCCATTGAAAAGGATGAGTTTGGGTTCAGAATTGAGATGAAAGATAGACCACCAGCAAGAAGGGGTATTTTGTCTATAGTCAGCTCTATCTATGATCCTTTTGGATGTGTCTCTCCAGTAGTGCTCCCAGCTAAACAGTTACTTCAAGCCACGTGTTGGTTGAAGTTGGGATGGGACGAAGAAATTCCTCTGGATCTGAGAAGGAAGTGGCAGAGCTAGCAGATGGAACTACCAAGGCTACCAGAGTAAAAGATGGAAAGATGCATAAAACCAGAAGAATTTGAGGATGAGCAACTCGAGTCAGTCACCGTTCATCACTTTGCTGATGCCATTGAGTCAGGCTATGGTACTGTTTCGTATTTGATATTGGTGAATGATGTAGGAGAGATCAAGTAAATCACTAGTGGCCCCACTCAAGCAGGTGACGATTCCAAGAATGGAGCTGACAGCAGCAACAGTAGCAGTTTGAGTTGATCATATGATCAAAGGGGAGCTTGAAATTTAAGTGGATAACACCTACTTTTGGACTGACAGTATGTCTGTGCTATGGTATGTCAACAGCGGAACAACACACTTTAAGACATTTGTGGCTAACAGATTAGCAGTTATCCTTGATGGCTCCAACCAAACTCAGTGGTGTCACGTTGAGTCGGCACACAATCCTGCTGATGTTTGCTCTAGGGGGGGAGAAAAGTTGAACAGTTTCTTCAGATGAAAGAGTGGAAGGATGGCCCAGAGTTCTTACTTCAGCAGGAAGATAAATGGCCCTCAAGAGCAGAACTTAGTTTAACGCACCACAAGATCCAGAAGTAAAAAGAGTTGTTCTTGCAAGTACTCTTAAGCCAAATGACACAGAGAGAAGTGCTCTTGACTAAGTAATTCAGCATTACTCAGACTGGTTCAGGCTGAAGAAGGTAGTTTGCTGGATGTTAAGATTTGGAAGATGGATAAAGGTGAAGCACAAGTCGCACAAATCCCCACAAGATTTGCAGGGTGCACTTACTCTGAAGGAACTGTAAACTGCAGAGAAGAAATTTTTACGACATATGCTGTCAGGAAAACCATTTCCATCTACAGAGTGGACCCAGTTCTCAAAGATGACCTGTTACGAGTAGGAGGAAGATTGAGCAGAGCATCGCTACGGATGATGCTAAGCATCCCATTATCCTCCCTAAAGTTAGTCATGTTTCAACTTTGGTTTTGAGGCATGTTCACAAGATGTCTGGGCATAGACGAAGGAACCATGTACTTATAAGCTTTCAACAGAAGTACTGGATGCCAGGTACTGTCAGCAGTTAGACGGATAGTTGGAAAATGTCTGACATGCAGAAAACAGAGGACCAGATTAATTGAAAGGAAGATGGCTGACCTGCCTTCTGATAATAATAATAATAATAAAGATTTGTAGCGCGTACATATCCACCCTGCTGGGCGCTCAAGGCTCAAACCTGACGAGCATCTCTTCACCAGACTAGAAATGGACTATTTTATCTCAATTGAAGTAAAAAGAGGTCAAAGTATACTAAAACGGTATTGAGTTATCTTTACCCGTCTTGTTTCACGGCCAGTACACACTGAGAAAGCCAACTGTCTGGACACAGATTCACGTATTGATACAATTTGACGATTCATTGCTCGCAGAGGAAATGTTAAAGAGATGAAGTCGGACAATGGAACCAATCTTGTGGTTGCAGAAAAGGAACTCAGAAAGGAGATAGAAGGTTGGAATAAAGCCCTTTGCCTTGTTGCAAAGGAACATCCAGTGATTCACTGATTCCCTTTTCCAAACCCAATAGAAAGGTGCTTCTTTTATCATGACGGGCACCAGTGAAATATGCAACATAATGAACATATTCATGATCGAACAGCCAATGAGAAAAATAATAAAATAGCAATTATGCAAATCTATCCAATCACGACATGCGGAAATGGGCACGTGATACTGGGATCCTGAATTACAACCTCATGCACAATGCACACAGTCTGTATCTCAAAGCATGCATCTCAAAAAATACAATATATATACTGTAAATAGTACATAACCATGCACGTGAATATAGCATGTGCTAATTGAGCTGAAAGTTTCCCACGCTGCCAAAGTAATAACAAACAACCTGACGACCATTGGATTTTCACAATTTTGCAAGAAATAAAGAGGAACAACAGACATTCAAGAACTCAATGTATGTATTTTTCTATTGTCTGAAGCTTACAAAAGAGGCCAAAATTACTATCAAAGCACATGTTTTCTTACGTATAAACCACAGGAAAAATTCTTTGATTCACTGAAAACAACTTGATGAAATGTTGTCATGGTGACAAACAATCTGAAAATGTATCATGCCTGAAGTTTACTTTAAGTAAAGTTTGCGGTGACACCATGTTGAAATTCTCTTTTGAGTAGTAAATAGTTCCAAAAAGAGTTGGTTGGTTGTAACTCAACATTTTGATCAGTATCCTCAAATCATATTCAGGAGAAACAAAGTTTACTTTGTTTAGAAAATAAAACTACAAATGAATCTGAAAGATAAATAGACAATAATGTATTACATCAAATTAAAACATAAAATAATTTCCTTGTCCTTCAGCCATGTGTAACTGAGAGTTTTGATTAATGTTACATTTTATTTGGAAAAACATAACCAGGTACAGTATAATGAAGCATGCTGGTTCCACCTTTTGAACACAAATTTTACAAACGTTTGTTGTCCCACAGGCTTCCCATTGATACATTTTTTGATCGGCGCACATGAACTTCGCACTTCATCTATATTTGTTTGCCGTGAGATGTAACTTCAGTCAAGAGAAATTGGTTGCTCGATGCTGCGAGATTGAAATTGATGACATTAATACTTACAAGGTTTGAAGACTTTGTAGACCATCAAATGTTCCTGGTGCAATTTCACTGATTTTGTTGTCTTGCAGCGATCTTACATTGGAAAACAAAGTAGAGTTAAAACAAAATAATTAAAACCTGTTAATATGGTTATTTTCAACAATATTCTTAGATTTCCTGAAGAAAACGTTTTTATGTTATCAAACAAATTGACAATGCTTCGGGATGCAACATATAACAGAACAGTGTCCAGATTATGACCAGCCTAATCATGAAAACTTACAATTTGATGAGATTGTGTAGACCATCAAAAGTCCTGTTTGCAAGATTACTGATGTCGTTGTTGTACAGTAATCTAAGATGGGAAAACAAAGTGTGGTGACCAAGGTAACAGACTTCAGTTTGAAATAAAGAGCATTTCTTGGGTTTTAATTTAAGACCTGCTTCGGACAGTTGTCTAAAAACTTCACCTAAGCGGGTGACATGTTCTTCAAAGGATGGTGCAAAAATAAGAATATCATCTAAACAGACAAGACAAGTTTTCCAGTGGAGCCCACTTAAAACCAACTCCATCAGTCTTTCAAAGGTGCTAGGGGCATGATATTTACATTGTAATTCAAACAGGCCACTACCTGTAGTGAACGTTGTCTTTGACTTGTCCTAAGGGTCGATTTCAACCTGCCAGTAGCCACTTGCAAGATGAAAACAAGCTAGCAAGAGCATCGAGACTGTCATCTATTCGTGGCAATGGATACGCATCTTTGAGTGTTACTTCATTTAGTTTTCTATAATCTATACAAAAACATGTAGATCCATCCTTTTTAACCAACACCACTGGGCTTGCCCAAGGACTGGAAGATGGAGAAATAACACTTGCATCAATCACATCATCTACCTGTTTCTGTGCTTCATGTCTTTGGTGGTAAGGTAATCATTGCGCATGATTTGGCATTACCTGTGTTTATACTGTGATGTCACTTTTGTCTGTCCATGTTCACCAGATTTTGAAAAAATGTTGCTGTGTTCATGTAACAAATCTTTCAGTTTATGCTTCTGCTCTATGGTCAACTGCGCAGAACTACGCTCAAGCAGTTCCTCCACAGCTATGCCTAATGTATTATCTGAGCTGTGTGCTTGCTCATTTTCCACTGGATTTAGTTGAAAAAAAGCAATGTGTGTGCTTTTATGCAAGTGAAACACATAAGGCTTAGGTTGCACATTAAGGACACGTATTGGAATCAAGTTTTTGTGAGGGTTTGGCGAACACTCGTCCAACCAAAATACCATTGTCACTATCTGCAAATCTTCCTGAAGATTCTACTAATCCTGAAGTTACTTTACCACGCATGTGTAATTTACCAGGGACAATTGTCTCTTGGTTAGTAGGGATTACAACTGTCTCTGCAACTGAAATGTGACAACACATCTCAGTGGAAATCTCTGATTATTGGAACTGTTACTTTCCCAAACCTAATTTTGCATTGAGGAATGTCGAAAATTTGACCACAGCTTGTCAAGAAATCCAACCCCAAAATACCAGCATAGGCTATTTCTGCTACAAGGACTTTGTGACGTCTGCATAATCCACCAACTCTAATAGTCAACATAGCAAAACCCTCAACCTGTAAGGTACTACCTTCCGCATCAACTACTGAATAATTACCAGCATTACATGTATATAGTAACTACAATAGAAACATAATTTTGACAACACTGGATGTGCATTGATATAAAAAACTGTTCGATGGAATGCTACCCTCCATTTGCAAGTGTTATTGTATGGGACATGTTATTTATTATTTGAAAAAATAAATAAATAAATAAATGATTTGTACAAATATTGATTATGTGTCATAACAGACTAAAGTGACAATGCATAGACATAAATATATTTTGATCGGCAAAAATGAACTACGCACTTCTAATCTAATTTGTTTGCATGCAGTGAGAAGTAACTTCAGTCAAGATAAATCGTAGGCTCCATGCTGCGTGATTGATATTTATGACATGAATACTTACAATTTATTGAGATTTTGTAGACCATCAAATGTTCCTGGTGTAATATCACTGATTCTGTTGTTGTACAGCCATCTAAGATGGAAAACAAAGTAGTGTTAAAGTCCATTAATTTTGTTATTTTCACCAATGTTCTTAGGTTTTCCTGAACTTCACTCTCTGAAACATTGTAGTGGTATCAGACAATCTTAACATGTATCATGCCCAAGGTTCACATATTTGGCAAAAATAAAATCACAATAAATATAAATAGACAACAATTGAGTGCATTGAAATTTTAAAAAGTTTGTTGTCCTACAGGCCTCCCATTGACATGTGTTTTCCGATCGCCAGACATGAACTTCGCACTCTGTCAAATTTGTTGCCGAGAGATGTAACTTCAATCAAGAGAAATCAGTTGCTTGATGCTGCGTGATTGAAATTGATTACATGAATACTTACAAGGTTTGAAGACTTTGCAGACCATTAAATATTCCTGATGTAATTCCACTGATGTTGTTGGTGTCCAGCGATCTTAGATGGGAAAACAGAAGCATTAAAACAAAATCATTAAAGCCTGTTAATATGGTCATTTTCAACAATGTTCTTAGATTTTCTTTAAGAAATCGTTAGTTAGTGAAACGTTTTCATGGTGAGGATGATAAGTAAGACTAATTGCGGTGACACCATGTGGAATCTCAATTGAGTAGTAATTAGTTCTGAAAAGAACTGGAGGTACAACTCGACGTTTCGATCAGTATGCTCTGGTCGTCCTCAGACGTCCTCAGATCGTCCTCTATTTTTTAGAGCAGTATATCAGAGGGGAAGCAAATGCCATTGTGAAAAGCTGCATATATGGTGAGGATTCAGCACAAGCTCTCTCAAAGGCTAAACTTCTGCTGAAAAGGACGTTTGGAGATAAGCACTGCATCATGGACAGCATGGTGTCAAAGATTTGTGGTTTGACAAACTCTGCCAATCACAGTACATCTGCAGAATGCCTCCCAGGAGTAGTACCAGTTATCTTGAGGTGACAGAGGACAGGCATACAGACAAAGACATATGCCTTTATGGACTCTGGCAGTAATGCTGTATTTTGTGTTGATGCAGTGGTGAATAGGCTAAAGGAGAAAGGAAAAGCCATCAACATAGAATTAGTGCAAACTTTGACTGATGAGAAGGTTGTGAAGGGTCATGTTTTGAGAGACTTAGAGATTATGAACCTACAGACTCACAGTCATCAACCTTCCAGAGGTTTATACCCAGGCACAAATACCAATGGCTACAGAGGACATCACCACCAATGATGACTTAAAGAAATGACCATATCTACATCTTGTTGAGTTACCATCCATAGATGCTGAAGTGGGACTGTTGGAAATAATGTCCCAAAAGCAGCAGAACCACTTGAAGTTATCAACAGTGAGAATGGTGGCCCTTTTGCTTGTCCATCAGTCATTGGTTGGCAGGTTTGGGTCAACAAAGAATCAATATCAAAAGAGAGTCATCTCCCACAGAGTGAAAGTTAAGGCCAGAGATGACATTGATGAAAAGTTGGAGAAACTTTTCAACCAAGACTTCAATGACTTCTATGAGTCATAGACGATAAGCAAGGGGAATCAAAGATTTACTTTTCACCAAGAAGGTGGAAAATTTTGTTGATGGGCATTTTGAGATTGCACCCCACTGAGATGTGATGAAGTTAAGATGCCAAAGAAGATGCCAAAGAAGAGACCACAAGCAGAGCAGAGAGCAGCCCATTTACAAAAGAAATATCACAGACTACATGGAGTCCATGTTAAGCAAGGGATAATGGATAATTTTTTAAGAGAGAGAGACAAAGAGGGATAATGGTAGATTGTGATATCTTCCTCATCATGGTGTAATGCACCCACAGAAAAACATATCAAGGGTGGTGTATGACTGCACAGCCAACTACAAAAGGTGTCTCCCTCAATAAACAGTTGTTACAGGGGCCAGACTTAACCAACATCCTAGTTGGTGTGTTAACAAGATTTAGGCAGGACAAGGTTGCCCTCATGTCTGATATTGAAGGCATGTTTTTCCCAAGTCCTTGTGCCAAGAGAGGACAGAGACCTACTGAGGCTGTTTTGGTGGCAAGATGGTGACGTGATAGAACCATTGACAGACTACTGCATGAAAGTATTCGGTGCAGTTTCCTCTCATAAAACAGTTTCTTCAGATGAAAGAGTGGAAGGATGGCCCAGAGTTCTTATTTTAGCAGGAAGATAAATGGCCCTCAAGACCAGAACTTAGTTACTTTGATGCACCACAAGATCCCGAAGTAAAAAGAGTTGTTCTTGCAAGTACCCTTAAGCCAAATGACACAGAGAAGTGCTCTTGACAAAGTAATTCAGCATTACTCAGACTGGTTCAGACTGAAGAAGGCAGTTTGCTGGATATTAAGATTTGCAGGGCGCGCTTACTCTGAAGGAACTGTAAATTGCACAGAAGAAATTTTTACGACGTATGCAGATGAAATTAGAATGCTAGAAGTCAAGGGTGACGGAGGTGGAGTTAGGAGTAGGCAATCAAATTCCAAAGGTGTCAGGAAAACCAGTTCCATCTACAAAGTAGACCCAGTTCTCAAAGATGGTCTGTTACGAGTAGAAGGAAGATTGAGCAGAGCCTCGCTACCAGATGATGCTGGAAAGTATCATCAACACTAGACCTATCACAAAGGTTTCTGATGATGCGAGCGACTTGGAAGCATTGAGCCCAATTTATTGAGATTTTGTAGACCATCAAATGTTCCTGGTGTAATATCACTGATTCTGTTGTTGTACAGCCATCTAAGATGGAAAACAAAGTAGTGTTAAAGTCCATTAATTTTGTTATTTTCACCAATGTTCTTAGGTTTTCCTGAACTTCACTCTGAAACATTGTAGTGGTATCAGACAATCTTAACATGTATCATGCCCAAGGTTCACATATTTGGCAAAAATAAAATCACAATAAATATAAATAGACAACAATTGAGTGCATTGAAATTTTAAAAAGTTTGTTGTCCTACAGGCCTCCCATTGACATGTGTTTTCCGATCGCCAGACATGAACCGCACTCTGTCAAATTTGTTGCCGAGAGATGTAACTTCAATCAAGAGAAATCAGTTGCTTGATGCTGCGTGATTGAAATTGATTACATGAATACTTACAAGGTTTGAAGACTTTGCAGACCATTAAATATTCCTGATGTAATTCCACTGATGTTGTTGGTGTCCAGCGATCTTAGATGGGAAAACAGAAGCATTAAAACAAAATCATTAAAGCCTGTTAATATGGTCATTTTCAACAATGTTCTTAGATTTTCTTTAAGAAATCGTTAGTTAGTGAAACGTTTTCATGGTGAGGATGATAAGTAAGACTAATTGCGGTGACACCATGTGGAATCTCAATTGAGTAGTAATTAGTTCTGAAAAGAACTGGAGGTACAACTCGACGTTTCGATCAGTATGCTCTGGTCGTCCTCAGACGTCCTCAGATCGTCCTCTATTTTTTAGAGCAGTATATCAGAGGGGAAGCAAATGCCATTGTGAAAAGCTGCATATATGGTGAGGATTCAGCACAAGCTCTCTCAAAGGCTAAACTTCTGCTGAATCGGACGTTTGGAGATAAGCACTGCATCATGGACAGCATGGTGTCAAAGATTTGTGGTTTGACAAACTCTGCCAATCACAGTACATCTGCAGAATGCCTCCCAGGAGTAGTACCAGTTATCTTGAGGTGACAGAGGACAGGCATACAGACAAAGACATATGCCTTTATGGACTCTGGCAGTAATGCTGTATTTTGTGTTGATGCAGTGGTGAATAGGCTAAAGGAGAAAGGAAAAGCCATCAACATAGAATTAGTGCAAACTTTGACTGATGAGAAGGTTGTGAAGGGTCATGTTTTGAGAGACTTAGAGATTATGAACCTACAGACTCACAGTCATCAACCTTCCAGAGGTTTATACCCAGGCACAAATACCAATGGCTACAGAGGACATCACCACCAATGATGACTTAAAGAAATGACCATATCTACATCTTGTTGAGTTACCATCCATAGATGCTGAAGTGGGACTGTTGGAAATAATGTCCCAAAAGCAGCAGAACCACTTGAAGTTATCAACAGTGAGAATGGTGGCCCTTTTGCTTGTCCATCAGTCATTGGTTGGCAGGTTTGGGTCAACAAAGAATCAATATCAAAAGAGAGTCATCTCCCACAGGGTGAAAGTTAAGGCCAGAGATGACATTGATGAAAAGTTGGAGAAACTTTTCAACCAAGACTTCAATGACTTCTATGAGTCATAGACGATAAGCAAGGGAAATCAAAAGATTTACTTTTCACCAAGAAGGTGGAAAATTTTGTTGATGGGCATTTTGAGATTGCACTCCCACTGAGATGTGATGAAGTTAAGATGCCAAAGAAGATGCCAAAGAAGAGACCACAAGCAGAGCAGAGAGCAGCCCATTTACAAAAGAAATATCACAGACTACATGGAGTCCATGTTAAGCAAGGGATAATGGATAATTTTTTAAGAGAGAGAGACAAAGAGGGATAATGGTAGATTGTGATATCTTCCTCATCATGGTGTAATGCACCCACAGAAAAACATATCAAGGGTGGTGTATGACTGCACAGCCAACTACAAAAGGTGTCTCCTCAATAAACAGTTGTTACAGGGTAGACTTAACCAACATCCTAGTTGGTGTGTTAACAAGATTTAGGCAGGACAAGGTTGCCCTCATGTCTGATATTGAAGGCATGTTTTTCCCAAGTCCTTGTGCCAAGAGAGGACAGAGACCTACTGAGGCTGTTTTGGTGGCAAGATGGTGACGTGATAGAACCATTGACAGACTACTGCATGAAAGTATTCGGTGCAGTTTCCTCTCATAAAACAGTTTCTTCAGATGAAAGAGTGGAAGGATGGCCCAGAGTTCTTATTTTAGCAGGAAGATAAATGGCCCTCAAGACCAGAACTTAGTTACTTTGATGCACCACAAGATCCCGAAGTAAAAAGAGTTGTTCTTGCAAGTACCCTTAAGCCAAATGACACAGAGAAGTGCTCTTGACAAAGTAATTCAGCATTACTCAGACTGGTTCAGACTGAAGAAGGCAGTTTGCTGGATGTTAAGATTTGCAGGGCGCGCTTACTCTGAAGGAACTGTAAATTGCACAGAAGAAATTTTTACGACGTATGCAGATGAAATTAGAATGCTAGAAGTCAAGGGTGACGGAGGTGGAGTTAGGAGTAGGCAATCAAATTCCAAAGGTGTCAGGAAAACCAGTTCCATCTACAAAGTAGACCCAGTTCTCAAAGATGGTCTGTTACGAGTAGAAGGAAGATTGAGCAGAGCCTCGCTACCAGATGATGCTGGAAAGTATCATCAACACTAGACCTATCACAAAGGTTTCTGATGATGCGAACGACTTGGAAGCATTGAGCCCAATTTATTGAGATTTTGTAGACCATCAAATGTTCCTGGTGTAATATCACTGATTCTGTTGTTGTACAGCCATCTAAGATGGAAAACAAAGTAGTGTTAAAGTCCATTAATTTTGTTATTTTCACCAATGTTCTTAGGTTTTCCTGAACTTCACTCTCTGAAACATTGTAGTGGTATCAGACAATCTTAACATGTATCATGCCCAAGGTTCACATATTTGGCAAAAATAAAATCACAATAAATATAAATAGACAACAATTGAGTGCATTGAAATTTTAAAAAGTTTGTTGTCCTACAGGCCTCCCATTGACATGTGTTTTCCGATCGCCAGACATGAACTTCGCACTCTGTCAAATTTGTTGCCGAGAGATGTAACTTCAATCAAGAGAAATCAGTTGCTTGATGCTGCGTGATTGAAATTGATTACATGAATACTTACAAGGTTTGAAGACTTTGCAGACCATTAAATATTCCTGATGTAATTCCACTGATGTTGTTGGTGTCCAGCGATCTTAGATGGGAAAACAGAAGCATTAAAACAAAATCATTAAAGCCTGTTAATATGGTCATTTTCAACAATGTTCTTAGATTTTCTTTAAGAAATCGTTAGTTAGTGAAACGTTTTCATGGTGTCTGTCAGAATCGCTGTGGATTTTCCCGTTTTATAACAAAAGTTTTTGTGCCTTTCAGAGAAGTGTTAGACTCTGTCAAGTCTATTTGTCTGTTCGTCCAGCATTTCGGCTTTGTCCGTATCTAATATGCATATCCTTTATATTTATAGCCGTGGTTCAGCAGTTCTTTTTATATACATTAATAAGGACTTGCGTAATTTTGTGTTCAACACGATATGGTTGAGTGAGTGAGGGAGAAATGTAGCGGGAATTTTGAAATAGGACAGAAGCTTGAAGACCGATGACCAAGATGCCGGGCAGCATTTGCTGCGCGTTTGTATAGGCAATTTTGCCCATACATTTTCCGGTTGCTTCTGCGATCATCTAGCTGATGATGAACCGTAAGTTGAAGTTTTATATTATATTATCCCGTTCTTGATTGCTTAGATTTGCAATACATGTGTATTTTACAGGGCCTCGCCCTTATTGCTCGATACATTTAATTCACCAAAAGATTTTCTCTAGCCGTAGACTCTAGGTCATTATTTTACGTAGAATGAGATTTTGAAAATTCTCTTTACGGATCTTTAGTCATGTTATTAAATGCATTAAATTGTTTAATCTGGAAATGGGACATTTTCATTTTATAGACGGCTTTTATGGGGCGGATGTTTAATGAGTTGCCGGGAGGCGATACATTTAGCCACTACCGTTGAAGGGCGCTATTTGCCACACAGTAGTCGGGCGACACCCCCAAGAAATCGGCCTCGTGTATAGTAACGGGAGTTACTTGGGCGTTTTTTCTACAGTCAGGATTTCAGACGTTGTGGAGGTAACATAATCAGATTTCAGCAGCCGGATTCTTTCGCGATTTTCATAAGGAACATTTTTAAAGACTGCAGTGTGTGCCGCTCTACTAGAAGTAAGCGACTTTTTTGTCCTAGATCACGCGGACCTCAGTGTTCGACACTGGCATTTTGAGGGGTGATGTAATTATTTCACCTGCTTTATTATAACGCATTTCACGTAGTTTATCTGTATTGTGTTTTTCTATTAGTTAACCTTGAACTCTTTTGCGTAACTTTTGCTGGAGTTGTCAATATTTTGTGGGATTGGTGGATTAGTGAATCCCTGCTCAATAATTTAAACATTTACTCACTTGTGAGCCACAAGTCTTATTAAGACCGCCTTTCCCCCAATCAGTTTATATTGTGAAAGTTGTAGCCATTAATTTGTGTGTAGTAATGTTAATCAGTGCGTGTCCACACACTCGTACTCGTTATTTCTATAACGTTGAATATTCAATATATTTGTAGAGTTGGAATTTTGTAAATCAGGTGCTCTGTTAATTATACAATTCTACATAATCAAAGAATAAGAGAATTTTACACCTATTTTTGTATCTCTGTATTTTTGTATAAACTGTGTCATTTCTGGAAAGATATATATCCCAGTAGGTTTACACCTGAGCCACATGTAAGGACTTACAAATAGATACTGGTGGTTGCACCCTAGATAAGGTAGTAGTAATTTATCTATTTATTAAATAATATTCTGTGGTTACTTAAGGGTGGTGACCAGGTCCACAATTGTAATCTGGAAAAGACCCCGACTGCTGTTATTGTCATGTATATAGTTGTATTTAGGTTTTCATATTTTTCTGTATTAAATTTATTTGTAAATTTAAGATCAGACTTCCTGTGTATGTTATTTTGTCTTCTTCGTGGGTAGGCAAACAGCTCAACAACATTTTTAGATCACTGCGTTCTAGGTCCGCGCGTGACAGTGTCAAACAAGTTGAAAATATTCTTGCCTAATGTTCAATCATTTTATAAAATTAAATTTACAAATGCATCTCAATAGACAACAGTTCAGTGCATCGGGAAATAAATGAGGTAAAAAAATAAAACAGTGAATCATGATAGACAACACTTGGGTGCATCAAAAATACTCAAATTACAGGTGGTCAAAATCTAACAGATCAGTGTTCAGATTATGACCAGCCTAACTATGTGTGACAGTACGAATTGTGACGGTACTGAAGTTCTTTTTGTATGTTTATTTAATACCAATAAAAAAAGGTTAGCACATTGACTATAGAAAAGAGAAAAGAAACACTCATAATCAATGATTAAATAATTAATAAGTCCTTAATCTACATGCTAAGAAAAGTAATAAATTATGTAATAAAGAAACACCAAATTCTTAGATAAAGAAAATGTATAAGGCTCCTCAGTAGCTATAACAAAAACATAAAGATAAACCTGGTTTAAGTTCCTTCTGGCTATAAGCCTAGTCACTTTATGTTTATAGAGTATTATGTATAAAACAACTTAGCTTTAAAACACAAAACCTAGTGTCCAGCCTTGCAATAATAAAGTAATTGATGTAAAGTCTCCATGCAGACCATGGGCAGACCCAGTGCCTTAAACCACTAAATTAACTGTCCTCACTGGAAACTTTAAGTAAACAGTCAGTACCCAGGCTGGGCAATAAAACTGTGATTATTTATCAATTGCTGGAGATTACTCTGCAAAGCATGCACAGTGGCAATACTATATCGATAATACAATGCTGTACAATGTACACAACCACTACATGTATTACACTCAGCATAGCCCAAGGCTATATCCTATTGTAGCTGGCAAACCCATTAACATTCCACAATAGGGTGATGAAGTCTGACCACCACATGTATATGTATACCATGGGGGTACTGATTTGGTAAACACTTGTACACAATGCTTGAAAGAACTAAATAAAAGTATCAATGAAATTATTAAAAATACTAGTCTTCTAACTAATAATACTAAGTAATATGAAATATCAAACAATTAATAAAAAGCAGTGTTCTTAAGTCACTTAATTCAAACTGATTTAAAGCAACTTAAAGCAAACAAATTAAATCTTATTAAAAGAAAAAGAAAAGTAAATCCAGTCCAAAAGTAACTTGTAACCTGTACTACACTGGTAGTTTGTGAATATGCAAATGTTTACTGATTCCATTGTTGAAAATTACCATCAGAGAAAAGGGTCTTAAATGATGGGAAAATGAGTGTATTGTACCTCCTATAAAACATAATCAGTGGTGTCAAATACACTGCTGATGAGCAGTAAACATATTTTAAGTACTTATGAAAATTAACTAAATAGGTAGAATAATATAACAATGTAAAATGAATCAGGTACTCACCCCTTGCAATAACTCACTGGGCTTGCTTAACTGATGGTGTAATCATGAACATATTGAGGAACTGGATAGAGAGAACTGTGATAGTGAACTCACCCATGTGAGTGCTGGGTGGTAAGTGTACAATTGCAAAAATGTACCCATGCCTAGTGCACAGTGGTGATGGGAACAACAGTGCCTTCAGGGTGGTCAGTTTGTTTACACATGGGACCTAATCTCTCTCTCTCTATACTTAAAGGGGCAGTTGCTCCATGTAAACTAATAAAAAATGTATAGAAAATAATTAAGCAAATTATGAACTAAAAATATCTGTCACATTTCTCCACTGCTTGTGTGTTGGGTTCCACACCAACTTCATAGGGCCAAATAGGCATACATGTTCTATTTGGGTGAACACACCAAAATATCCATAACCGTGCAGTGAATCCAATAAAAATACTGATATGAGTAACCTGAAAAGTTATCCATATAATTAAAACAAATTATTTAATACTCTCTAATAAGGATGCTGGTGGGATGCAAGCCACCCTGCTTGTAGCCTTCCTCCAAGTTGATCAGCTAACATCTGTCCCATCCCTGTTATGGCTTGACTGAACTGGGTAAAGTCCGGTTGAGAGGGTGTCTTGCAAGCTTCGGTGCGGTTACTGACTGTAGACTCTGGCAGATGATGCAGATTTGAATGTCGGCCAGCGGTTGTTCGTGTGGACCTTCTGGATTGTTGCACTTCTGGATCACCAAGGGATACAGTAGGGTCAGGTGTCTCCACTGCTTCGCAAGAAGCATGGGGTAACATTGGCAGTAAATCCTCTTGCTCAATATGGGTAGGTGAACCAGGTTGTAGAGTCTCCACTGATCTTTCCGTGCCCTGCAGATGTACTGATGCAGTTGGGCTCACAACTGGATGTGACGGGGATAGCGGTGGGGGCTCCACTGCTATATGGCTGTTGTGTGGTTGAACCAATGGGATTGGTTCAGCAACTGAAGATGGAGATAGCGGTGGGGGCTCCACTGCTATATTGCTATTGTGTGGTTGAACCAATGGGGTTGGTTCAGCAACTGAAGATAGATATAGCGGTGGGGTCTTCGTAGAACATTCGGTTTTGGGCTTACTGCTCTGGTACATCCGCTCAGCAGAGCCAATATCAACTATTATTGTCATTCCTTGAAATGGAGGGGAGTCTTTGTCTTGGTCATTTGGCACTCCTGTGGCTGGTGACTGGTCTTCATCAATAGCTAAGGGCGGAGTAGTCTCGGGGGTCTCATTCCTAATTGCTGGGACGATCTCTGAAGGAGTTTCAGTCCATGGAACTTCCTCCCTTGTATCTAGCAATTCTGTCCTTGTCATTCGCTTTGTTGGTCCAGTACCATCAGCTGGTTGTACCTCATATACGTTTGTCTGTGGCCGTGCAATCACTTTATAGGGCACTGCTTGCCAGTAGTCTCCAATTTTATTCCTCCTGGAAGGTGATTCCGTAGGAGAACTCGAGTACCTAGGGCAATTCCCTTGTCATTGGTGCTGATGTTGCTCTTCTCGCATCTATTTGTACTCTTCTTCTGCATGCTCCTCGAGGCAAGTTCTGCTGCTTCTCTTAATTTGCGTTGGTGAGATTCCACCCATGGTGCTAGCTGGGCTGTCCCTCTGTTAGCATTCTCACCACTCCCTAGCAAAAGGTCAATTGGCAGCATTGGCTCCCGTCCCAGGAATACATAGAAGGGGGAAAGACCAGTTGAAGAATGTGGGGTACAATTGTACATGAAGGTCAGTTCCTGTAGGTGCTCAGGCCAGCGCTTCTTCTTATCGGGAGGCAGAGTGCGAAGCAGGTTATGCAGTGTTCGATTGAACCTCTCACACTGACCATTCCCCTGCGGGTGGTAGGCTGTAGTTCTGCTCTTAGAGATTCCATACACTGAACACAATTCCTTGACAATCTGGGATTCAAAATTCCTTCCCTGGTCGCTATGGATGCGGCGTGGAACTCCATACTTCTGGAACCACTCCCGAATTAGGATCTTTGCTACCGTTGTGGCCTTTTGGTCTCGACATGGGAATGCCTGTGTGAACTTACTGAAAACATCTGTCATGACTAGTATGTTCTCTCGCCCGTCCGATGCCTTCTCCAGTAGGGTAAAATCAATAGCAAGGATGTCAAGGGGTCGTTCTGCGAGGATGCTGCCCATGGAGGGCCTAACACCTGGAGTTGGTGCCTTGGAAACGGTGCACCTTTCGCACTTCTTGCACCACTTGTCTACATCTCCATCCATCCCTGGCCAGTAGCATCTCTTCTGCAGAAGTGCAATGGTGCGATCGCGTCCTTGATGGCCCGCTTGGTTATGGAGGGCATCCATAATTGTTGGCTGCAGTTCTGTTGGTAGCAAGAGTTGGTGGAAATCACCCTCAACTGGGTCATGAGATTTGATGTAGAGCACTCCATCTTTTACTTCTACTCTATCCCATCGTCTAACCAGAGCTTTCATAGCATTTGACGTGTGCCTTAGTTGTAGACTTTTTGGTTTGGTCCCATGCCTCCACATCTTGGAGAACTGTGCGATCAAGGGGTCTCTCTGTTGTAGCTTTTCTAGTTCGCCTGGTGAATAGCCTGGTATGGTGGGTGCCGCTGTGACTTCTGTGCTGGTTACCTGTCGTACTCTCACCGTTTTGACCTCTCCTTGATTAACATCACGCAGCGTTGTAGACTGGGTAACTTCTTGCAGCGTTTCCTCCGCATGAGTTCCCTGACGGCTCAGGGCATCAGCATTTGCATTTGCCTTTCCGGATCTGTATTTTATCTGGAAGTTGAACTGGGAAAGTTGGCTGGCCCATCTCATCTCCGTTGCTCCAAGTTTTGCAGACTTCAGGTATGAAAGCGGGTTGTTGTCAGTGTACACCACAAACTCTGCTCCAATCAGGTACTCACGGAATTTCTCTGTGACGGCCCATTTTAATGCCAGTAATTCCAACTTCATGGAACTGTAGTTGTCCATGTTCTTCTCGGCTGGCCTTAAACTCCTACTAGCATATCCAATGACAACTCTTCCTCCTTCCTGGTCCTGAGACAGGACTGCTCCAAGCCCGTCCAGTGATGCATCCGTTTCCACGATCAGAGGTCTGGTGAAGTCTGGGTACCCTAGCACTGGTGGAGATGTCAGTCTCCGCTTTAGCTCCTGAAATGCAAGAGAACATTCCGGGCTCCACCGTTCCATGAATGCTTGTTGTTGTTGAGCTGTTGGGCGATGACGCTTTCTTCCTTTCTGACATCCTTCCTTTGAAAGTAGAGCATGTAGGGGTGCAGCCACTTTGCTGAAGTGCTTAACAAACCGTCTATAGTATCCTGCCAGTCCAAGGAAAGAGCGCAGTTCCTTCTCACTTTTTGGGCGTGGCCAGTCACTGATGGCTTTAGTCTTCCCAGGATCGGTCGAAACTCCACATGATGATACCACATGACCAAGGTAATGGCACTCCTTCCTAAGGAAGTGACATTTGCTGGGCTTTATCTTTAACCCATGCTGACGCAGCCTCTGGAGGACAACTTCCAGCCGCTGAAGGTGTTCGTCATAGGTCTGGGAGAACACCAGTATGTCGTCAAGGTATAGAAGGAGTGTATTGAAGTTCAGGTCTCCCATCACAGATTCCATCAGCCTCTGGAATGTTGCTGGAGCATTGCTAAGGCCGAAAGGCATCCTGAGATACTCGAATAGCCCTCCAGTACCAGCTCTAAATGCCGTCTTTTGGATATCATCCTCATGGATGGCGACCTGGTGATAACCCTGAGCAAGATCAATGGAACTGAAGAGAGTTGCTCCCTTTAGGGAGTCAAGGGCTTCCTCTATACGGGGTAGTGGGTATGCATCTTTGCGGGTCTTGTCATTGAGCATTCGGTAGTCAACGCAAAGACGAAGACTTCCATCCTTCTTACGAACAATGACTACCGGTGCAGCATACGGGCTTGATGATGGCCTGATAACGCGTTGTTCAAGAAGCTTCTGAAGATGGGCTTTTACTTCTCCCATTTGATGTGGGGGTACTCTGCGGTGTGGAACGCATACTGGGTGGTCATCAGTGGTAGGAATCCTGTGCTTTACTCTGTCTGTGTATCCCAGGTCATTCTCACTTTGACAAAATACATCCTGGTATTTCAGAAGGAGTCTCATCATTTGTGTCTTCTCTTCAGGGCTGGACTCTGCTCCCTCTAAATCAATGTCAAACGGCAATGTTATATCCCCATGCAGTGTGGATGTATTCACCCTGTTGGTGGTGGTTTCCTTCACTGCATCATCACAGCTAACACAGATAGGCGTCATCCGTCACGTAAACTGAGGAAGAACTGGAGTGGAGGATGTCAGCTCTAGACACGATTCCAATCCTGCTCCTTGGCTGTAGCCAGACATCGTTATCTCCAATGTTGGTTACAGTCACCTGTGCCAGTCCTTTCTCTGCTCTGGTACATGTATCGATGACTGCAATACCCTTGGGTAGATTACCAGATTCATTTTGAATAGCCTGAACTACAACATCATCCAACTGTGACGCTGTCTGTCTTACAGTGCAGGTGACAATACGGGTGCAATTGGCTGGGATGCAAACTGGGTGCCGGCCTCCAACTTTCGCAAAGGTAACTTTATCTCTGTGGTGCTGCTCCAAATCATAAGCAAACAGCGCCTCCACCCACCTTGTACCGCCAGACTCCTCTATGTTTTCTAAGTAGCTATCCCCATGCCTTTCCTTCATGGCAGCATGCAGCTCTCGAAGGACATTTGAACCAAGCAGGCCAATGTCTCCCTGGCTCTTTGACGTAGATTTCGCCTTTGAGATTAAGATTCCGACGTGGCCAAGTTGCACTCCAAGCAGGTCGATGTCAACTTCAGCGTAGCCTATGTAGGGAATCTCAATTCCATTGGCGCCATACACCTTCAGCCATTTCTTTACTTCTTGACGAACTGGCTTATTATTAGCCAATTGGTCATATATGGTCTCCGGTAGGATGGTCACCTCACTCCCTGTATCCAAAATAAATGGAACTTCTTGCCCACAGATTAAGACTGTAACCTCCGGGCTGCTGGCGACCGCCCTGCCGAACACCTCTTCTCGTGTCTGCATGCATGAGCCCTTCCTGTCCTCCACCGCGTGGCTCCTTACGATAGAGGGTTGGCATTTGGGGAATTCTTACTTTGAGAGGTCTTTGTCTCCTCATGTGGTTGGAATGGAGGGGCTTGCAGCCAACTTGTAGCCTGGGGGCTGTCCGGGGTGGGTTGTTGTTTACTTGTGCCCGCTGGGTTTTGGCTCCATCTTCTGCCACTTGATGGACACACCCTCGCAATGTGACCGACACCACCGCAGGAGTAGCATGTCGGTCCACTTTTGCTCGCTCTTGACATAGTGGGGCCTTGAAGTAGCATGGCCATCTGTTGGCATAGCTGTCCTACTGCCTCTTGTGTTGCCGTCAGTTGACTCGCTTGCTTGTCCAACTGCAACTGTAGGCTGGGATCCGTAGGTCTTGTGGTCGTCGCCCTCGCCTCTGCCAATTGGAGAGGGTTGGGGTCGCTCTCCCAGGAGAGTACCTTGTTCCTAAGGTCGGTAAACTGGGTTGACGGGTTCTCCTGGATATAGCGACGTACCTCCCTCTGTAGCGAGGGGTCAGAAAGCCCTGCCGAGAACTTCTCGCAAAGAATGGCATCTTTATCGTGCAGTTGCTGGGGTGCCTCTTTAGAGGAGGCAAGCTCAACTTTCCGCAGCAACTTCATCAGCTGTAGGGAGAACTCTTGAACAGACTCGCCTCCCCTTTGTCTCCTTGAGTAGAAATCTTGCCATCGCAGGGAGGGCGTCTCTCGAGCAGGTGTACGCCTTAACACGTGGCTTATTATGCTCTCAGGTTTGCCTCTCTCTGATGGGGGCACAATCTGACCTCATCTCTTGCTGGACCAGTTAGGTGGTCAAGCACAAGCTGTGCACCTTCGGCATCAGAAAGGTCCTTGGTTAGCGCATATCTTCCGCCCATTCCGTGACCTCAGGGTCTCTATCCGACTTGGGCCTACCCTCAGCAGTCCCTCGCTCTCTCGGCACCACGACGATCTTGCCCGCCTTCTGAAATTCTGAGTTTGCTCCATCTTTCTTTTTCTCCTCCATTTCTGCCAAGCGGCTGGTTAGCAACTTTATTTGCTCTTGCAGATCTTCCATAGTTACTGTCTTCCCTCTCTGCAGGGTCAAGTACCAACCTTTATTTTTTTTGGTATAAACTAACAATCCTGTCTCGACGCTTGTGACAGTACGAATTGTGACGGTACTGAAGTTCTTTTGTATGTTTATTTAATACCAATAAAAAGGTTAGCACATTGACTATAGAAAAGAAAAGAAACACTCATAATCAATGATTAAATAATTAATAAGTCCTTAATCTACATGCTAAGAAAAGTAATAAATTATGTAATAAAGAAACACCAAATTCTTAGATAAAGAAAATGTATAAGGCTCCTCAGTAGCTATAACAAAAACATAAAGATAAACCTGGTTTAAGTTCCTTCTGGCTATAAGCCTAGTCACTTTATGTTTATAGAGTATTATGTATAAAACAACTTAGCTTTAAAACACAAAACCTAGTGTCCAGCCTTGCAATAATAAAGTAATTGATGTAAAGTCTCCATGCAGACCATGGGCAGACCCAGTGCCTTAAACCACTAAATTAACTGTCCTCACTGGAAACTTTAAGTAAACAGTCAGTACCCAGGCTGGGCAATAAAACTGTGATTATTTATCAATTGCTGGAGATTACTCTGCAAAGCATGCACAGTGGCAATACTATATCGATAATACAATGCTGTACAATGTACACAACCACTACATGTATTACACTCAGCATAGCTCTAAGGCTATATCCTATTGTAGCTGGCAAACCCATTAACATTCCACAATAGGGTGATGAAGTCTGACCACCACATGTATATGTATACCATGGGGGGTACTGATTTAGGTAAACACTTGTACACAATGCTTGAAAGAACTAAATAAAAGTATCAATGAAATTATTAAAAATACTAGTCTTCTAACTAATAATACTAAGTAATATGAAATATCAAACAATTAATAAAAGCAGTGTTCTTAAGTCACTTAATTCAAACTGATTTAAAGCAACTTAAAGCAAACAAATTAAATCTTATTAAAGAAAAAGAAAGTAAATCCAGTCCAAAAGTAACTTGTAACCTGTACTACACTGGTAGTTTGTGAATATGCAAATGTTTACTGATTCCATTGTTGAAAATTACCATCAGAGAAAAGGGTCTTAAATGATGGGAAAATGAGTGTATTGTACCTCCTATAAAACATAATCAGTGGTGTCAAATACACTGCTGATGAGCAGTAAACATATTTTAAGTACTTATGAAAATTAACTAAATAGGTAGAATAATATAACAATGTAAAATGAATCAGGTACTCACCCCTTGCAATAACTCACTGGGCTTGCTTAACTGATGGTGTAATCATGAACTTATTGAGGAACTGGATAGAGAGAACTGTGATAGTGAACTCACCCATGTGAGTGCTGGGTGGTAAGTGTACAATTGCAAAAATGTACCCATGCCTAGTGCACAGTGGTGATGGGAACAACAGTGCCTTCAGGGTGGTCAGTTTGTTTACACATGGGACCTAATCTCTCTCTCTCTATACTTAAAGGGGCAGTTGCTCCATGTAAACTAATAAAAAATGTATAGAACATAACTAAGCAAATAATCAACTAAAATATCTGTCACATATGTAAACAGTGGGTTCTGCCTTCGAAACATGAAAACTTACAATTCAATGAGATTGTGTAGACCATCAACTGTTCCTGGAGCAATTTCACTAATTTTGTTGTTGTACAGGTGTCTAATATGGGAAAACAAAGTATGGTGAAAAACATTGTATTGAAACATAAATAAATTGGTAATATTCAAAAACGTTTTCGGAACTCATGAAAGCATACTTAAATGTAAGTGATTGGTCAAATACTTTACAGAAATTATTCTGCCAGCATTATATAGTAACCACAATCAAAACAATAAAAATGGAATTTCGATAGACAACATTGGATGTGCATCGATATATAAAAAGATTCAGTGGAATGCTACCTCCACTTACAATTGTTATTGTATGGGACAAGTTATTTATTATTTGAAACAAACCAAAATTAAATATATGTTCTGAGGTTTCCCTGAACTTTACTCTCTGAAACATTGCAATGGTATCAGACAATCTTAACATGTATCATGTCCAAATGTTAGTGCCAAAATCATCACCAGTAAACTTATAAAGCGCCCTCTCTTGACTTAGTTGCACCAGGCTGACAGGACCGTAGTAGAATATAGTTTTTCAACCTCCATAAATATCTCTCTGTCGCAAAGTAAAAACCACTGAAGTTTGGTATTAGATAAACACAGTTTCACCCATTGTAGTAGGCAAGGCATCAGTTGGAGCGATCATAAAAGGCTTTGAATAGTTAAAGGTGTGTAAACTTGTGTAATTTAGGTGGTCGCGTGCAACAGCAGCGCGAACACCTCTTGAAATTGTTTTTGGTTTTTTTTCTCCTTCTCGATGAGACTTCTCTAAAAAAAAATTTTTTTAATTTAATTTAAAAAAACAAAACATAGTTGCCAAGTTCAGAATGACTTCATGTTTTGTAGTAATAATCCTTGGAATTCCTAGATGTAAATAACGGTGACAATGTAAGAATTTCACCACTGATTGATTTTATAATTAATTGTTTGTAATTAGATACATTCAGCCCTCAATGTCTCGGACTGAATGAACGTTATGCATGTGTGTTATTGAGTTAAATATTAAACGGTTATTTTGCAATCTAGATGCGCACACAATCCTGCAGCTGTACATACCAAGGTCACCAGTACATGTAGCAACATTTGGGGTGCATGGATTGTACAATGTAAATACTGCCCTCTGGTGTTTTGACTGGTTGTCTAGACAGATCAAAGGGTATTTACTTTATGTTATGTCTAAAAATGTCAGCATGTGCCTTGACATGGTCAACTCAAAATGGTGCACAAATATTGCCAAACGTTCGGTGCTGGTCATTGTACTCTAACGTCGCATTCACTACGTTGGAAGAATATCTCTTTATGGCAGCAGAGTTAGCAGCTGTTTTCAAGCTTACATATGAATTTGGAAAGAAGTGTTTACATTGTTAAAGAAGCAGAACAAACGAAGAGAGATTTCACATGTTCATGTAGTTTCATTCTCTGTTTTTGATCATGATGCATGTGCATATAAGATGTAAGCTTTCCGATATCGCCATTGGAGGAACAACAATTTATATTCATGTATGCCTCATTCCCAGGGCTTATGAGTAACCTCGTACCCACTGCTCATGAATGCTAATAATATAAATATGCACAGATGACAAGAATACACGTTCTTTCAATCATCTAAAAAGAGGGGGTTTTCAAAAACAAACAAGTTTGCAAAACACAATATACCTAGTAAAATTAAGATGATTCATTGGCAAAGTTTTTTCAAGTCTGAAAAAGTTGCAGATTCTTCAAGAAGAGGCAAATCTTAAACACAAATTGTAACTATGAACACCTTTTGAAATTGTTCGGTTTTTAGGTGTTAGAATTAATTAGTATAGTTATATTGAGTGAGGTCAGACCTTTTAAAAATATTGTTGGGAATGTCATTAGTGCTGAAAGAATGAAATCTGGAAAATATGAAATCGCAATGACTTCATAATTACATCATCAGGTGTCAAATTACATTAAAACAAAGGTTATTATATCAGAAAATCATATCTTCTGAATCAAGAATGGAAAAATCATAATTACATGAATCTATTATACTAAGGTTATTTTTTTCATGAACATGGGGAAGTTTTATTGTGTCAGATGTCTGACCAAATAACCTCATCTGACATTTACTTCCAAACATGAAGTTCAAATTCAACACATTCTAATGCAAAATTGCTAGGTCTTTTGATTATGAAATTGATATTTTTATAATAAAAGATGACCCACTTTTGAAATATATGATTGTGACATCAGTGATAATTTCATTGAACCGCAAGTTCTCGCGACCACCCTGTGTTTGTACCAACAAACAGTTGACCTCTAGTTTTATGCTTGTGTTTGGAGCGTTGGAAACTCACGTGAGACCTAGTTCTGTTGGAAGTATACATGAATTAACGTTACATACAAGAAGATAGGCATGTACATTTAAGTTGAAAAACGGTTTTGCTAAAATTAAGTTTCATCAGAATAAGCAAAAATGGATGAACTTGAGAAGGACAGTGTAATGATGTCCAGTGTAGATCCATGGTTACCGGCACCTAGAGCCAGTCAAGGCATGCCAAGTGAAGATTTTAGTATTACTACTACTGGCATGACTAGTGAGAGTGGAGGCAAAGTACAGGATAATGCTCTGTCCTCTTTTCTTCAACATCAAGGGGAATTGATGATGCAACAAAATGAACTTATGAAGTTGTTATAGTTTAATGCCACATGAGATCAGCCCTCCCTCAAAGACAAATACAATCATTCAGTGGAAATCCGCTTGATTATCATGCTTTTGTAAGGGCTTTTGAACGTTCCATCGAATCTAAGACCAACAATGATAAGGACAAACTCTATTTCTTAGGTAAAACTTGTAGCTTTGCATGGTGAGGATGATAAGTAAGACTAATTGCGGTGACACCATGTGGAATCTCAATTGAGTAGTAATTAGTTCTGAAAAGAACTGGAGGTACAACTCGACGTTTCGATCAGTATGCTCTTTAAGTAAAGTTTGCGGTGACACCATGTTGAAATTCTCTTTTGAGTAGTAAATAGTTCCAAAAAGAGTTGGTTGGTTGTAACTCAACATTTTGATCAGTATCCTCAAATCATATTCAGGAGAAACAAAGTTTACTTTGTTTAGAAAATAAAACTACAAATGAATCTGAAAGATAAATAGACAATAATGTATTACATCAAATTAAAACATAAAATAATTTCCTTGTCCTTCAGCCATGTGTAACTGAGAGTTTTGATTAATGTTACATTTTATTTGGAAAAACATAACCAGGTACAGTATAATGAAGCATGCTGGTTCCACCTTTTGAACACAAATTTTACAAATGTTTGTTGTCCCACAGGCTTCCCATTGATACATTTTTGATCGGCACATGAACTTCGCACTTCATCTATATTTGTTTGCCGTGAGATGTAACCGGTCAAGAGAAATTGGTTGCTCGATGCTGCGAGATTGAAATTGATGACATTAATACTTACAAGGTTTGAAGACTTTGTAGACCATCAAATGTTCCTGGTGCAATTTCACTGATTTTGTTGTCTTGCAGCGATCTTACATTGGAAAACAAAGTAGAGTTAAAACAAAATCATTAAAACCTGTTAATATGGTTATTTTCAACAATATTCTTAGATTTCCTGAAGAAAACGTTTTATGTTATCAAACAAATTGACAATGCTTGGGATGCAACATAAAACAGAACAGTGTCCAGATTATGACCAGCCTAATCATGAAAACTTACAATTTGATGAGATTGTGTAGACCATCAAAAGTCCTGTTTGCAAGATTACTGATGTCGTTGTTGTACAGTAATCTAAGATGGGAAAACAAAGTATGGTGACCAAGGTAACAGACTTCAGTTTGAAATAAAGAGCATTTCTTGGGTTTTAATTTAAGACCTGCTTCGGACAGTCGTCTAAAAACTTCACCTAAGCGGGTGACATGTTCTTCAAAGGATGGTGCAAAAATAAGAATATCATCTAAACAGACAAGACAAGTTTTCCAGTGGAGCCCACTTAAAACCAACTCCATCAGTCTTTCAAAGGTGCTATGGGCATGATATTTACATTGTAATTCAAACAGGCCACTACCTGTAGTGAACGTTGTCTTTGACTTGTCCTAAGGGTCGATTTCAACCTGCCAGTAGCCACTTGCAAGATGAAAACAAGCTAGCAAGAGCATCGAGACTGTCGTCTATTCGTGGCAATGGATACGCATCTTTGAGTGTTACTTCATTTAGTTTTCTATAATCTATACAAAAACATGTAGATCCATCCTTTTTAACCAACACCACTGGGCTTGCCCAAGGACTGGAAGATGGAGAAATAACATTTGCATCAATCACATCATCTACCTGTTTCTGTGCTTCATGTCTTTGGTGGTAAGGTAATCATTGCGCGTGATTTGGCATTACCTGTGTTTATACTGTGATGTCACTTTTGTCTGTCCATGTTCACCAGATTTTGAAAAAATGTTGCTGTGTTCATGTAACAAATCTTTCAGTTTATGCTTCTGTTCTATGGTCAACTGCGCAGAACTACGCTCAAGCAGTTCCTCCACAGCTATGCCTAATGTATTATCTGAGCTGTGTGCTTGCTCATTTTCCACTGGATTTAGTTGAAAAAGCAATGTGTGCTTTTATGCAAGTGAAACACATAAGGCTTAGCTTGCACAGAAAGGACACGTATTGGAATCAAGTTTTTGTGAGGGTTTGGCGAACACTCGTCCAACCAAAATACCATTGTCACTATCTGCAAATCTTCCTGAAGATTCTACTACTCCTGAAGTTACTTTACCACGCATGTGTAATTTACCAGGGACAATTGTCTCTTGGTTAGTAGGGATAACTGTCTCTGCAACTGAAATGTGACAACACATCTAAGTGGAAATCTCTGATTATTGGAACTGTTTACTTTCCCAAACCTAATTTTGCATTGAGGAATGTCAAAAATTTTACAACAGCTTGTCAAGAAATCCAACCCCATAATACCAGCATAGGCTATTTCTGCTACAAGGACTTTGTGACGTCTGCGTAATCCACCAACTCTAATAGTCAACATAGCAAAACCCTCAACCTGTAAGGTACTACCTTCCACATCAACTACTGAATAATTACCAGCATTACATGTATATAGTAACTACAATAAAAACAGAATTTTGACAACACTGGATGTGCATCAATATAAAAAAAACTGTTCGATGGAATGCTACCCTCCATTTGCAAGTGTTATTGTATGGTACAAGTTATTTATTATTTGGAAAAAAAATAAATTAAATAAATTAAAAAAAAAAAAGATTTGTACAAATGTTGATTATGATGTGTCATACATAGACTAAAGTGACAATGCATAGACCTTAATATATTTCGATCGGCAAAAATGAACCACGCACTTCTAATCTAATTTGTTTGCATGCAGTGAGAAGTAACTTCAGTCAAGATAAATCGTAGGCTCCATGCTGCGTGATTGATATTTATCACATGAATACTTACAATTTATTGAGATTTTGTAGACCATCAAATGTTCCTGGTGTAATATCACTGATTTTGTTGTTGTACAGCCATCTAAGATGGAAAACAAAGTAGTGTTATAGTCCATTAATTTTGTTATTTTCACCAATGTTCTTAGATTTTCCTAAACTTCACTCTCTGAAACATTGTAGTGGTATCAGACAATCTTAACATGTATCATACCCAAAGTTCACATATTTGGGGGGAAAAAAAATCACAATAAACATAAATAGACAACAGTTGAGTGCATTGAAATTTTAGAAAGTTTGTTGTCCTACAGGCCTCCCATTGACAAGTGTTTTTCGATCGCCAGACATGAACTTCGCACTTCGAACTTCTGTCAAATTTGTTGCCGAGAGATGTAACTTTAATCAAGAGAAATCAGTTGCTTGATGCTGCGTGATTGAAATTGATGACATGAATACTTACAAGGTTTGAAGACTTTGTAGACCATCAAATGTTCCTGGTGCAATTCCACTGATGTTGTTGGTGTGCAGCGATCTTAGATCGGAAAACAGAAGCATTAAACCAAAATCATTAAAGCCTGTTAATATGGTCATTTTCAACAATGTTCTTAGATTTTCTTTAAGAAATCGTTAGTTAGTGAAACGTTTTCATGGTGTCTGTCAGAATCGCTGTGGATTTTCCCGTTTTATAACAAAAGTTTTTGTGCCTTTCAGAGAAGTGTTAGACTCTGTCAAGTCTATTTGTCTGTTCGTCCAGCATTTCGGCTTTGTCCGTATCTAATATGCATATCCTTTATATTTATAGCCGTGGTTCAGCAGTTCTTTTTATATACATTAATAAGGACTTGCGTAATTTTGTGTGCAACACGATATGGTTGAGTGAGTGAGTGAGGGAGAAATGTAGCGGGAATTTTGAAATAGGACAGAAGCTTGAAGACCGATGACCAAGATGCCGGGCAGCATTTGCTGCGCGTTTGTATAGGCAATTTTGCCCATACATTTTCCGGTTGCTTCTGCGATCATCTAGCTGATGATGAACCGTAAGTTGAAGTTTTATATTATATTATCCCGTTCTTGATTGCTTAGATTTGCAATACATGTGTATTTTACAGGGCCTCGCCCTTATTGCTCGATACATTTAATTCACCAAAAGATTTTCTCTAGCCGTAGACTCTAGGTCATTATTTTACGTAGAATGAGATTTTGAAAATTCTCTTTACGGATCTTTAGTCATGTTATTAAATGCATTAAATTGTTTAATCTGGAAATGGGACATTTTCATTTTATAGACGGCTTTTATGGGGCGGATGTTTAATGAGTTGCCGGGAGGCGATACATTTAGCCACTACCGTTGAAGGGCGCTATTTGCCACACAGTAGTCGGGCGACACCCCCAAGAAATCGGCCTCGTGTATAGTAACGGGAGTTACTTGGGCGTTTTTTCTACAGTCAGGATTTCAGACGTTGTGGAGGTAACATAATCAGATTTCAGCAGCCGGATTCTTTCGCGATTTTCGCAAGGAACATTTTTTAAAGACTGCAGTGTGTGCCGCTCTACTAGAAGTAAGCGACTTTTTTGTCCTAGATGCGGGACCTCAGTGTTCGACACTGGCATTTTGAGGGGTGATGTAATTATTTCACCTGCTTTATTATAACGTACTTACGTAGTTTATCTGCGATTGTGTTTTTCTATTAGTTAACCTTGAACTCTTTTGCCGTAACTTTTTGCTGGAGTTGTCAATATTTTGTGGGATTGGTGGATTAGTGAATCCCTGCTCAATAATTTAAACATTTACTCACTTGTGAGCCACAAGTCTTATTAAGACCGCCTTTCCCCCAATCAGTTTATATTGTGAAAGTTGTAGCCATTAATTTGTGTGTAGTAATGTTAATCAGTGCGTGTCCACACACACTCGTACTCGTTATTTCTATAACTTCGTGAATATTCAATATATTTGTAGAGTTGGAATTTTGTAAATCAGGTGCTCTGTTAATTATACAATTCTACATAATCAAAGAATAAGAGAATTTTACACCTATTTTTGTATCTCTGTATTTTTGTATAAACTGTGTCATTTCTGGAAAGATATATATCCCAGTAGGTTTACACCTGAGCCACATGTAAGGACTTACAAATAGATACTGGTGGTTGCACCCTAGATAAGGTAGTAGTAATTTATCTATTTATTAAATAATATTCTGTGGGTACTTAAGGGTGGTGACCAGGTCCACAATTGTAATCTGGAAAAGACCCCGACTGCTGTTATTGTCATGTATATAGTTGTATTTAGGTTTTCATATTTTTCTGTATTAAATTTATTTGTAAATTTAAGATCAGACTTCCTGTGTATGTTATTTTGTCTTCTTCGTGGGTAGGCAAACAGCTCAACAACATTTTTAGATCACTGCGTTCTAGGTCCGCGCGTGACAGTGTCAAACAAGTTGAAAATATTCCTGCCTAATGTTCAATCATTTTATAAAATTAAATTTACAAATGCATCTCAATAGACAACAGTTCAGTGCATCGGGAAATAAATGAGGTAAAAAAATAAAACAGTGAATCATGATAGACAACACTTGGGTGCATCAAAAATACTCAAATTACAGGTGGTCAAAATCTAACAGATCAGTGTTCAGATTATGACCAGCCTAACTATGTAAACAGTGGGTTCTGCCTTCGAAACATGAAAACTTACAATTCAATGAGATTGTGTAGACCATCAACTGTTCCTGGAGCAATTTCACTAATTTTGTTGTTGTACAGTTGTCTAATATGGGAAAACAAAGTATGGTGAAAAACATTGTATTGAAACATAAATAAATTGGTAATATTCAAAAACGTTTTCGGAACTCATGAAAGCATACTTAAATGTAAGTGATTGGTCAAATACTTTACAGAAATTATTCTGCCAGCATTATATAGTAACCATAATCAAAACAATAAAAATGGAATTTCGATAGACAACATTGGATGTGCATCGATATATAAAAAGATTCAGTGGAATGCTACCCTCCACTTACAATTGTTATTGTATGGGACAAGTTATTTATTATTTGAAACAAACCAAAATTAAATATATGTTCTGAGGTTTCCCTGAACTTTACTCTCTGAAACATTGTAATGGTATCAGACAATCTTAACATGTATCATGTCCAAATGTTAGTGCCAAAATCATCACCAGTAAACTTATAAAGCGCCCTCTCTTGACTTAGTTGCACCAGGCTGACAGGACCGTAGTAGAATATAGTTTTTCAACCTCCATAAATATCTCTCTGTCGCAAAGTAAAAACCACTGAAGTTTTGTATTAGATAAACACAGTTTCACCCATTGTAGTAGGCAAGGCATCAGTTGGAGCGATCATAAAAGGCTTTGAATAGTTAAAGGTGTGTAAACTTGTGTAATTTAGGTGGTCGCGTGCAACAGCAGCGCGAACACCTCTTGAAATTGTTTTTGGTTTTTTTCTCCTTCTCGATGAGACTTCTCTAAAAAAAATTTTTTTTAATTTAATTTTAAAAAAAACACCATAGTTGCCAAGTTCAGAATGACTTCATGTTTTGTAGTAATAATCCTTGGAATTCCTAGATGTAAATAACGGTGACAATGTAAGAATTTCACCACTGATTGATTTTATAATTAATTGTTTGTAATTAGATACATTCAGCCCTCAATGTCTCGGACTGAATGAACGTTATGCATGTGTGTATTGAGTTAAATATTAAACGGTTATTTTGCAATCTAGATGCGCACACAATCCTGCAGCTGTACACCAAGGTCACCAGTACATGTAGCAACATTTGGGGTGCATGGATTGTACAATGTAAATACTGCCCTCTGGTGTTTTGACTGGTTGTCTAGACAGATCAAAGGGTATTTACTTTATGTTATGTCTAAAAATGTCAGCATGTGCCTTGACATGGTCAACTCAAAATGGTGCACAAATATTGCCAAACGTTCGGTGCTGGTCATTGTACTCTAACGTCGCATTCACTACGTTGGAAGAATATCTCTTTATGGCAGCAGAGTTAGCAGCTGTTTTCAAGCTTACATATGAATTTGGAAAGAAGTGTTTACATTGTTAAAGAAGCAGAACAAACGAAGAGAGATTTCACATGTTCATGTAGTTTCATTCTCTGTTTTTGATCATGATGCATGTGCATATAAGATGTAAGCTTTCCGATATCGCCATTGGAGGAACAACAATTTATATTCATGTATGCCTCATTCCCAGGGCTTATGAGTAACCTCGCACTCCACTGCTCATGAATGCTAATAATATAAATATGCACAGATGACAAGAATACACGTTCTTTCAATCATCTAAAAGGGGTTTTCAAAAACAAACAAGTTTGCAAAACACAATATACCTAGTAAAATTAAGATGATTCATTGGCAAAGTTTTTTCAAGTCTGAAAAAGTTGCAGATTCTTCAAGAAGAGGCAAATCTTAAACACAAATTGTAACTATGAACACCTTTTGAAATTGTTCGGTTTTTAGGTGTTAGAATTAATTAGTATAGTTATATTGAGTGAGGTCAGACCTTTTAAAAATATTGTTGGGAATGTCATTAGTGCTGAAAGAATGAAATCTGGAAAATATGAAATCGCAATGACTTCATAATTACATCATCAGGTGTCAAATTACATTAAAACAAAGGTTATTATATCAGAAAATCATATCTTCTGAATCAAGAATGGAAAAATCATAATTACATGAATCTATTATACTAAGGTTATTTTTTTCATGAACATGGGGAAGTTTTATTGTGTCAGATGTCTGACCAAATAACCTCATCTGACATTTACTTCCAAACATGAAGTTCAAATTCAACACATTCTAATGCAAAATTGCTAGGTCTTTTGATTATGAAATTGATATTTTTATAATAAAAGATGACCCACTTTTGAAATATATGATTGTGACATCAGTGATAATTTCATTGAACCGCAAGTTCTCATGACCACCCTGTGTTTGTACCAACAAACAGTTGACCTCTAGTTTTATGCTTGTGTTTGGAGCGTTGGAAACTCACGTGAGACCTAGTTCTGTTGGAAGTATACATGAATTAACGTTACATACAAGAAGATAGGCATGTACATTTAAGTTGAAAAACGGTTTTGCTAAAATTAAGTTTCATCAGAATAAGCAAAAATGGATGAACTTGAGAAGGACAGTGTAATGATGTCCAGTGTAGATCCATGGTTACCGGCACCTAGAGCCAGTCAAGGCATGCCAAGTGAAGATTTTAGTATTACTACTACTGGCATGACTAGTGAGAGTGGAGGCAAAGTACAGGATAATGCTCTGTCCTCTTTTCTTCAACATCAAGGGGAATTGATGATGCAACAAAATGAACTTATGAAGTTGTTATAGTTTAATGCCACATGAGATCAGCCCTCCCTCAAAGACAAATACAATCATTCAGTGGAAATCCGCTTGATTATCATGCTTTTGTAAGGGCTTTTGAACGTTCCATCGAATCTAAGACCAACAATGATAAGGACAAACTCTATTTCTTAGGTAAAACTTGTAGCTTTGCATGGTGAGGATGATAAGTAAGACTAATTGCGGTGACACCATGTGGAATCTCAATTGAGTAGTAATTAGTTCTGAAAAGAACTGGAGGTACAACTCGACGTTTCGATCAGTATGCTCTGGTCGTCCTCAGACGTCCTCAGATCGTCCTCTATTTTTTAGAGCAGTATATCAGAGGGGAAGCAAATGCCATTGTGAAAAGCTGCATATATGGTGAGGATTCAGCACAAGCTCTCTCAAAGGCTAAACTTCTGCTGAAAAGGACGTTTGGAGATAAGCACTGCATCATGGACAGCATGGTGTCAAAGATTTGTGGTTTGACAAACTCTGCCAATCACAGTACATCTGCAGAATGCCTCCCAGGAGTAGTACCAGTTATCTTGAGGTGACAGAGGACAGGCATACAGACAAAGACATATGCCTTTATGGACTCTGGCAGTAATGCTGTATTTTGTGTTGATGCAGTGGTGAATAGGCTAAAGGAGAAAGGAAAAGCCATCAACATAGAATTAGTGCAAACTTTGACTGATGAGAAGGTTGTGAAGGGTCATGTTTTGAGAGACTTAGAGATTATGAACCTACAGACTCACAGTCATCAACCTTCCAGAGGTTTATACCCAGGCACAAATACCAATGGCTACAGAGGACATCACCACCAATGATGACTTAAAGAAATGACCATATCTACATCTTGTTGAGTTACCATCCATAGATGCTGAAGTGGGACTGTTAATTGGAAATAATGTCCCAAAAGCAGCAGAACCACTTGAAGTTATCAACAGTGAGAATGGTGGCCCTTTTGCTTGTCCATCAGTCATTGGTTGGCAGGTTTGGGTCAACAAAGAATCAATATCAAAAGAGAGTCATCTCCCACAGAGTGAAAGTTAAGGCCAGAGATGACATTGATGAAAAGTTGGAGAAACTTTTCAACCAAGACTTCAATGACTTCTATGAGTCATAGACGATAAGCAAGGGAAATCAAAAGATTTACTTTTCACCAAGAAGGTGGAAAATTTTGTTGATGGGCATTTTGAGATTGCACTCCCACTGAGATGTGATGAAGTTAAGATGCCAAAGAAGATGCCAAAGAAGAGACCACAAGCAGAGCAGAGAGCAGCCCATTTACAAAAGAAATATCACAGACTACATGGAGTCCATGTTAAGCAAGGGATAATGGATAATTTTTTAAGAGAGAGAGACAAAGAGGGATAATGGTAGATTGTGATATCTTCCTCATCATGGTGTAATGCACCCACAGAAAAACATATCAAGGGTGGTGTATGACTGCACAGCCAACTACAAAAGGTGTCTCCCTCAATAAACAGTTGTTACAGGGGCCAGACTTAACCAACATCCTAGTTGGTGTGTTAACAAGATTTAGGCAGGACAAGGTTGCCCTCATGTCTGATATTGAAGGCATGTTTTTCCCAAGTCCTTGTGCCAAGAGAGGACAGAGACCTACTGAGGCTGTTTTGGTGGCAAGATGGTGACGTGATAGAACCATTGACAGACTACTGCATGAAAGTATTCGTGCAGTTTCCTCTCATAAAACAGTTTCTTCAGATGAAAGAGTGGAAGGATGGCCCAGAGTTCTTATTTTAGCAGGAAGATAAATGGCCCTCAAGACCAGAACTTAGTTACTTTGATGCACCACAAGATCCCGAAGTAAAAAGAGTTGTTCTTGCAAGTACCCTTAAGCCAAATGACACAGAGAAGTGCTCTTGACAAAGTAATTCAGCATTACTCAGACTGGTTCAGACTGAAGAAGGCAGTTTGCTGGATGTTAAGATTTGCAGGGCGCTTACTCTGAAGGAACTGTAAATTGCACAGAAGAAATTTTTACGACGTATGCAGATGAAATTAGAATGCTAGAAGTCAAGGGTGACGGAGGTGGAGTTAGGAGTAGGCAATCAAATTCCAAAGGTGTCAGGAAAACCAGTTCCATCTACAAAGTAGACCCAGTTCTCAAAGATGGTCTGTTACGAGTAGAAGGAAGATTGAGCAGAGCCTCGCTACCAGATGATGCTGGAAAGTATCATCAACACTAGACCTATCACAAAGGTTTCTGATGATGCGAACGACTTGGAAGCATTGAGCCCAATTTATTGAGATTTTGTAGACCATCAAATGTTCCTGGTGTAATATCACTGATTCTGTTGTTGTACAGCCATCTAAGATGGAAAACAAAGTAGTGTTAAAGTCCATTAATTTTGTTATTTTCACCAATGTTCTTAGGTTTTCCTGAACTTCACTCTCTGAAACATTGTAGTGGTATCAGACAATCTTAACATGTATCATGCCCAAGGTTCACATATTTGGCAAAAATAAAATCACAATAAATATAAATAGACAACAATTGAGTGCATTGAAATTTTAAAAAGTTTGTTGTCCTACAGGCCTCCCATTGACATGTGTTTTTCGATCGCCAGACATGAACTTCGCACTCTGTCAAATTTGTTGCCGAGAGATGTAACTTCAATCTAGAGAAATCAGTTGCTTGATGCTGCGTGATTGAAATTGATTACATGAATACTTACAAGGTTTGAAGACTTTGCAGACCATTAAATATTCCTGATGTAATTCCACTGATGTTGTTGGTGTCCAGCGATCTTAGATGGAAAACAGAAGCATTAAAACAAAATCATTAAAGCCTGTTAATATGGTCATTTTCAACAATGTTCTTAGATTTTCTTTAAGAAATCGTTAGTTAGTGAAACGTTTTCATGGTGAGGATGATAAGTAAGACTAATTGCGGTGACACCATGTGGAATCTCAATTGAGTAGTAATTAGTTCTGAAAAGAACTGGAGGTACAACTCGACGTTCGATCAGTATGCTCTGGGCCCCTCAGACGATCCTCAGATCGTCCTCTATTTTTAGAGCAGTATATCAGAGGAAGCAAATGCCATTGTGAAAAGCTGCATATATGGTGAGGATTCAGCACAAGCTCTCTCAAAGGCTAAACTTCTGCTGAAAAGGACGTTTGGAGATAAGCACTGCATCATGGACAGCATGGTGTCAAAGATTTGTGGTTTGACAAACTCTGCCAATCACAGTACATCTGCAGAATGCCTCCCAGGAGTAGTACCAGTTATCTTGAGGTGACAGAGGACAGGCATACAGACAAAGACATATGCCTTTATGGACTCTGGCAGTAATGCTGTATTTTGTGTTGATGCAGTGGTGAATAGGCTAAAGGAGAAAGGAAAAGCCATCAACATAGAATTAGTGCAAACTTTGACTGATGAGAAGGTTGTGAAGGGTCATGTTTTGAGAGACTTAGAGATTATGAACCTACAGACTCACAGTCATCAACCTTCCAGAGGTTTATACCCAGGCACAAATACCAATGGCTACAGAGGACATCACCACCAATGATGACTTAAAGAAATGACCATATCTACATCTTGTTGAGTTACCATCCATAGATGCTGAAGTGGGACTGTTGGAAATAATGTCCCAAAAGCAGCAGAACCACTTGAAGTTATCAACAGTGAGAATGGTGGCCCTTTTGCTTGTCCATCAGTCATTGGTTGGCAGGTTTGGGTCAACAAAGAATCAATATCAAAAGAGAGTCATCTCCCACAGAGTGAAAGTTAAGGCCAGAGATGACATTGATGAAAAGTTGGAGAAACTTTTCAACCAAGACTTCAATGACTTCTATGAGTCATAGACGATAAGCAAGGGAAATCAAAAGATTTACTTTTCACCAAGAAGGTGGAAAATTTTGTTGATGGGCATTTTGAGATTGCACTCCCACTGAGATGTGATGAAGTTAAGATGCCAAAGAAGATGCCAAAGAAGAGACCACAAGCAGAGCAGAGAGCAGCCCATTTACAAAGAAAATATCACAGACTACATGGAGTCCATGTTAAGCAAGGGATAATGGATAATTTTTAAGAGAGAGACACAAGAGGGATAATGGTAGATTGTGATATCTTCCTCATCATGGTGTAATGCACCCACAGAAAAACATATCAAGGGTGGTGTATGACTGCACAGCCAACTACAAAAGGTGTCTCCCTCAATAAACAGTTGTTACAGGGGCCAGACTTAACCAACATCCTAGTTGGTGTGTTAACAAGATTTAGGCAGGACAAGGTTGCCCTCATGTCTGATATTGAAGGCATGTTTTTCCCAAGTCCTTGTGCCAAGAGAGGACAGAGACCTACTGAGGCTGTTTTGGTGGCAAGATGGTGACGTGATAGAACCATTGACAGACTACTGCATGAAAGTATTCGGTGCAGTTTCCTCTCATAAACAGTTTCTTCAGATGAAAGAGTGGAAGGATGGCCCAGAGTTCTTATTTTAGCAGGAAGATAAATGGCCCTCAAGACCAGAACTTAGTTACTTTGATGCACCACAAGATCCCGAAGTAAAAAGAGTTGTTCTTGCAAGTACCCTTAAGCCAAATGACACAGAGAAGTGCTCTTGACAAAGTAATTCAGCATTACTCAGACTGGTTCAGACTGAAGAAGGCAGTTTGCTGGATGTTAAGATTTGCAGGGCGCTTACTCTGAAGGAACTGTAAATTGCACAGAAGAAATTTTTGACGTATGCAGATGAAATTAGAATGCTAGAAGTCAAGGGTGACGGAGGTGGAGTTAGGAGTAGGCAATCAAATTCCAAAGGTGTCAGGAAAACCAGTTCCATCTACAAAGTAGACCCAGTTCTCAAAGATGGTCTGTTACGAGTAGAAGGAAGATTGAGCAGAGCCTCGCTACCAGATGATGCTGGAAAGTATCATCAACACTAGACCTATCACAAAGGTTTCTGATGATGCGAACGACTTGGAAGCATTGAGCCCAATTTATTGAGATTTTGTAGACCATCAAATGTTCCTGGTGTAATATCACTGATTCTGTTGTTGTACAGCCATCTAAGATGGAAAACAAAGTAGTGTTAAAGTCCATTAATTTTGTTATTTTCACCAATGTTCTTAGGTTTTCCTGAACTTCACTCTCTGAAACATTGTAGTGGTATCAGACAATCTTAACATGTATCATGCCCAAGGTTCACATATTTGGCAAAAATAAAATCACAATAAATATAAATAGACAACAATTGAGTGCATTGAAATTTTAAAAAGTTTGTTGTCCTACAGGCCTCCCATTGACATGTGTTTTTCGATCGCCAGACATGAACTTCGCACTCTGTCAAATTTGTTGCCGAGAGATGTAACTTCAATCTAGAGAAATCAGTTGCTTGATGCTGCGTGATTGAAATTGATTACATGAATACTTACAAGGTTTGAAGACTTTGCAGACCATTAAATATTCCTGATGTAATTCCACTGATGTTGTTGGTGTCCAGCGATCTTAGATGGGAAAACAGAAGCATTAAAACAAAATCATTAAAGCCTGTTAATATGGTCATTTTCAACAATGTTCTTAGATTTTCTTTAAGAAATCGTTAGTTAGTGAAACGTTTTCATGGTGTCTGTCAGAATCGCTGTGGATTTTCCCGTTTTATAACAAAAGTTTTTGTGCCTTTCAGAGAAGTGTTAGACTCTGTCAAGTCTATTTGTCTGTTCGTCCAGCATTTCGGCTTTGTCCGTATCTAATATGCATATCCTTTATATTTATAGCCGTGGTTCAGCAGTTCTTTTTATATACATTAATAAGGACTTGCGTAATTTTGTGTGCAACACGATATGGTTGAGTGAGTGAGGGAGAAATGTAGCGGGAATTTTGAAATAGGACAGAAGCTTGAAGACCGATGACCAAGATGCCGGGCAGCATTTGCTGCGCGTTTGTATAGGCAATTTTGCCCATACATTTTCCGGTTGCTTCTGCGATCATCTAGCTGATGATGAACCGTAAGTTGAAGTTTCATATTATATTATCCCGTTCTTGATTGCTTAGATTTGCAATACATGTGTATTTTACAGGGCCTCGCCCTTATTGCTCGATACATTTAATTCACCAAAAGATTTTCTCTAGCCGTAGACTCTAGGTCATTATTTTACGTAGAATGAGATTTTGAAAATTCTCTTTACGGATCTTTAGTCATGTTATTAAATGCATTAAATTGTTTAATCTGGAAATGGGACATTTTCATTTTATAGACGGCTTTTATGGGGCGGATGTTTAATGAGTTGCCGGGAGGCGATACATTTAGCCACTACCGTTGAAGGGCGCTATTTGCCACACAGTAGTCGGGCGACACCCCCAAGAAATCGGCCTCGTGTATAGTAACGGGAGTTACTTGGGCGTTTTTTCTACAGTCAGGATTTCAGACGTTGTGGAGGTAACATAATCAGATTTCAGCAGCCGGATTCTTTCGCGATTTTCGCAAGGAACATTTTTTAAAGACTGCAGTGTGTGCCGCTCTACTAGAAGTAAGCGACTTTTTTGTCCTAGATGCGGGACCTCAGTGTTCGACACTGGCATTTTGAGGGGTGATGTAATTATTTCACCTGCTTTATTATAACGCACTTACGTAGTTTATCTGCGATTGTGTTTTCTATTAGTTAACCTTGAACTCTTTTGCCGTAACTTTTGCTGGAGTTGTCAATATTTTGTGGGATTGGTGGATTAGTGAATCCCTGCTCAATAATTTAAACATTTACTCACTTGTGAGCCACAAGTCTTATTAAGACCGCCTTTCCCCCAATCAGTTTATATTGTGAAAGTTGTAGCCATTAATTTGTGTGTAGTAATGTTAATCAGTGCGTGTCCACACACTGCATAGATTATTTCTATAACTTCGTGAATATTCAATATATTTGTAGAGTTGGAATTTTGTAAATCAGGTGCTCTGTTAATTATACAATTCTACATAATCAAAGAATAAGAGAATTTTACACCTATTTTTGTATCTCTGTATTTTTGTATAAACTGTGTCATTTCTGGAAAGATATATATCCCAGTAGGTTTACACCTGAGCCACATGTAAGGACTTACAAATAGATACTGGTGGTTGCACCCTAGATAAGGTAGTAGTAATTTATCTATTTATTAAATAATATTCTGTGGTTACTTAAGGGTGGTGACCAGGTCCACAATTGTAATCTGGAAAAGACCCCGACTGCTGTTATTGTCATGTATATAGTTGTATTTAGGTTTTCATATTTTTCTGTATTAAATTTATTTGTAAATTTAAGATCAGACTTCCTGTGTATGTTATTTTGTCTTCTTATTGGGTAGGCAAACAGCTCAACAACATTTTTAGATCACTGCGTTCTAGGTCCATGACAGTGTCAAACAAGTTGAAAATATTCCTGCCTAATGTTCAATCATTTTATAAAATTAAATTTACAAATGCATCTCAATAGACAACAGTTCAGTGCATCGGGAAATAAATGAGGTAAAAAAATAAAACAGTGAATCATGATAGACAACACTTGGGTGCATCAAAAATACTCAAATTACAGGTGGTCAAAATCTAACAGATCAGTGTTCAGATTATGACCAGCCTAACTATGTAAACAGTGGGTTCTGCCTTCGAAACATGAAAACTTACAATTCAATGAGATTGTGTAGACCATCAACTGTTCCTGGAGCAATTTCACTAATTTTGTTGTTGTACAGGTGTCTAATATGGGAAAACAAAGTATGGTGAAAAACATTGTATTGAAACATAAATAAATTGGTAATATTCAAAAACGTTTTCGGAACTCATGAAAGCATACTTAAATGTAAGTGATTGGTCAAATACTTTACAGAAATTATTCTGCCAGCATTATATAGTAACCACAATCAAAACAATAAAAATGGAATTTCGATAGACAACATTGGATGTGCATCGATATATAAAAAGATTCAGTGGAATGCTACCCTCCACTTACAATTGTTATTGTATGGGACAAGTTATTTATTATTTGAAACAAACCAAAATTAAATATATGTTCTGAGGTTTCCCTGAACTTTACTCTCTGAAACATTGCAATGGTATCAGACAATCTTAACATGTATCATGTCCAAATGTTAGTGCCAAAATCATCACCAGTAAACTTATAAAGCGCCCTCTCTTGACTTAGTTGCACCAGGCTGACAGGACCGTAGTAGAATATAGTTTTTCAACCTCCATAAATATCTCTCTGTCGCAAAGTAAAAACCACTGAAGTTTGGTATTAGATAAACACAGTTTCACCCATTGTAGTAGGCAAGGCATCAGTTGGAGCGATCATAAAAGGCTTTGAATAGTTAAAGGTGTGTAAACTTGTGTAATTTAGGTGGTCGCGTGCAACAGCAGCGCGAACACCTCTTGAAATTGTTTTTGGTTTTTTTTCTCCTTCTCGATGAGACTTCTCTAAAAAAAAATTTTTTTAATTTAATTTAAAAAAACAAAACATAGTTGCCAAGTTCAGAATGACTTCATGTTTTGTAGTAATAATCCTTGGAATTCCTAGATGTAAATAACGGTGACAATGTAAGAATTTCACCACTGATTGATTTTATAATTAATTGTTTAGATTAGATACATTCAGCCCTCAATGTCTCGGACTGAATGAGCGTTATGCATGTGTGTTATTGAGTTAAATATTAAACGGTTATTTTGCAATCTAGATGCGCACACAATCCTGCAGCTGTACATACCAAGGTCACCAGTACATGTAGCAACATTTGGGGTGCATGGATTGTACAATGTAAATACTGCCCTCTGGTGTTTTGACTGGTTGTCTAGACAGATCAAAGGGTATTTACTTTATGTTATGTCTAAAAATGTCAGCATGTGCCTTGACATGGTCAACTCAAAATGGTGCACAAATATTGCCAAACGTTCGGTACTGGTCATTGTACTCTAACGTCGCATTCACTAAGTTGGAAGAATATCCCTTGTTATGGCAGCAGAGTTATCAGCTATTTTCAAGCTTACATATGAATTTGGAAAGAAGTGTTTACATTGTTAAAGAAGCAGAACAAACGAAGAGAGATTTCACATGTTCATGTAGTTTCATTCTCTGTTTTTGATCATGATGCATGTGCATATAAGATGTAAGCTTTCCGATATCGCCATTGGAGGAACAACAATTTATATTCATGTATGCCTCATTCCCAGGGCTTATGAGTAACCTCGTACCCACTGCTCATGAATGCTAATAATATAAATATGCACAGATGACAAGAATACACGTTCTTTCAATCATCTAAAAAGAGGGGGTTTTCAAAAACAAACAAGTTTGCAAAACACAATATACCTAGTAAAATTAAGATGATTCATTGGCAAAGTTTTTTCAAGTCTGAAAAAGTTGCAGATTCTTCAAGAAGAGGCAAATCTTAAACACAAATTGTAACTATGAACACCTTTTGAAATTGTTCGGTTTTTAGGTGTTAGAATTAATTAGTATAGTTATATTGAGTGAGGTCAGACCTTTTAAAAATATTGTTGGGAATGTCATTAGTGCTGAAAGAATGAAATCTGGAAAATATGAAATCGCAATGACTTCATAATTACATCATCAGGTGTCAAATTACATTAAAACAAAGGTTATTATATCAGAAAATCATATCTTCTGAATCAAGAATGGAAAAATCATAATTACATGAATCTATTATACTAAGGTTATTTTTTTCATGAACATGGGGAAGTTTTATTGTGTCAGATGTCTGACCAAATAACCTCATCTGACATTTACTTCCAAACATGAAGTTCAAATTCAACACATTCTAATGCAAAATTGCTAGGTCTTTTGATTATGAAATTGATATTTTTATAATAAAAGATGACCCACTTTTGAAATATATGATTGTGACATCAGTGATAATTTCATTGAACCGCAAGTTCTCGCGACCACCCTGTGTTTGTACCAACAAACAGTTGACCTCTAGTTTTATGCTTGTGTTTGGAGCGTTGGAAACTCACGTGAGACCTAGTTCTGTTGGAAGTATACATGAATTAACGTTACATACAAGAAGATAGGCATGTACATTTAAGTTGAAAAACGGTTTTGCTAAAATTAAGTTTCATCAGAATAAGCAAAAATGGATGAACTTGAGAAGGACAGTGTAATGATGTCCAGTGTAGATCCATGGTTACCGTCAACTAGAGCAAGTAAAGGAATGCCAAGTGAAGATTTTAGTATTACTACTACTGGCATGACTAGTGAGAGTGGAGGCAAAGTACAGGATAATGCTCTGTCCTCTTTTCTTCAACATCAAGGGGAATTGATGATGCAACAAAATGAACTTATGAAGTTGTTATAGTTTAATGCCACATGAGATCAGCCCTCCCTCAAAGACAAATACAATCATTCAGTGGAAATCCTGATTATCATGCTTTTGTAAGGGCTTTTGAACGCTCCATCGAATCTAAGACCAACAATGATAAGGACAAACTCTATTTCTTAGGTAAAACTTGTAGCTTTGCATGGTGAGGATGATAAGTAAGACTAATTGCGGTGACACCATGTGGAATCTCAATTGAGTAGTAATTAGTTCTGAAAAGAACTGGAGGTACAACTCGACGTTTCGATCAGTATGCTCTTTAAGTAAAGTTTGCGGTGACACCATGTTGAAATTCTCTTTTGAGTAGTAAATAGTTCCAAAAAGAGTTGGTTGGTTGTAACTCAACATTTTGATCAGTATCCTCAAATCATATTCAGGAGAAACAAAGTTTACTTTGTTTAGAAAATAAAACTACAAATGAATCTGAAAGATAAATAGACAATAATGTATTACATCAAATTAAAACATAAAATAATTTCCTTGTCCTTCAGCCATGTGTAACTGAGAGTTTTGATTAATGTTACATTTTATTTGGAAAAACATAACCAGGTACAGTATAATGAAGCATGCTGGTTCCACCTTTTGAACACAAATTTTACAAATGTTTGTTGTCCCACAGGCTTCCCATTGATACATTTTTTGATCGGCGCACATGAACTTCGCACTTCATCTATATTTGTTTGCCGTGAGATGTAACTTCGGTCAAGAGAAATTGGTTGCTCGATGCTGCGAGATTGAAATTGATGACATTAATACTTACAAGGTTTGAAGACTTTGTAGACCATCAAATGTTCCTGGTGCAATTTCACTGATTTTGTTGTCTTGCAGCGATCTTACATTGGAAAACAAAGTAGAGTTAAAACAAAATCATTAAAACCTGTTAATATGGTTATTTTCAACAATATTCTTAGATTTCCTGAAGAAAACGTTTTTATGTTATCAAACAAATTGACAATGCTTCGGGATGCAACATATAACAGAACAGTGTCCAGATTATGACCAGCCTAATCATGAAAACTTACAATTTGATGAGATTGTGTAGACCATCAAAAGTCCTGTTTGCAAGATTACTGATGTCGTTGTTGTACAGTAATCTAAGATGGGAAAACAAAGTATGGTGACCAAGGTAACAGACTTCAGTTTGAAATAAAGAGCATTTCTTGGGTTTTAATTTAAGACCTGCTTCGGACAGTCGTCTAAAAACTTCACCTAAGCGGGTGACATGTTCTTCAAAGGATGGTGCAAAAATAAGAATATCATCTAAACAGACAAGACAAGTTTTCCAGTGGAGCCCACTTAAAACCAACTCCATCAGTCTTTCAAAGGTGCTAGGGGCATGATATTTACATTGTAATTCAAACAGGCCACTACCTGTAGTGAACGTTGTCTTTGACTTGTCCTAAGGGTCGATTTCAACCTGCCAGTAGCCACTTGCAAGATGAAAACAAGCTAGCAAGAGCATCGAGACTGTCGTCTATTCGTGGCAATGGATACGCATCTTTGAGTGTTACTTCATTTAGTTTTCTATAATCTATACAAAAACATGTAGATCCATCCTTTTTAACCAACACCACTGGGCTTGCCCAAGGACTGGAAGATGGAGAAATAACATTTGCATCAATCACATCATCTACCTGTTTCTGTGCTTCATGTCTTTGGTGGTAAGGTAATCATTGCGCGTGATTTGGCATTACCTGTGTTTATACTGTGATGTCACTTTTGTCTGTCCATGTTCACCAGATTTTGAAAAAATGTTGCTGTGTTCATGTAACAAATCTTTCAGTTTATGCTTCTGTTCTATGGTCAACTGCGCAGAACTACGCTCAAGCAGTTCCTCCACAGCTATGCCTAATGTATTATCTGAGCTGTGTGCTTGCTCATTTTCCACTGGATTTAGTTGAAAAAAAGCAATGTGTGTGCTTTTATGCAAGTGAAACACATAAGGCTTAGCTTGCACAGAAAGGACACGTATTGGAATCAAGTTTTTGTGAGGGTTTGGCGAACACTCGTCCAACCAAAATACCATTGTCACTATCTGCAAATCTTCCTGAAGATTCTACTACTCCTGAAGTTACTTTACCACGCATGTGTAATTTACCAGGGACAATTGTCTCTTGGTTAGTAGGGATAACTGTCTCTGCAACTGAAATGTGACAACACATCTAAGTGGAAATCTCTGATTATTGGAACTGTTTACTTTCCCAAACCTAATTTTGCATTGAGGAATGTCAAAAATTTTACAACAGCTTGTCAAGAAATCCAACCCCATAATACCAGCATAGGCTATTTCTGCTACAAGGACTTTGTGACGTCTGCGTAATCCACCAACTCTAATAGTCAACATAGCAAAACCCTCAACCTGTAAGGTACTACCTTCCACATCAACTACTGAATAATTACCAGCATTACATGTATATAGTAACTACAATAAAAACAGAATTTTGACAACACTGGATGTGCATCAATATAAAAAAAACTGTTCGATGGAATGCTACCCTCCATTTGCAAGTGTTATTGTATGGTACAAGTTATTTATTATTTGGAAAAAATAAATTAAATAAATTAAAAAAAAAAAAGATTTGTACAAATGTTGATTATGATGTGTCATACATAGACTAAAGTGACAATGCATAGACCTTAATATATTTCGATCGGCAAAAATGAACCACGCACTTCTAATCTAATTTGTTTGCATGCAGTGAGAAGTAACTTCAGTCAAGATAAATCGTAGGCTCCATGCTGCGTGATTGATATTTATCACATGAATACTTACAATTTATTGAGATTTTGTAGACCATCAAATGTTCCTGGTGTAATATCACTGATTTTGTTGTTGTACAGCCATCTAAGATGGAAAACAAAGTAGTGTTATAGTCCATTAATTTTGTTATTTTCACCAATGTTCTTAGATTTTCCTAAACTTCACTCTCTGAAACATTGTAGTGGTATCAGACAATCTTAACATGTATCATACCCAAAGTTCACATATTTGGGGAAAAAATCACAATAAACATAAATAGACAACAGTTGAGTGCATTGAAATTTTAGAAAGTTTGTTGTCCTACAGGCCTCCCATTGACAAGTGTTTTTCGATCGCCAGACATGAACTTCGTGACTTCGAACTTCTGTCAAATTTGTTGCCGAGAGATGTAACTTTAATCAAGAGAAATCAGTTGCTTGATGCTGCGTGATTGAAATTGATGACATGAATACTTACAAGGTTTGAAGACTTTGTAGACCATCAAATGTTCCTGGTGCAATTCCACTGATGTTGTTGGTGTGCAGCGATCTTAGATCGGAAAACAGAAGCATTAAACCAAAATCATTAAAGCCTGTTAATATGGTCATTTTCAACAATGTTCTTAGATTTTCTTTAAGAAATCGTTAGTTAGTGAAACGTTTTCATGGTGTCTGTCAGAATCGCTGTGGATTTTCCCGTTTTATAACAAAAGTTTTTGTGCCTTTCAGAGAAGTGTTAGACTCTGTCAAGTCTATTTGTCTGTTCGTCCAGCATTTCGGCTTTGTCCGTATCTAATATGCATATCCTTTATATTTATAGCCGTGGTTCAGCAGTTCTTTTTATATACATTAATAAGGACTTGCGTAATTTTGTGTGCAACACGATATGGTTGAGTGAGTGAGTGAGGGAGAAATGTAGCGGGAATTTTGAAATAGGACAGAAGCTTGAAGACCGATGACCAAGATGCCGGGCAGCATTTGCTGCGCGTTTGTATAGGCAATTTTGCCCATACATTTTCCGGTTGCTTCTGCGATCATCTAGCTGATTATGAAACGTTAGTTGAAGTTTTATATTATATTATCCGTTCTTGATTGCTTAGATTTGCAATACATGTGTATTTTACAGGGCCTCGCCCTTATTGCTCGATACATTTAATTCACCAAAAGATTTTCTCTAGCCGTAGACTCTAGGTCATTATTTTACGTAGAATGAGATTTTGAAAATTCTCTTTACGGATCTTTAGTCATGTTATTAAATGCATTAAATTGTTTAATCTGGAAATGGGACATTTTCATTTTATAGACGGCTTTTATGGGGCGGATGTTTAATGAGTTGCCGGGAGGCGATACATTTAGCCACTACCGTTGAAGGGCGCTATTTGCCACACAGTAGTCGGGCGACACCCCCAAGAAATCGGCCTCGTGTATAGTAACGGGAGTTACTTGGGCGTTTTTTCTACAGTCAGGATTTCAGACGTTGTGGAGGTAACATAATCAGATTTCAGCAGCCGGATTCTTTCGCGATTTTCGCAAGGAACATTTTTTAAAGACTGCAGTGTGTGCCGCTCTACTAGAAGTAAGCGACTTTTTTGTCCTAGATGCGGGACCTCAGTGTTCGACACTGGCATTTTGAGGGTGATGTAATTATTTCACCTGCTTTATTATAACGCATCACGTAGTTTATCTGCGATTGTGTTTTTCTATTAGTTAACCTTGAACTCTTTTGCCGTAACTTTTTGCTGGAGTTGTCAATATTTTGTGGGATTGGTGGATTAGTGAATCCCTGCTCAATAATTTAAACATTTACTCACTTGTGAGCCACAAGTCTTATTAAGACCGCCTTTCCCCCAATCAGTTTATATTGTGAAAGTTGTAGCCATTAATTTGTGTGTAGTAATGTTAATCAGTGCGTGTCCACACACTGCATCGTTATTTCTATAACTTCGTGAATATTCAATATATTTGTAGAGTTGGAATTTTGTAAATCAGGTGCTCTGTTAATTATACAATTCTACATAATCAAAGAATAAGAGAATTTTACACCTATTTTTGTATCTCTGTATTTTTGTATAAACTGTGTCATTTCTGGAAAGATATATATCCCAGTAGGTTTACACCTGAGCCACATGTAAGGACTTACAAATAGATACTGGTGGTTGCACCCTAGATAAGGTAGTAGTAATTTATCTATTTATTAAATAATATTCTGTGGGTACTTAAGGGTGGTGACCAGGTCCACAATTGTAATCTGGAAAAGACCCCGACTGCTGTTATTGTCATGTATATAGTTGTATTTAGGTTTTCATATTTTTCTGTATTAAATTTATTTGTAAATTTAAGATCAGACTTCCTGTGTATGTTATTTTGTCTTCTTCGTGGGTAGGCAAACAGCTCAACAACATTTTTAGATCACTGCGTTCTAGGTCCGCGCGTGACAGTGTCAAACAAGTTGAAAATATTCCTGCCTAATGTTCAATCATTTTATAAAATTAAATTTACAAATGCATCTCAATAGACAACAGTTCAGTGCATCGGGAAATAAATGAGGTAAAAAAATAAAACAGTGAATCATGATAGACAACACTTGGGTGCATCAAAAATACTCAAATTACAGGTGGTCAAAATCTAACAGATCAGTGTTCAGATTATGACCAGCCTAACTATGTAAACAGTGGGTTCTGCCTTCGAAACATGAAAACTTACAATTCAATGAGATTGTGTAGACCATCAACTGTTCCTGGAGCAATTTCACTAATTTTGTTGTTGTACAGTTGTCTAATATGGGAAAACAAAGTATGGTGAAAAACATTGTATTGAAACATAAATAAATTGGTAATATTCAAAAACGTTTTCGGAACTCATGAAAGCATACTTAAATGTAAGTGATTGGTCAAATACTTTACAGAAATTATTCTGCCAGCATTATATAGTAACCATAATCAAAACAATAAAAATGGAATTTCGATAGACAACATTGGATGTGCATCGATATATAAAAAGATTCAGTGGAATGCTACCCTCCACTTACAATTGTTATTGTATGGGACAAGTTATTTATTATTTGAAACAAACCAAAATTAAATATATGTTCTGAGGTTTCCCTGAACTTTACTCTCTGAAACATTGTAATGGTATCAGACAATCTTAACATGTATCATGTCCAAATGTTAGTGCCAAAATCATCACCAGTAAACTTATAAAGCGCCCTCTCTTGACTTAGTTGCACCAGGCTGACAGGACCGTAGTAGAATATAGTTTTTCAACCTCCATAAATATCTCTCTGTCGCAAAGTAAAAACCACTGAAGTTTTGTATTAGATAAACACAGTTTCACCCATTGTAGTAGGCAAGGCATCAGTTGGAGCGATCATAAAAGGCTTTGAATAGTTAAAGGTGTGTAAACTTGTGTAATTTAGGTGGTCGCGTGCAACAGCAGCGCGAACACCTCTTGAAATTGTTTTTGGTTTTTTTCTCCTTCTCGATGAGACTTCTCTAAAAAAAATTTTTTTTAATTTAATTTTAAAAAAAACACCATAGTTGCCAAGTTCAGAATGACTTCATGTTTTGTAGTAATAATCCTTGGAATTCCTAGATGTAAATAACGGTGACAATGTAAGAATTTCACCACTGATTGATTTTATAATTAATTGTTTGTAATTAGATACATTCAGCCCTCAATGTCTCGGACTGAATGAACGTTATGCATGTGTGTATTGAGTTAAATATTAAACGGTTATTTTGCAATCTAGATGCGCACACAATCCTGCAGCTGTACACCAAGGTCACCAGTACATGTAGCAACATTTGGGGTGCATGGATTGTACAATGTAAATACTGCCCTCTGGTGTTTTGACTGGTTGTCTAGACAGATCAAAGGGTATTTACTTTATGTTATGTCTAAAATGTCAGCATGTGCCTTGACATGGTCAACTCAAAATGGTGCACAAATATTGCCAAACGCTCGGTGCTGGTCATTGTACTCTAACGCCGCATTCACTACGTTGGAAGAATATCTCTTTATGGCAGCAGAGTTAGCAGCTGTTTTCAAGCTTACATATGAATTTGGAAAGAAGTGTTTACATTGTTAAAGAAGCAGAACAAACGAAGAGAGATTTCACATGTTCATGTAGTTTCATTCTCTGTTTTTGATCATGATGCATGTGCATATAAGATGTAAGCTTTCCGATATCGCCATTGGAGGAACAACAATTTATATTCATGTATGCCTCATTCCCAGGGCTTATGAGTAACCTCGCACTCCACTGCTCATGAATGCTAATAATATAAATATGCACAGATGACAAGAATACACGCTCTTTCAATCATCTAAAAGAGGGGTTTTCAAAACAAACAAGTTTGCAAAACACAATATACCTATTAAAATTAAGATTATTAATTGGCAAATTTTTTTCAAGTCTTAAAAAGTTGCAGATTCTTCAAGAAGAGGCAAATCTTAAACACAAATTGTAACTATGAACACCTTTTGAAATTGTTCGGTTTTTAGGTGTTAGAATTAATTAGTATAGTTATATTGAGTGAGGTCAGACCTTTTAAAAATATTGTTGGGAATGTCATTAGTGCTGAAAGAATGAAATCTGGAAAATATGAAATCGCAATGACTTCATAATTACATCATCAGGTGTCAAATTACATTAAAACAAAGGTTATTATATCAGAAAATCATATCTTCTGAATCAAGAATGGAAAAATCATAATTACATGAATCTATTATACTAAGGTTATTTTTTTCATGAACATGGGGAAGTTTTATTGTGTCAGATGTCTGACCAAATAACCTCATCTGACATTTACTCAAAACATGAAGTTCAAATTCAACACATTCTAATGCAAAATTGCTAGGTCTTTTGATTATGAAATTGATATTTTTATAATAAAAGATGACCCACTTTTGAAATATATGATTGTGACATCAGTGATAATTTCATTGAACCGCAAGTTCTCGCGACCACCCTGTGTTTGTACCAACAAACAGTTGACCTCTAGTTTTATGCTTGTGTTTGGAGCGTTGGAAACTCACGTGAGACCTAGTTCTGTTGGAAGTATACATGAATTAACGTTACATACAAGAAGATAGGCATGTACATTTAAGTTGAAAAACGGTTTTGCTAAAATTAAGTTTCATCAGAATAAGCAAAAATGGATGAACTTGAGAAGGACAGTGTAATGATGTCCAGTGTAGATCCATGGTTACCGGCACCTAGAGCCAGTCAAGGCATGCCAAGTGAAGATTTTAGTATTACTACTACTGGCATGACTAGTGAGGAGAGTGGAGGCAAAAGTACAGGATAATGCTCTGTCCTCTTTTCTTCAACATCAAGGGAATTGATGATGCAACAAAATGAACTTATGAAGTTGTTATAGTTTAATGCCACATGAGATCAGCCTCCTCAAAGACAACACAATCATTCAGTGGAAACCGCTTGATTATCATGCTTTTGTAAGGGCTTTTGAACGCTCCATCTAATCTAAGACCAACAATGATAAGGACAAACTCTATTTCTTAGGTAAAACTTGTAGCTTTGCATGGTGAGGATGATAAGTAAGACTAATTGCGGTGACACCATGTGGAATCTCAATTGAGTAGTAATTAGTTCTGAAAGAACTGGAGGTACAACTTCGACGTTTCGATCAGTATGCTCTGGTCGCCCTCAGACGCCCCTCAGATCGTCTCTATTTTTTAGAGCAGTATATCAGAGGGAAGCAAATGCCATTGTGAAAAGCTGCATATATGGTGAGGATTCAGCACAAGCTCTCTCAAAGGCTAAACTTCTGCTGAAAAGGACGTTTGGAGATAAGCACTGCATCATGGACAGCATGGTGTCAAAGATTTGTGGTTTGACAAACTCTGCCAATCACAGTACATCTGCAGAATGCCTCCCAGGAGTAGTACCAGTTATCTTGAGGTGACAGAGGACAGGCATACAGACAAAGACATATGCCTTTATGGACTCTGGCAGTAATGCTGTATTTTGTGTTGATGCAGTGGTGAATAGGCTAAAGGAGAAAGGAAAAGCCATCAACATAGAATTAGTGCAAACTTTGACTGATGAGAAGGTTGTGAAGGGTCATGTTTTGAGAGACTTAGAGATTATGAACCTACAGACTCACAGTCATCAACCTTCCAGAGGTTTATACCCAGGCACAAATACCAATGGCTACAGAGGACATCACCACCAATGATGACTTAAAGAAATGACCATATCTACATCTTGTTGAGTTACCATCCATAGATGCTGAAGTGGGACTGTTGGAAATAATGTCCCAAAAGCAGCAGAACCACTTGAAGTTATCAACAGTGAGAATGGTGGCCCTTTTGCTTGTCCATCAGTCATTGGTTGGCAGGTTTGGGTCAACAAAGAATCAATATCAAAAGAGAGTCATCTCCCACAGAGTGAAAGTTAAGGCCAGAGATGACATTGATGAAAAGTTGGAGAAACTTTTCAACCAAGACTTCAATGACTTCTATGAGTCATAGACGATAAGCAAGGGAAATCAAAAGATTTACTTTTCACCAAGAAGGTGGAAAATTTTGTTGATGGGCATTTTGAGATTGCACTCCCACTGAGATGTGATGAAGTTAAGATGCCAAAGAAGATGCCAAAGAAGAGACCACAAGCAGAGCAGAGAGCAGCCCATTTACAAAAAGAAATATCACAGACTACATGGAGTCCATGTTAAGCAAGGATAATGGATAATTTTTTAAGAGAGAGAGACAAAGAGGGATAATGGTAGATTGTGATATCTTCCTCATCATGGTGTAATGCACCCACAGAAAACATATCAAGGGTGGTGTATGACTGCACAGCCAACTACAAAAGGTGTCTCCCTCAATAAACAGTTGTTACAGGGGCCAGACTTAACCAACATCCTAGTTGGTGTGTTAACAAGATTTAGGCAGGACAAGGTTACCTCATGTCTGATATTGAAGGCATGTTTTTCCCAAGTCCTTGTGCCAAGAGAGGACAGAGACCCACTGAGGCTGTTTTGGTGGCAAGATGGTGACGTGATAGAACCATTGACAGACTACTGCATGAAAGTATTCGGTGCAGTTTCCTCTCATAAAACAGTTTCTTCAGATGAAAGAGTGGAAGGATGGCCCAGAGTTCTTATTTTAGCAGGAAGATAAATGGCCTCAAGACCAGAACTTAGTTACTTTGATGCACCACAAGATCCCGAAGTAAAAAGAGTTGTTCTTGCAAGTACCCTTAAGCCAAATGACACAGAGAAGTGCTCTTGACAAAGTAATTCAGCATTACTCAGACTGGTTCAGACTGAAGAAGGCAGTTTGCTGGATGTTAAGATTTGCAGGGCGGCCATTTGAAGGAACTGTAAATTGCACAGAAGAAATTTTTACGACGTATGCAGATGAAATTAGAATGCTAGAAGTCAAGGGTGACGGAGGTGGAGTTAGGAGTAGGCAATCAAATTCCAAAGGTGTCAGGAAAACCAGTTCCATCTACAAAGTAGACCCAGTTCTCAAAGATGGTCTGTTACGGTAGAAGGAAGATTGAGCAGAGCCTCGCTACCAGATGATGCTGGAAAGTATCATCAACACTAGACCTATCACAAAGGTTTCTGATGATGCTAACGACTTGGAAGCATTGAGCCCAATTTATTGAGATTTTGTAGACCATCAAATGTTCCTGGTGTAATATCACTGATTCTGTTGTTGTACAGCCATTCTAAGATGGAAAACAAAGTAGTGTTAAAGTCCATTAATTTTGTTATTTTCACCAATGTTCTTAGGTTTTCCTGAACTTCACTCTCTGAAACATTGTAGTGGTATCAGACAATCTTAACATGTATCATGCCCAAGGTTCACATATATTTGGCAAAAATAAAATCACAATAAATATAAATAGACAACAATTGAGTGCATTGAAATTTTAAAAAGTTTGTTGTCCCACAGGCCTCCCATTGACATGTGTTTTTCGATCGCCAGACATGAACTTCGCACTCTGTCAAATTTGTTGCCGAGAGATGTAACTTCAATCTAGAGAAATCAGTTGCTTGATGCTGCGTGATTGAAATTGATTACATGAATACTTACAAGGTTTGAAGACTTTGCAGACCATTAAATATTCCTGATGTAATTCCACTGATGTTGTTGGTGTCCAGCGATCTTAGATGGGAAAACAGAAGCATTAAAACAAAATCATTAAAGCCTGTTAATATGGTCATTTTCAACAATGTTCTTAGATTTTCTTTAAGAAATCGTTAGTTAGTGAAACGTTTTCATGGTGAGGATGATAAGTAAGACTAATTGCGGTGACACCATGTGGAATCTCAATTGAGTAGTAATTAGTTCTGAAAAGAACTGGAGGTACAACTCGACAAGCTTTTCGATCCAGTATGCTCTGGTCGTCCTCAGACGCCCTCAGATCGTCTCTATTTTTAGAGCAGTATATCAGAGGAAGCAAATGCCATTGTGAAAAGCTGCATATATGGTGAGGATTCAGCACAAGCTCTCTCAAAGGCTAAACTTCTGCTGAAAAGGACGTTTGGAGATAAGCACTGCATCATGGACAGCATGGTGTCAAAGATTTGTGGTTTGACAAACTCTGCCAATCACAGTACATCTGCAGAATGCCTCCCAGGAGTAGTACCAGTTATCTTGAGGTGACAGAGGACAGGCACACAGACAAAGACATATGCCTTTATGGACTCTGGCAGTAATGCTGTATTTTGTGTTGATGCAGTGGTGAATAGGCTAAAGGAGAAAGGAAAAGCCATCAACATAGAATTAGTGCAAACTTTGACTGATGAGAAGGTTGTGAAGGGTCATGTTTTGAGAGACTTAGAGATTATGAACCTACAGACTCACAGTCATCAACCTTCCAGAGGTTTATACCCAGGCACAAATACTAATGGCTACAGAGGACATCACCACCAATGATGACTTAAAGAAATGACCATATCTACATCTTGTTGAGTTACCATCCATAGATGCTGAAGTGGGACTGTTGGAAATAATGTCCCAAAAGCAGCAGAACCACTTGAAGTTATCAACAGTGAGAATGGTGGCCCTTTTGCTTGTCCATCAGTCATTGGTTGGCAGGTTTGGGTCAACAAAGAATCAATATCAAAAGAGAGTCATCTCCCACAGAGTGAAAGTTAAGGCCAGAGATGACATTGATGAAAAGTTGGAGAAACTTTTCAACCAAGACTTCAATGACTTCTATGAGTCATAGACGATAAGCAAGGGAAATCAAAAGATTTACTTTTCACCAAGAAGGTGGAAAATTTTGTTGATGGGCATTTTGAGATTGCACTCCCACTGAGATGTGATGAAGTTAAGATGCCAAAGAAGATGCCAAAGAAGAGACCACAAGCAGAGCAGAGAGCAGCCCATTTACAAAAGAAATATCACAGACTACATGGAGTCCATGTTAAGCAAGGGATAATGGATAATTTTTTAAGAGAGAGAGACAAAGAGGGATAATGGTAGATTGTGATATCTTCCTCATCATGGTGTAATGCACCCACAGAAAAACATATCAAGGGTGGTGTATGACTGCACAGCCAACTACAAAAGGTGTCTCCTCAATAAACAGTTGTTACAGGGGCCAGACTTAACCAACATCCTAGTTGGTGTGTTAACAAGATTTAGGCAGGACAAGGTTGCCCTCATGTCTGATATTGAAGGCATGTTTTTCCCAAGTCCTTGTGCCAAGAGAGGACAGAGACCTACTGAGGCTGTTTTGGTGGCAAGATGGTGACGTGATAGAACCATTGACAGACTACTGCATGAAAGTATTCGGTGCAGTTTCCTCTCATAAAACAGTTTCTTCAGATGAAAGAGTGGAAGGATGGCCCAGAGTTCTTATTTTAGCAGGAAGATAAATGGCCCTCAAGACCAGAACTTAGTTACTTTGATGCACCACAAGATCCCAAAGTAAAAGAGTTGTTCTTGCAAGTACCCTTAAGCCAAATGACACAGAGAAGTGCTCTTGACAAAGTAATTCAGCATTACTCAGACTGGTTCAGACTGAAGAAGGCAGTTTGCTGGATGTTAAGATTTGCAGGGCTGGCCATTTACTCTGAAGGAACTGTAAATTGCACAGAAGAAATTTTTACGACGTATGCAGATGAAATTAGAATGCTAGAAGTCAAGGGTGACGGAGGTGGAGTTAGGAGTAGGCAATCAAATTCCAAAGGTGTCAGGAAAACCAGTTCCATCTACAAAGTAGACCCAGTTCTCAAAGATGGTCTGTTACAGTAGAAGGAAGATTGAGCAGAGCCTCGCTACCAGATGATGCTGGAAAGTATCATCAACACTAGACCTATCACAAAGGTTTCTGATGATGCGAACGACTTGGAAGCATTGAGCCCAATTTATTGAGATTTTGTAGACCATCAAATGTTCCTGGTGTAATATCACTGATTCTGTTGTTGTACAGCCATCTAAGATGGAAAACAAAGTAGTGTTAAAGTCCATTAATTTTGTTATTTTCACCAATGTTCTTAGGTTTTCCTGAACTTCACTCTCTGAAACATTGTAGTGGTATCAGACAATCTTAACATGTATCATGCCCAAGGTTCACATATTTGGGCAAAATAAAATCACAATAAATATAAATAGACAACAATTGAGTGCATTGAAATTTTAAAAGTTTGTTGTCCTACAGGCCTCCCATTGACATGTGTTTTTCGATCGCCAGACATGAACTTCGCACTCTGTCAAATTTGTTGCGAGAGATGTAACTTCAATCTAGAGAAATCAGTTGCTTGATGCTGCGTGATTGAAATTGATTACATGAATACTTACAAGGTTTGAAGACTTTGTAGACCATTAAATATTCCTGATGTAATTCCACTGATGTTGTTGGTGTCCAGCGATCTTAGATGGGAAAACAGAAGCATTAAAACAAAATCATTAAAGCCTGTTAATATGGTCATTTTCAACAATGTTCTTAGATTTTCTTTAAGAAATCGTTAGTTAGTGAAACGTTTTCATGGTGAGGATGATAAGTAAGACTAATTATGTGACACCATGTGGAATCTCAATTGAGTAGTAATTAGTTCTGAAAAGAACTGGAGGTACAACTCGACGTTTCGATCAGTATGCTCTGGTCGTCCTCAGACGTCCTCAGATCGTCCTCTATTTTTTAGAGCAGTATATCAGAGGGGAAGCAAATGCCATTGTGAAAAGCTGCATATATGGTGAGGATTCAGCACAAGCTCTCTCAAAGGCTAAACTTCTGCTGAAAAGGACGTTTGGAGATAAGCACTGCATCATGGACAGCATGGTGTCAAAGATTTGTGGTTTGACAAACTCTGCCAATCACAGTACATCTGCAGAATGCCTCCCAGGAGTAGTACCAGTTATCTTGAGGTGACAGAGGACAGGCATACAGACAAAGACATATGCCTTTATGGACTCTGGCAGTAATGCTGTATTTTGTGTTGATGCAGTGGTGAATAGGCTAAAGGAGAAAGGAAAAGCCATCAACATAGAATTAGTGCAAACTTTGACTGATGAGAAGGTTGTGAAGGGTCATGTTTTGAGAGACTTAGAGATTATGAACCTACAGACTCACAGTCATCAACCTTCCAGAGGTTTATACCCAGGCACAAATACCAATGGCTACAGAGGACATCACCACCAATGATGACTTAAAGAATGACCATATCTACATCTTGTTGAGTTACCATCCATAGATGCTGAAGTGGGACTGTTGGAAATAATGTCCCAAAAGCAGCAGAACCACTTGAAGTTATCAACAGTGAGAATGGTGGCCCCTTTGCTTGTCCATCAGTCATTGGTTGGCAGGTTTGGGTCAACAAAGAATCAATATCAAAGAGAGTCATCTCCCACAGAGTGAAAGTTAAGGCCAGAGATGACATTGATGAAAAGTTGGAGAAACTTTTCAACCAAGACTTCAATGACTTCTATGAGTCATAGACGATAAGCAAGGAAATCAAAAGATTTACTTTTCACCAAGAAGGTGGAAAATTTTGTTGATGGGCATTTTGAGATTGCACTCCCACTGAGATGTGATGAAGTTAAGATGCCAAAGAAGATGCCAAAGAAGAGACCACAAGCAGAGCAGAGAGCAGCCCATTTACAAAAAGAAATATCACAGACTACATGGAGTCCATGTTAAGCAAGGGATAATGGATAATTTTTAAGAGAGAGAGACAAAGAGGATAATGGTAGATTGTGATATCTTCCTCATCATGGTGTAATGCACCCACAGAAAAACATATCAAGGGTGGTGTATGACTGCACAGCCAACTACAAAAGGTGTCTCCTCAATAAACAGTTGTTACAGGGGCCAGACTTAACCAACATCCTAGTTGGTGTGTTAACAAGATTTAGGCAGGACAAGGTTGCCCTCATGTCTGATATTGAAGGCATGTTTTTCCCAAGTCCTTGTGCCAAGAGAGGACAGAGACCTACTGAGGCTGTTTTGGTGGCAAGATGGTGACGTGATAGAACCATTGACAGACTACTGCATGAAAGTATTCGGTGCAGTTTCCTCTCATAAACAGTTTCTTCAGATGAAAGAGTGGAAGGATGGCCCAGAGTTCTTATTTTAGCAGGAAGATAAATGGCCCTCAAGACCAGAACTTAGTTACTTTGATGCACCACAAGATCCCGAAGTAAAAAGAGTTGTTCTTGCAAGTACCCTTAAGCCAAATGACACAGAGAAGTGCTCTTTGACAAAGTAATTCAGCATTACTCAGACTGGTTCAGACTGAAGAAGGCAGTTTGCTGGATGTTAAGATTTGCAGGGCGCTTACTCTGAAGGAACTGTAAATTGCACAGAAGAAATTTTTACGACGATGCAGATGAAATTAGAATGCTAGAAGTCAAGGGTGACGGAGGTGGAGTTAGGAGTAGGCAATCAAATTCCAAAGGTGTCAGGAAAACCAGTTCCATCTACAAAAGTAGACCCAGTTCTCAAAGATGGTCTGTTACAGTAGAAGGAAGATTGAGCAGAGCTCGCCTACCAGATGATGCTGGAAAGTATCATCAACACTAGACCTATCACAAAGGTTTCTGATGATGCGAACGACTTGAAGCATTGAGCCCAATTTATTGAGATTTTGTAGACCATCAAATGTTCCTGGTGTAATATCACTGATTCTGTTGTTGTACAGCCATCTAAGATGGAAAACAAAGTAGTGTTAAAGTCCATTAATTTTGTTATTTTCACCAATGTTCTTAGGTTTTCCTGAACTTCACTCTCTGAAACATTGTAGTGGTATCAGACAATCTTAACATGTATCATGCCCAAGGTTCACATATTTGGCAAAAATAAAATCACAATAAATATAAATAGACAACAATTGAGTGCATTGAAATTTTAGAAAGTTTGTTGTCCTACAGGCCTCCCATTGACAAGTGTTTTTTGATCGCCAGACATGAACTTTGCACTCTGTCAAATTTGTTGCCGAGAGATGTAAATTTAATCAAGAGAAATCAGTTGCTTGATGCTGCGTGATTGAAATTGATTACATGAATACTTACAAGATTTGAAGACTTTGTAGACCATCAAATGTTCCTGGTGCAATTTCACTGATTTTGTTGTCATTCAGTCCTCTTAGATGGGAAAACAGAAGCATTAAGACAAAATCATTAAAGCCTGTTAATATGGTCATTTTCAACAATGTTCTTAGATTTTCTTTACGAAAACATTAGTTAGTGAAACGTTTTCATGGTATCAAACAAATTGAAAATATTCCTGCCTAATGTTCAATCATTTTATAAACTTAAATTTACAAATGAATCTCAATAGACAACAGTTCAGTGCATCGAGAAATAAATGAGGTAAAAAAATAAAACAGTGAATCATGATAGACAACACTTGGGTGCATCAAAAATACTCAAGTTACAGTTGGTCAAAATCTAACAGATCAGTGTTCAGATTATGACCAGCCTAACTATGTAAACAGTGGGTTCTGCCTTCGAAACATGAAAACTTACAATTCAATGAGATTGTGTAGGCCATCAAATGTTCCTGGAGCAATTTCACTAATGTTGTTGTTGTACAGTTGTCTAATATGGGAAAACAAAGTATGGTGAAAAACATTGTATTGAAACATAAATAAATTGGTAATATTCAAAAACGTTTTCAGATTTTAGTTCATGAAAGCATACTAAAATCTAAGTGATTGGCCATATACTTACAGAAATTATTCTGCCAGCATTATATATTAACTCCAATCAAAAATATAAAATGGAATTTTGATAGAAAACACTAGATGTGCATCGATATAAAAAAAGATTCAGTGAAATGCTACCCTCCATTTACAAGTGTTATTGTATGGGACAAGTTATTAGTTAACAAAACAAGGTGTTCGCGCTATAGCTTGAACACACAAATGTTGCCGATTACGATGTATCATACATAGACTAAAATGACAATGCATAGACCTAAATATATTTCGCTCTGCAAAAGCTAACTACACACTTCTAACATAACTTGCTTGCATGCAGTAAGAAGTAACTTCAGTCAAGATAAATTGTAGGCTCGATGTTGTGTGATTCAAATTTATGACATGAATACTGTAACTGCGCCCCTTGCTCTGAAATTAGGGGCCTACTGCCAGTCATGAAATACCCATAAGAAAAGAAAGATTTATTATCTCCAAAAATTTTTTTACAGGAACCAACTAAAATAATTTGACAAGAAATAAAATAGGTTCAATAAACTATTCTGCCTCTCGCCACAAGTTACATTGTAGGCACCCAGGGGAAAGCAATTTTCATCAGTCAACTATAGACTACGTTATTAAATAAAATAAGCAGTAGCCAGAATAATTGAAGAGTAAGTTTACGAGGTTACTGCACTTCAGCTACGACTGAAACCGTAGTCAAGGGTACTGAACCTTAGGACAAATATGGGATAAGTGTTAGAGGGTAGGCATGGTAAATATTGACACAAGGCAATAAAATAAAATGGTACAAAGGCCGCGTTTACACTAGATCCGGCAAGGGCGATCAACGGAGGATCAGATCCTGCAAGGGCGATCAAACTGATCGCGGACGCGTTCACACTTGAGTCTGATCGTGCATTGATCCCCCTAGCCCGACCGTCGGTTCAACGGAAGTTCCACACTGCTCGTGTGACAGGTCAACTGAGCAAGGTCATTGATTGTGCGCACACGCAGGCACACGCGCGTTCGGGTGATGCATGCCGCCATCTTAGCTTATGCTTCGTTCGCTAATTTTACAGACACAGTTCGACCATGGAGGAAGAAAACATTTTCTTCCTCCATGGTTCGACCGACTCACTTTCACCGCTTACGCTTGATTTTTTCCTCATTAAATTACAGTTTTTTAATGGATGATCAGTTTCGCTTATTTGCGGTGTTGTTGCAGTGGTATTATGATAAAAACACGAAAGCCTGATGAGAAGGAAACTGGTCGATGCATAGAGGTAGAAATGGTCGAAGCATGTGGTTCGTCACGACGGTTGTTGCATGCAGAACAGGGATGCAAATGCCAAGTACCATTCAAATCGTAATGTTCTTTTGTGCACAGAAATGCTGTGTTACGTGTTGGAACCAGTGTAATAAGGGGACGCCTCATTGCATAACCAACACTGGTTGTTTACAAGCCGCGGTTTATTTTTTTTCAACTCGCGCCCAGTCTGTTTGATTAGACCGGAAGTCGGTGGGTCAAATTATGGGTCTGATCCTGCGCTATGCTCACACTCACGCTTTTGATTCACCTTGCAGGATCAGATCCTCCTTTGATCCCGCAATAAAGGGGGATCAAAAGGGAGGATCAGATCCTGATCGCTCTTGCGTTCACACTAGCTGTTGATCGCCCTTTGATCGCCCTTGCAGGATCTGATCCTCCTTTGATCGCCCTTGCCGGATCAAGTGTGAACGCGGTCTTACACAGCACAGTACAGATGAGGAGGTGGATGGTGCAATTTAGAATACGACAAAATACTCCCCTAATAAAATAAATAATTCCAAAACGGGGCAACTGACCCTAACACAGCATGTAGAAGAAAACTAAGTCAACTTGACTAGGGGTGACCAACAGAGGGCTCTACTAATAATTTGAAATCTTAAAGGAACAAACTAACATAAAAAATATGGACAAACATTTTTTTGTTACACTGCCCTCGCCTGAAGAAAAGGTGCATCTCTGCACCTGAAAAATAAAAAAATAAACAATTTGACCACATTTCATTTGCACCCCCACCGCACAACAAAAAAATGTATATACAGCCTCCGGCATCTACGTGTACATTATGACTTCACAGGTTTTCCAACAGTTGGAGCAGAAAAACAGTAATAACGTCTAAATTAGCACAAGATTTGTGATCACTCTAAACAATCTAGCCGCCTTACATAAACGCAAATTAACTATTTTGAAGCATTCCACAGTCCATTGATTAAATACAACTGACACAAGCTGTTTCTATCTCAGTCACTTTAGTGTCCATCTCATCTGGTCTGCAGCCCAAATAATGCACAGTGTTCTTATGCAGTTATATTCAATAATCACAACTGTTCATTTAGTTCATGTCACAACACAAAAATCTCCTGTGCGTAGCTACATCGGTAGTCGTTGTCATTAAATATGTGTTAGCGCAAACTCCACATCTTTGTGACTTGACTGACCTGCCTCCTGTAGTTCTCCCTGTTCTGATGTTGCTACTCCTGGTCCAGCAATGTTCTTTTCGGATTCCTCCTCTCCATCCCTCTCACCACCACCAGCCGCTGCTGCTGATTCTCTGGTAGGGTATGGTTAACATGTTGGTTGCTGGACGTTTCTCCTCGGTCCCCCAGGTTCTCATCAGTAGCATCATTGCTGCCAACCAATCCATCCAGCTGCTCTGTCTCACCATTGTCAATGGCATCTCTGGTAGTAACACCCTGACTGCAGTTATCGCCCAAGACTTCTTGTGAAAAAGAGCTTGAAACACACAGATTTAGTCTATCGAAATGGACAACTTTTCCATGTCATTTCTCCATATGTTTGATACAGTAGACTGTATCTGAAATGCGTTTGATGACTTGATAAAGGCCCTTCTAGTGTGATTGGAATTTAAGGCCAAGCCCAATTTTACAAAGATACCTGTAAAGCCAAACTAGGTCATCTGGAGAGTACAGACTGCCCTTTAATTTGACATTGTACAACTGTTTTTGCCTTTTCTGCTCTCCTTGAATTTTTTTTTCTTGCCACTTGGACTTTCACATACGGGAGTAAAGTTCGGATGCATACTCATCTGGACTTGTGTTTTCTCCTTTCAGGATGACTAACTAATAAATCTAGTGGCAATGACAACTCTCTTCCAAACATTTTATTTGGGCTAACCCCAGTCTTTTCCTGCTCATTTGCTCGACACGCCATCATGGAGTATGGAAGATGTACATCCCAATCAGACTGGTCTTCACTAACATACATACTGAGGATAGTCTGTATCGCACGTTGAACCGCTCAACAAGACCATCTGACTGGGGTGGTAATTCCTAACAACTGACAAATTGACTGAAAAAGTCGGCTTTCAAAATTAGTTCCTTTGTCAGAGTGTATACTAAGTGGAACACCAAAGCAACAAATAAACTGTTCAACTAACACTTTAGCAACTGTTTGTGCTTCTTGGTTGCGTAAAGGATACATTTCTGTCCACTTAGTAAAGTAATCCATGACTACTAAAATATATCTGTTGTCACGTTTCGAATGGGGCAACCGTCCAAAAACATCTATGCCCAATCTTTTTCATGGGGCAGCAACAGTAGAAGGTTGCAGAGGGGCCTGCAATCTCAAGACTTTCTTCTGACACAGGCATCACATTGACTAACATTCTACCTCATCACGGTAGCCAACACAGTAGTTTTGTGCTGATTGCCAGACCTATGACAAATATCAAAATCAAAAGAACTTAGTGTGTCTAACCACCTTGGAAGTTGTCCCTGGATATTTCTGAAATTAAAAAGCCATTGAAGAGAACCGTGATCGGACAACAGCTAGAAGCTCACGCCTGGGGATGCTGTAACTGAGTTCTGCTTTGCTAAGCTTTCGGCTCGCATACCCAATTACCTTTTCTTGACTATTCTGAATTTGTGAATAAACCACACCTACAGCATCTCCACTGATGTCTGTGTCAAGGATAAATGGTAATGAGAAATCTAGAAAAGTCAAAATTGGTGTAGAAGTTAATTTCTCTTTCAACAATGTAAAAGCCACGTCACATGATGTGTCCATTTAAATTTGACATCTTTCTGTGTAAGTCAGTGTAATGGTGTAGCAATACAGGCAAAATTTCTTATAAATCGCCTATAATATGAACACAACCCCAGAAAATGACGTGGAGTAGGCCAGTCACACACTTTAGCCGTCATCTGTGGATTCGTTGACACACCTTGTGCTGATACAATGTGACCAAGGTAACAGACTTCAGTTTGATTTAGGCGCTTTATAAATTTTATTTGATTGATTTATTGAATGAAATAACATATGAATTCCTTTGTACAACATAAGCAACCAACTACGAAAACGGCAGAAATCGTCTCCAGAAATGTCGCAAAACAGTGTTTTTCGGTCTTTCCAGTTTCATTTCTCAACTTCTACTCAACGTATGAATTTCGTTTTTGCGCCCAAAAGGAGAATAGTTATTCCTCTTCAAAACAGCGCTTAAATTGTATTAGATGATTGTTTTAAAGTCTCGTACCATGCCGGTTAAAGATCGTCGGTTTTGTCAATTTTACCGTGTAGGCGGCATTTTTGCTCATTGCAGACTATTCAATGCGGTCCCTAAAGCGGTCATAACTCAGTAACCTTCCGCCGATAATTCGCTCGAGCTTTAAAATAGAGGTTGATCCCTCACGGAAAGTTGATGTAAAACTCTCGCTGATTGGCTACATTTTACTGGTATTTGGTACTGTTAAACTAAGCAGCGAATCAGAATGGCCGTTTGAGATCCCATTGAAGTACATGTCCACAGCATCCTGTGAGGAGTTTCAAGGTTGAACGCACAGCCCACACAGGCCCCGTGAAGATAATAATCTATGTACTGATGTATAGGATACACTAAGTGTGCAAAATAAGCAGAGAGAAATTCATATGGAGCATTTCTTGGGTTTTAATGTAAACCCTGCTTTGGACAGTCGTCTAAAACCATCACCTAAGTAGGTGACATGTTCTTCAAAGGATGGTGCAAAAATAAGAATATCATCTAAATAGACAAGACAAGTTTTCCAGTGGAGCCCACTTAAAACCAACTCCATCAGTCTTTCAAAGGTGCCAGGGGCATTACAAAGCCCGAAGGGCATGATATTGAAATCAAACAGGCCACTACCTGTAGTGAACACTGTCTTTGACTTGTCCTTAGGGTCGATTTCAACCTGCCAGTAGTCACTTGCAAGATCTAACGATGAAAACCACTTGGAGCTAGCAATTGAGCATTGAGACTGTCGTCCTATTCGTGGCAATGGATACGCATCTTTGAGTGTTACTTCATTTAGTTTTCTATAATCTATACAAAACGTGTAGATCCATCCCTTTAACCAACCCAACTGGGCTTGCCCAAGGACTGGAAGATGGAGAAATAACACTTGCATCAATCACATCATCTACCCGTTTCTGTGCTTCATGTTCTTTGGTGGTAAAGTAATCTGTCGCACCAGTTGCCAGCATGCTTTGGCATTACCTGTGTTTATACTGTGATATGTCATATTTGTCTGTCCAAGTTCACCAGATTTTGAAAAAAATTGCTGAGTTCATGTAACAAATCTTTCAGTTTATGCTTCTGCTCTACAGTCAACTGGGCAGAACTACACTCAAGCAGTTCCTCCACAGCTATGGGGCCGTCCATAAAGTACGTACACACGAAGGGGGGAGGGGACATCATGCACACCATGCGCACAGGGGAGGGGGTCTAAGCCACGCGCACTGCACGCAAAACCGACAATTTGCTTTTAATGAATTATCATGAAATCAATGTACTATCTCATATAAATAACTACCAGGACCAGCTTTTGTGCATCGAAAAACAGTTATAACACAGTACCCTTCACCCCAACCGAAAGTAAATTTATCTTCCCAGCGCTACCGCCAGACAACTTCGGCCTATAGACCACAACATTACTAAAATAAAAAGACTGCTATGAAACCTGCAGTGTACACTGGAAACGTACAGGTGATTGATACAATGTATCAATTTCACCCGCGTGCTGTCGCTCACAATGTAATGTAGTACAGCTGTATACGATGTACCTGTAAATATTCCCATGGTGATGTAATCGACGGTTGCATGAGTTGTTTGTTAAACACTGAAAAAATAGTGGCTTAAAGACTCCATTTATTTTGTCGTATAAATAAACACGGTCAGTACCGGGGGAAATTCCTACTAAACTTGTGGAGATGTACAAAAAAGCAAATCCAACGAAGAAGAAACAGTTGCAACTAACGGAAGCACAAGATCTTTGGAGGCGGGTGAAAGTCGACAGTGAGGCCTATGAACATGCATGTATTAGGAAAGTCAAGTTATCATCCTTGTTACTACCTAGTTTTTTTTTCCCCCAACGGCCTGTATAGGCACAATTACATGTACTGCAGGTAAACAAAAACAAAAAAAGAAGATCTACGTCTTGTATATCAACTGCCTCTTGTTCAAACACATTTTCGCGAAAAGCGTTATTCACTCAATAAACCACTCATGAAACCACTCTCAATAAACCACTCATGAAAAGTCAAGGGCAAACTGTGCAAAAAAGTGTATCAGAATATTTTTCCCCTTTTTTGGTTCAAATATGTCATCATTGACTGCTGTTTTGGTTTAAAATATATCACTGTTCAATCATTTCCAGGTTTGTTAACCCTAACTCCCTAAGCATTGTTACTGAACAAAAAAAATCCTTCAAAATCCTCCAACTGCCTTTGTTGTCTAGGGAGTTAGGGTTAATAAAAATGTTTGCAAATTTTTTTCTGTCAACATATTGTGATTTATTTCAGTCTTTGGATGCGACATGCGAATCATACTACTACAGCAGGTGTACTGTGACGTTTAATGATGCTAGAATAAGGTAGTCTGAGAAGTCAAAAAGAGATATGGAATGCGTATGCGTACAGAGGGGGAGGGGGGTTGGAGCCACTGCGTATGCCATGCGCAGGGGAGGGTAAAAAGTCGGCATTTCGCAAGGCATGTACTTTATGGACGGCCCCTATGCCTAATGTATTATCTGAACTGTGTGCTTGCTCATTTTCCACTGGATCCCTGGTTGAAAAAAAGCAATGTGTGTGCCTTTATGCAACACGGAAGGCTTCGTTGCATATTAAGGACTCAGATTGGGAATAAGGTTTTTGTGAGGGTTTGCAAACACTCATCCAACCAAAATACCATTATCACTATCTGCAAATCTTCCTGAAGCTTCTAGTACTCCTGAAGTTACTTTTTACCACACATGTGTAATTTACCAGGGACAACTGTCTCTTGGTTAGTAGGGATTACAACTGTCTCTGCAACTGAAATGTGACAACACATCTAAGTGGAAATCTCTGTGATTACTGGAACTGTTACTTTCCCAAACCAAATTTTGCATTGAGGAATGTCGAAAATTTGACCACAGCTTGTCAAGAAATCCAACCCCAAAATACCAGCATAGGCTATTTCTGCTACAAGGACTTTGTGATGTCTGCGCAATCCACCAACTCTAATAGTCAACATAGCACAACCCTCAACCTGTAAGGTACTACCTTCGCATCAACTACTGAATAATTACCAGCATTACATGTATATAGTAACTACAATAAAAACAGAATTTTGACAACACTGGATATGCATTGATATAAAAAAATGTTCGGTGGAATGCTACCCTTCATTTGCAAGTGTTATTGTATGGGACATGTTATTTATTATTTGAAAAAAAATATTTTAAAAAATAAATAAATAAATAAATAAATAAATAAATGATTTGTACAAATGTTGATTAGGATGTGTCTTACACAGACTAAAGTGACAATGCATAGACGTAAATATATTTCGATTGGCAAAAATAAACTATGCACTTCTAATCTAATTTGTTTGCATGCAGTGAGAAGTAACTTCAGTCAAGATAAATCGTAGGCTCCATGCTGCGTGATTGATATTTATGACATGAATACTTACAATTCAGTGAGATTTTGTAGACCATCAAATGTTCCTGGTGTAATATCACTGATTCTGTTGTTGTACAGCCATCTAAGATGGAAAACAAAGTAGTGTTATAGTCCATTAATTTTGTTATTTTCACCAATGTTCTTAGGTTTTCCTGAACTTCACTCTCTGAAACATTGTAGTGGTATCAGACAATTTAAACATGTATCATACCCAAGGTTCACATATTTGGGAAAATAAAATCACAATAAATATAAATAGACAACAGTTGAGTGCATTGAAATTTTAGAAAGTTTGTTGTCCCACAGGCCTCCCATTGACAAGTGTTTTTGATCGCCAGACATGAAATTTGCACTCTGACAAATTTGTTGCCGAGAGATGTAAATTTAATCAAGAGAAATCAGTTGCTTGATGCTGCGTGATTGAAATTGATGACATGAATACTTACAAGATTTGAAGACTTTGTAGACCATCAAATGTTCCTGGTGCAATTTCACTGATTTTGTTGTCATTCAGTCCTCTTAGATGGGAAAACAGAAGCATTAAGACAAAATCATTAAAGCCTGTTAATATGGTCATTTTCAACAATGTTCTTAGATTTTCTTTACGAAAACATTAGTTAGTGAAACGTTTTCATGGTATCAAACAAATTGAAAATATTCCTGCCTAATGTTCAATCATTTTATAAACTTAAATTTACAAATGAATCTCAATAGACAACAGTTCAGTGCATCGAGAAATAAATGAGGTAAAAATAAAACAGTGAATCATGATAGACAACACTTGGGTGCATCAAAATACTCAAGTTACAGTTGGTCAAAATCTAACAGATCAGTGTTCAGATTATGACCAGCCTAACTATGTAAACAGTGGGTTCTGCCTTCGAAACATGAAAACTTACAATTCAATGAGATTGTGTAGGCCATCAAATGTTCCTGGAGCAATTTCACTAATGTTGTTGTTGTACAGTTGTCTAATATGGGAAAACAAAGTATGGTGAAAAACATTGTATTGAAACATAAATAAATTGGTAATATTCAAAAACGTTTTCAGATTTTAGTTCATGAAAGCATACTAAAATCTAAGTGATTGGCCATGTACTTACAGAAATTATTCTGCCAGCATTATATATTACCTCCAATCAAAAATATAAAATGGAATTTTGATAGAAAACACTAGATGTGCATCGATATAAAAAAAGATTCAGTGAAATGCTACCCTCCATTTACAAGTGTTATTGTATGGGACAAGTTATTAGTTTAAAAAAACAAAACAAAAAACAAGGTGTTCGCGCTATAGCTTGAACACACAAATGTTGCCGATTACGATGTATCATACATAGACTAAAATGACAATGCATAGACCTAAATATATTTCGCTCTGCAAAAGCTAACTACACACTTCTAACATAACTTGCTTGCATGCAGTAAGAAGTAACTTCAGTCAAGATAAATTGTAGGCTCGATGTTGTGTGATTCAAATTTATGACATGAATACTGTAACTGCGCCCCTTGCTCTGAAATTAGGGGCCTACTGCCAGTCATGAAATACCCATAAGAAAAGAAAGATTTATTATCTCCAAAATTTTTTTTACAGGAACCAACTAAAATAATTTGACAAGAAATAAAATAGGTTCAATAAACTATTCTGCCTCTCGCCACAAGTTACATTGTAGGCACCCAGGGGAAAGCAATTTTCATCAGTCAACTATAGACTACGTTATTAAATAAAATAAGCAGTAGCCAGAATAATTGAAGAGTAAGTTTACGAGGTTACTGCACTTCAGCTACGACTGAAACCGTAGTCAAGGGTACTGAACCTTAGGACAAATATGGGATAAGTGTTAGAGGGTAGGCATGGTAAATATTGACACAAGGCAATAAAATAAAATGGTACTTACACAGCACAGTACAGATGAGGAGGTGGATGGTGCAATTTAGAATACGACAAAATACTCCCCTAATAAAATAAATAATTCCAAAACGGGGCAACTGACCCTAACACAGCATGTAGAAGAAAACTAAGTCAACTTGACTAGGGGTGACCAACAGAGGGCTCTACTAATAATTTGAAATCTTAAAGGAACAAACTAACATAAAAAATATGGACAAACATTTTTTTGTTACACTGCCCTCGCCTGAAGAAAAGGTGCATCTCTGCACCTGAAAAATAAAAAAATAAACAATTTGACCACATTTCATTTGCACCCCCACCGCACACAAAAAAAATGTATATACAGCCTCCGGCATCTACGTGTACATTATGACTTCACAGGTTTTCCAACAGTTGGAGCAGAAAAACAGTAACAACGTCAAATTAGCACAAGATTTGTGATCACTCTAAACAATCTAGCCGTCTTACATAAACGCAAATTAACTATTTTGAAGCATTCCACAGTCCATTGATTAAATACAACTGACACAAGCTGTTTCTATCTCAGTCACTTTAGTGTCCATCTCATCTGGTCTGCAGCCCAAATAATGCACAGTGTTCTTATGCAGTTATATTCAATAATCACAACTGTTCATTTAGTTCATGTCACAACACAAAAATCTCCTGTGCGTAGCTACATCGGTAGTCGTTGTCATTAAATATGTGTTAGCGCAAACTCCACATCTTTGTGACTTGACTGACCTGCCTCCTGTAGTTCTCCCTGTTCTGATGTTGCTACTCCCTGGTCCAGCAATGTTCTTTTCGGATTCCTCCTCTCCATCCCTCTCACCACCACCAGCCGCTGCTGCTGATTCTCTGGTAGGGTATGGTTAACATGTTGGTTGCTGGACGTTTCTCCTCAGTCCCCCAGGTTCTCATCAGTAGCATCATTGCTGCCAACCAATCCATCCAGCTGCTCTGTCTCACCATTGTCAATGGCATCTCTGGTAGTAACACCCTGACTGCAGTTATCGCCCAAGACTTCTTGTGAAAAAGAGCTTGAAACACACAGATTTAGTCTATCGAAATGGACAACTTTTCTATGTCGTTTCTCCATATGTTTGAAACAGTAGACTGTATCTGAAATGCGTTTGATGACTTGATAAAGGCCCTTCTAGTGTGATTGGAATTTAAGGCCAAGCCCAATTTTACGAAGATACCTGTAAAGCCAAACTAGGTCATCTGGAGAGTACAGACTGCCCTTTAATTTGACATTGTACAACTGTTTTTGCCTTTTCTGCTCTCCTTGAATTTTTTTTTCTTGCCACTTGGACTTTCACATACGGGAGTAAAGTTCGGATGCATACTCATCTGGACTTGTGTTTTCTCTCCTTTCAGGATGACTAACTAATAAATCTAGTGGCAATGACAACTCTCTTCCAAACATTTTATTTGGGCTAACCCCAGTCTTTTCCTGCTCATTTGCTCGATACGCCATCATGGAGTATGGAAGATGTACATCCCAATCAGACTGGTCTTCACTAACATACATACTGAGGATAGTCTGTATCGTACGGTTGAACCGTTCAACAAGACCATCTGACTGGGGGTGGTAATTCCTAACAACTGACAAATTGACTGAAAAAGTCGGCTTTCAAAATTAGTTCCTTTGTCAGAGTGTATACTAAGTGGAACACCAAAGCAACAAATAAACTGTTCAACTAACACTTTAGCAACTGTTTGTGCTTCTTGGTTGCGTAAAGGATACATTTCTGTCCACTTAGTAAAGTAATCCATGACTACTAAAATATATCTGTTGTCACGTTTCGAATGGGGCAACCGTCCAAAAACATCTATGCCCAATCTTTTTCATGGGGCAGCAACAGTAGAAGGTTGCAGAGGGGCCTGCAATCTCAAGACTTTCTTCTGACACAGGCATCACATTGACTAACATTCTACCTCATCACGGTAGCCAACACAGTAGTTTTGTGCTGATTGCCAGACCTATGACAAATATCAAAATCAAAAGAACTTAGTGTGTCTAACCACCTTGGAAGTTGTCCCTGGATATTTCTGAAATTAAAAAGCCATTGAAGAGAACCGTGATCGGACAACAGCTAGAAGCTCACGCCTGGGGATGCTGTAACTGAGTTCTGCTTTGCTAAGCTTTCGGCTCGCATACCCAATTACCTTTTCTTGACTAATTTGTGAATAAACCACACCTACAGCATCTCCACTGATGTCTGTGTCAAGGATAAATGGTAATGAGAAATCTAGAAAAGTCAAAATTGGTGTAGAAGTTAATTTCTCTTTCAACAATGTAAAAGCCACGTCACATGATGTGTCCATTTAAATTTGACATCTTTCTGTGTAAGTCAGTGTAATGGTGTAGCAATACAGGCAAAATTTCTTATAAATCGCCTATAATATGAACACAACCCCAGAAAATGACGTGGAGTAGGCCAGTCACACTTTAGTCGTCATCTGTGGATTCGTTGACACACCTTGTGCTGATACAATGTGACCAAGGTAACAGACTTCAGTTTGATTTAGGCGCTTTATAAATTTTATTTGATTGATTTATTGAATGAAATAACATATGAATTCCTTTGTACAACATAAGCAACCAACTACGAAAACGGCGGAAATCGTCTCCAGAAATGTCGCAAAACAGTGTTTTTCGGTCTTTCCAGTTTCATTTCTCAACTTCTACTCAACGTATGAATTTCGTTTTTGCGCCCAAAAGGAGAATAGTTATTCCTCTTCAAAACAGCGCTTAAATTGTATTAGATGATTGTTTTAAAGTCTCGTACCATGCCGGTTAAAGATCGTCGGTTTTGTCAATTTTACCGTGTAGGCGGCATTTTTTGCTCATTGCAGACTATTCAATGCGGTCCCTAAACGGTCATAACTCAGTAACCTTCCGGCCGATAATTTTCGTTCGAGCTTTAAAATAGAGGTTGATCCCTCACGGAAAGTTGATGTAAAACTCTCGCTGATTGGCTACATTTTACTGGCGTACTTGGTACTGTTAAACTAAGCAGCGAATCAGAATGGCCGTTTGAGATCCCATTGAAGTACATGTCCACAGCATCCTGTGAGGAGTTTCAAGGTTGAACGCACAGCCCACACAGGCCCCGTGAAGATAATAATCTATGTACTGATGTATAGGATACACTAAGTGTGCAAAATAAGCAGAGAGAAATTCATATGGAGCATTTCTTGGGTTTTAATGTAAACCCTGCTTTGGACAGTCGTCTAAAACCATCACCTAAGTAGGTGACATGTTCTTCAAAGGATGGTGCAAAAATAAGAATATCATCTAAATAGACAAGACAAGTTTTCCAGTGGAGCCCACTTAAAACCAACTCCATCAGTCTTTCAAAGGTGCCAGGGGCATTACAAAGCCCGAAGGGCATGATATTGAAATCAAACAGGCCACTACCTGTAGTGAACACTGTCTTTGACTTGTCCTTAGGGTCGATTTCAACCTGCCAGTAGTCACTTGCAAGATCTAACGATGAAAACCACTTGGAGCTAGCAATTGAGCATTGAGACTGTCGTCTATTCGTGGCAATGGATACGCATCTTTGAGTGTTACTTCATTTAGTTTTCTATAATCTATACAAAAACGTGTAGATCCATCCCTTTTAACCAACCCAACTGGGCTTGCCCAAGGACTGGAAGATGGAGAAATAACACTTGCATCAATCACATCATCTACCCGTTTCTGTGCTTCATGTTCTTTGGTGGTAAAGTAATCGTCGCACCAGTTGCCAGCATGCTTTGGCATTACCTGTGTTTATACTGTGATATGTCATATTTGTCTGTCCAAGTTCACCAGATTTTGAAAAAAATTGCTGAGTTCATGTAACAAATCTTTCAGTTTATGCTTCTGCTCTACAGTCAACTGGGCAGAACTACACTCAAGCAGTTCCTCCACAGCTATGGGGCCGTCCATAAAGTACGTACACACGAAGGGGGGAGGGGACATTGCGTACACCATGCACAGGGGAGGGGGTCTAAGCCAATGCGTGCCGTCGCAAAACCGACAATTTGCTTTTAATGAATTATCATGAAATCAATGTACTATCTCATATAAATAACTACCAGGACCAGCTTTTGTGCATCGAAAAACAGTTATAACACAGTACCCTTCACCCCAACCGAAGTAAATTTATCTTCCCAGCGCTACCGCCAGACAACCGCCTATAGACCACAACATTACTAAAATAAAAGACTGCTATGAAACCTGCAGTGTACACTGAAGCGACAGGTGATTGATACAATGTATCAATTTCACCCGCGTGCTGTCGCTCACAATGTAATGTAGTACAGCTGTATACGATGTACCTGTAAATATTCCCATGGTGATGTAATCGACGGTTGCATGAGTTGTTTGTTAAACACTGAAAAAATAGTGGCTTAAAGACTCCATTTATTTTGTCGTATAAATAAACACGGTCAGTACCGGGGGAAATTCCTACTAAACTTGTGGAGATGTACAAAAAAGCAAATCCAACGAAGAAGAAACAGTTGCAACTAACGGAAGCACAAGATCTTTGGAGGCGGGTGAAAGTCGACAGTGAGGCCTATGAACATGCATGTATTAGGAAAGTCAAGTTATCATCCTTGTTACTACCTAGTTTTTTTTTCCCCCAACGGCCTGTATAGGCACAATTACATGTACTGCAGGTAAACAAAAACAAAAAAAGAAGATCTACGTCTTGTATATCAACTGCCTCTTGTTCAAACACATTTTCGCCGAAAAAGCGTTATTCACTCAATAAAAAACTCATGAAACCACTCTCAATAAAACAATCATTAAAAGTCAAGGGCAAACTGTTCAAAAAGTGTATCAGAATATTTTTCCCCTTTTTTGGTTCAAATATGTCATCATTGACTGCTGTTTTGGTTTAAAATATATCACTGTTCAATCATTTCCAGGTTTGTTAACCCTAACTCCCTAAGCATTGTTACTGAACAAAAAAAATCCTTCAAAATCCTCCAACTGCCTTTGTTGTCTAGGGAGTTAGGGTTAATAAAAATGTTTGCAAATTTTTTTCTGTCAACATATTGTGATTTATTTCAGTCTTTGGATGCGACATGCGAATCATACTACTACAGCAGGTGTACTGTGACGTTTAATGATGCTAGAATAAGGTAGTCTGAGAAGTCAAAAAGAGATATGGAATGCGTATGCGTACAGAGGGGGAGGGGGGTTGGAGCCACTGCGTATGCCATGCGTACAGGGGGAGGGGGTAAAAAAAGTCGGCATTTCGTGCGTGCGTATGTACTTTATGGACGGCCCCTATGCCTAATGTATTATCTGAACTGTGTGCTTGCTCATTTTCCACTGGATCCCCTGGTTGAAAAAAAAGCAATGTGTGTGCCTTTATGCAACACGGAAGGCTTGCGTTGCATATTAAGGACTCGTATTGGAATAAGGTTTTTGTGAGGGTTTGCAAACACTCATCCAACCAAAATACCATTATCACTATCTGCAAATCTTCCTGAAGCTTCTAGTACTCCTGAAGTTACTTTTTACCACACATGTGTAATTTACCAGGGACAACTGTCTCTTGGTTAGTAGGGATTACAACTGTCTCTGCAACTGAAATGTGACAACACATCTAAGTGGAAATCTCTGTGATTACTGGAACTGTTACTTTCCCAAACCAAATTTTGCATTGAGGAATGTCGAAAATTTGACCACAGCTTGTCAAGAAATCCAACCCCAAAATACCAGCATAGGCTATTTCTGCTACAAGGACTTTGTGATGTCTGCGCAATCCACCAACTCTAATAGTCAACATAGCACAACCCTCAACCTGTAAGGTACTACCTTCCGCATCAACTACTGAATAATTACCAGCATTACATGTATATAGTAACTACAATAAAACAGAATTTTGACAACACTGGATATGCATTGATATAAAAAAATGTTCGGTGGAATGCTACCCTTCATTTGCAAGTGTTATTGTATGGGACATGTTATTTATTATTTGAAAAAAAATATTTTAAAAAATAAATAAATAAATAAATAAATAAATAAATGATTTGTACAAATGTTGATTAGGATGTGTCTTACACAGACTAAAGTGACAATGCATAGACGTAAATATATTTCGATTGGCAAAAATAAACTATGCACTTCTAATCTAATTTGTTTGCATGCAGTGAGAAGTAACTTCAGTCAAGATAAATCGTAGGCTCCATGCTGCGTGATTGATATTTATGACATGAATACTTACAATTCAGTGAGATTTTGTAGACCATCAAATGTTCCTGGTGTAATATCACTGATTCTGTTGTTGTACAGCCATCTAAGATGGAAAACAAAGTAGTGTTATAGTCCATTAATTTTGTTATTTTCACCAATGTTCTTAGGTTTTCCTGAACTTCACTCTCTGAAACATTGTAGTGGTATCAGACAATTTAAACATGTATCATACCCAAGGTTCACATATTTGGGGAAAATAAAATCACAATAAATATAAATAGACAACAGTTGAGTGCATTGAAATTTTAGAAAGTTTGTTGTCCTACAGGCCTCCCATTGACAAGTGTTTTTTGATCGCCAGACATGAACTTTGCACTCTGTCAAATTTGTTGCCGAGAGATGTAAATTTAATCAAGAGAAATCAGTTGCTTGATGCTGCGTGATTGAAATTGATGACATGAATACTTACAAGATTTGAAGACTTTGTAGACCATCAAATGTTCCTGGTGCAATTTCACTGATTTTGTTGTCATTCAGTCCTCTTAGATGGGAAAACAGAAGCATTAAGACAAAATCATTAAAGCCTGTTAATATGGTCATTTTCAACAATGTTCTTAGATTTTCTTTACGAAAACATTAGTTAGTGAAACGTTTTCATGGTATCAAACAAATTGAAAATATTCCTGCCTAATGTTCAATCATTTTATAAACTTAAATTTACAAATGAATCTCAATAGACAACAGTTCAGTGCATCGAGAAATAAATGAGGTAAAAAAATAAAACAGTGAATCATGATAGACAACACTTGGGTGCATCAAAAATACTCAAGTTACAGTTGGTCAAAATCTAACAGATCAGTGTTCAGATTATGACCAGCCTAACTATGTAAACAGTGGGTTCTGCCTTCGAAACATGAAAACTTACAATTCAATGAGATTGTGTAGGCCATCAAATGTTCCTGGAGCAATTTCACTAATGTTGTTGTTGTACAGTTGTCTAATATGGGAAAACAAAGTATGGTGAAAAACATTGTATTGAAACATAAATAAATTGGTAATATTCAAAAACGTTTTCGGAATTCATGAAAGCATACTTAAATGTAAGTGATTGGTCAAATACTTACAGAAATTATTCTGCCAGCATTATATAGTAACCACAATCAAAACAATAAAAATGGAATTTCGACAGACAACATTGGATGTGCATCGATATATAAAAAGATTCAGTGGAATATGCTAACTCTCCACTTACAATTGTTATTGTATGGGACAAGTTATTTATTATTTGAAACAAAACAAAATTAAATATATGTTCTTAGGTTTCCCTGAACTTTACTCTCTGAAACATTGTAATGGTATCAGCAGGGTTCTAGCTACGGTGGGCGGCGCTGGTCGGGGCCGCCCAGCACTCATTATTTGCGCCCGGAACTCACGGTCAAATGCACTTGCCCGCCCGGCACAGATTTTCCGCAAAATAAACTGAAACGTTGCCGAAAATATGCTATTTTGATCGTATTCCAAGCATACATGTTGTAATTTTGCAATATTTTAATTGGAAACGCTGAATAAAAGAAACAATTGTAAGATTTTGAGGATTAAAAACTCCGATTATTTTCCGAATATGAGATGTTCTTGCTATATTATCAATGGTTTGTGATATGTTAACGTTCGACGATGTTTGAACTAATATTTGAACCCTTGAAAGACACAGCAGCTTAGCAGAATCTATACACAGCCGGCGTATACCGCAGTGTGCTGTTTCCACATACTTCCAACACAGTAATGATCGGCGATTGTCCGAGTCGCGCTCCCATTAGCTTGTACAGGGGTTGCCACTCTGAAGCTTAATAAATTGATTCATTTATTTATTAGTGTTGCCGTTTACAACACTCAAACACTGATGCTTATAAATTGAAATTTTCGTTAAATAATATTTTCTAGGGTAGTCGGCAACACGTGGTGGTGACTTTGAATATTGACCTTGTATTGGTCTCACGTACATAGCCCCATTGTCAGATTTACTGTATTTAGTTAAAAAGTTATTTGAAAGTTCAACTGCAAATTTAAATAAAAGAATTGTGGCTGTTTGAAACGATGTTTCCAGGAGGCCGATGACAATATAAATTTATGGACAGGAAAAGCTTATTTTCGAGCCCTGTCACAGTATTACGAGTGGGCAAACCTTTTGGGTGTTAACCAATTGAGGAATAGCCTCACACCCTCCCGTGTAATTGCGCAATAACTCAGTTGCCATGTGTCTCTACCGAAGTATGTGTTTGTATGCATGTGCAGTGAAGTAACATAGTACGGTGAGCTGAGTGTGTTATGTCGACTGTACGTAGTGCATGTCATGTCAAAGCGCAGCGCTGCCTACTACTCATAGTGCAGTTGTGGGCTTCCAAGAAAGAGAGGAGGTACAAAGTGAGGCTGGTCTAACAACAAGGTTAGGTAAGTTTGATTAAACTTTAATATTAAATCACTATTATTCAGTCACTAACATAATTAATTAATAACATTAACAAAACAGTTTCTAGTCATTTCTATAATCTTGAAAGACAATCTTAACAGACAATCTTAATATGTATCATGTCCAAGTGTTAGTGCCAAAATCATCACTAGTAAACTTATAAAGCGCCCTCTCTTGACTTAGTTGCACCAGGCTGACAGGACCACAGTAGAATATAGTTTTTCAACCTCCATAAATATCTCTCTGTCGCAAAGTAAAAACCACTGAAGTTTTGTATTAGATAAACACAGTTTCACCCATTGTAGTAGGCAAGGCATTAGTTGGAGCGATCATAAAAGGCTTTGAATAGTTAAAGGTGTGTAAACTTGTGTAATTTAGGTGGTCGCGTGCGACAGCAGCGCGAACACCTCTTGAAATTGTTTTTGGTTGTTTTTTTTCTCCTTCTCGATGAGACTTCTCTAAAAAAAAATTAAAATAAAAATTAAAAAACAAAAAAACACCATAGTTGCCAAGTTCAGAATGACTTCATGTTTTGTAGTAATAATCCTTGGAATTCCTAGATGTAAATAACGGTGACAATTTCACCACTGATTGATTTCATAATTAATCGTTATGCATGTGTGTATTGAGTTAAATATTAAATGGTTATTTTGCAATCTAGATGCGCACACAATCCTGCAGCTGTACAAGGTCACCAGTACATGTAGCAACATTTGGGGTGCATGGACTGTTAAAATGTAAATACCGCCCTCTGGTGTTTTGACTGGTTGTCTAGACAGATCAACGGGTATTTACTTTCCGTTATGTCTAAAAATGTCAGCATGTGCCTTGACATGGTCAACTCACAATGGTGCACAAATATTGCCAAACGTTCAGTGCTGGTCATTGTACTCTAACGTCGCATTCACTACGTTGGAAGAATATCTCTTTTTATGGCAGCAGAGTTAGCAGCTGTTTTCAAGCTTTGGAAAGAAGTGTTTAAATTGTTAAAGAAGCAGAACAAACGAAGAGGGATTTCACATGTTCATGTCGTTTCATTCTCTGTTTTTGATCATGATGCATGTGCATATAAGATGTAAGCTTTCCGATATCGCCATTGGAGGAACAACGATTTTTCCAAATGAATGTTTGAATTAGTATAGTTATATTCATGTATGCCTCATTCACATGGCTTATAAGTAACCTCGTACGTATACCCACTGCTCATGAATGCTAATAATATAAATATGCACAGATGACAAGAATACACGTTCTTTCAATCGTTTGCAAAAACAATATACTTCGTAAAATTAAGATGATTCATTGGCAAAGTTTTTCAAGAAGAGACAAATCTTAAACACAAATTGTAACTATGAACACCTTTTGAAACTGTTCGGTTTTTAGGTGTTAGAATTAATTAGTATAGTTATATTGAGTGAGGTCAGACCTTTTAAAAATATTGTTAGGAATGTCATTAGTGCTGAAAGGATGAAATCTGGAAAACATGAAATCGCAATGACTTCATAATTACATCATCGGGTGTCAAATTACATTAAAACAAAGGTTATTATATCAGAAATCACATCTTCTGAACCAAGAATGGATAAATCTGACCAAATAACCTCATCTGACATTTACTTCAAAACAGGAAGTTCAAATTCAACACATTCTAATGCAAAATTGCAAGGTCTTTTGATTATGAAATTGATATTTTTATAAAAAAAGATGACCCACATTTGAAAAATATGATTGTGACATCATCAGTGATAATTTCATTGAACCGCAAGTTCTTGCGACCACCCTGTGTTTGTACCAACAAACAGTTGAGCTCTAGTTTTATGCTTGTGTTTGGAGCGTTCGAAACTCACGCGAGACCCAGTTCTGTTGGAAGTATACGTGAATTAACGTTATATACAAGAAGATAGGCATGTACATTTAAGTTGAAAAACCGTTTTGCTAAAATTGAGTTTCATCAGAATAAGCAAAAATGGATGAACTTGAGGACAGTGTAATGATGTCCAGTGTAGATCCATGGTTACCGGCACCTAGAGCCAGTCCAGTCATGCCAAGTGAAGATTTTAGTATTACTTCTACTGGCATGACTATTGAGAGTGGAGGCAAAGTACAGGATAATGCTCTGTCCTCTTTTCTTCAACATCAAGGAGAAATGATGATGCAACAAAATGAACTTATGAAGTTGTTGGTTGAACGCCACATGATATCAGCCCTCCCTCAAAGACAAATACAACCATTCAGTGGAAATCCGCTTGATTATCATGCTTTTGTAAGGGCTTTCGAACATTCCATCAAATCTAAGACCAACAATTATAAGGACAAGATCTATTTCTTAGAGCAGTATGCCAGAGGGGAAGCAAACGCCATTGTGAAAAGCTGCATATTATGGTGAGGATTCAGCACAAGCTCTCTCAAAGGCTAAACTTCTGCTGAAAAGGAAGTTTGGAGATAAGCATCACATCATGGACAGCATGGTGTCAAAGACAGTTGAATGGCCTGACATCGATATGCAGTATTTATCACAGAGCTGCATAACCTGGCAAAGGATCTCACAATGGAACAAGATATCAATCATTCTCAGAATCACATCAAAATTGCCAAACAAGCTGAGAGATAGATGGAGAAATTTGGCTGATGACATTCAAGAAGAGAAAAGAAATGTCATTTATGATGATGTTATTTTCGTCAACAAACAAGCACGCATTGCATGTAACCCAGTCTATGGAGACATAGTTAAAGCAAATGACAAAGGAAAAGGAAATAATATCAAGTCAAGCCCAAGAAGTACTAAAACACCATCAAGTACCAGTTTCTACACAGCTTACAGACAAGATATGCCTTTATGGACTCTGGCAGTAATGCTGTATTTTGTGTTGATGCAGTGGTGAATAGGCTAAAGGAGAAAGGAAAAGCCATCAACATACAATTAGTGCAAACTTTGACTGACCAGAAGGTTGTGAAGGGTCATGTTTTGAGAGACTTAGAGATTATGAACCTACATGACTCACACAGTCATCAACCTTACAGAGGTTTATACCCAGGCACAAATACCAATGGCTACAGAGGACATCATCACCAATGATGACTTAAAGAAATGACCATATCTACATCGTGTTGAGTTACCATCCATAGATGCTGAAGTGGGACTGTTAATTGGAATCAATGTCCCAAAAGCAGCAGAACCACTTGAAGTTATCAACAGTGAGAATGGTGGCCCTTTTGCTTGTCGATCAGTCCTTGGTTGGCAGGTTTATGGGTCAACAAAGAATCAAGATCAAAAGAAAGTCATCTCCCACAGAGTGAAAGTTAAGGCCAGAGATGACATTGATGAAAAGTGGGAGAAACTTTTCAACCAAGACTTCAATGAGAGACTCATTGATGATAAGCAAGAGAAATCAAAAGATTTACTTTTCACCAAGAAGGTGGAAAATTTTATCAGAGTTGTTGATGGTTATTTTGAGATTGCGCTCCCACTGAGACATGATGAAGTTAAGATGCCGAAGAAGAGACCACAAGTAAAGCAGAGAGCAGCCCATTTAGAAAGGAAATTTCTGCCACAACTCCAGAGTGAATACACATACTACATGGAGTCCATGTTAAGCAAGGGCTATATGGAGAAAGTTTCTAAGAGAGAGACAAAGAGGGATGATGGTAGATTGTGATATCTTCATCATCACGGTGTAATGCACCTACAGAAAAACAAATTAAGGGTGGTGTATGACTGCACAGCTAACTACAAAAGGTGTCTCCCTCAATAAACAGTTGTTACAGGGGCCAGACTTAACCAACAGCCTAGTTGGTGTGTTAACAAGATTTAGGCAGGACAAGGTTGCCCTCATGGCTGATATTGAAGGCATGTTTTCCCAGGTCCTTGTGCCAAGAGAGGACAGAGACCTACTGAGGTGGCAAGATGGTGATGTGAAAGAACCATTGACAGATGACTGCATGAAAGTGCATGTATTCGGTGCAGTTTCCTCTCCTTCATGTGTGAATTACGCTTTGAAGAGAACTGCAGATGACCAAGCAGAAAACTTTGGCTAAGAAATAACGCACATAATTTATCGTAACTTCTACTCGTGAAAGGTTTGACTAAGTATGTAGAAGAGGAGGATTCCATCTTACCAAGTGGGTGAGTAACCAAAGGAAATGTTTTAGAAAACATTCCAGAAAATGAACTAGCAAAGTGTGTCAAAGGTTTGAACATTGATGATGAGAGGTTGCCCACTGAGAGAGCGCTTAGCATGATGTGGTCCATTGAAGAGGATGAGTTTGGATTCAGAATTGAGATGAAAGATAGACCACTGACAAGAAGGGGTATTTTGTCTATAGTCATCTCCATCAACGATCCTTTTGGATGTGTCTTGCCAGCTGTGCTCCCAGCTAAGCAGTTACTTCAAGCCATGTGTTGGCTGAAGTTGAGATGGGACAAAGAAACTCCTCTGGATCCGAGAAGGAAGTGGCATAGCTTGCAGATGGAACTACCAAGGCTAGCAGATTTCAAGAAGGAAAGATGCATGAAACCAGAAGAATATGAGGATGAGCGACTCGAGTCAGTCACCGTTCATCACTTTGCTGATGCCAGTGAGTCAGGCACTGTTTCGTATTTGAGATTGGTTTATGATGTAGGAGGGATCAAGTGCTCATTTTTAATGAGTAAATCACAAGTGGCCCCACTCAAGCAGGTGACGATTCCAAGAATGGAGCTGACAGCAGCAACAGTAGCAGTTCGAGTTGATCATATGATCAAAGAGAAGCTTTAAATTTAAGTGGATAACACCTACTTTTGGACTGACAGTATATCTGTGCTATGGTATGTCAACAGCGGAACAACACACTTTAAGACATTTGTGGCTAACAGATTAGCAGTTATCCTTGATGGCTCCAACCCAACTCAGTGGCGTCACGTTGAGTTGGCACACAATCCTGCTGATGTTTGCTCTAGGGGGAGAAAAGTTGAACAGTTTCTTCAGATGAAAGAATGGAAGGATGGCCCAGAGTTCTTACTTCAGCAGGAAGATAAATGGCCCTCAAGACCTGAACTTAGTTAGTTTATCGTACTACAAGATCCAGAAGTAAAAAGAGTTGTTCTTGCAAGTACCCTTAAGCCAAATGACACAGAGAGAAGTACTCTTGACCAAGTAATTCAGCATTACTCAGACTGGTTCAGGCTGAAGAAGGCAGTTTGCTGGATGTTAAGATTTGGAAGATGGATGAAGGTGAAGCACAAGTCGCACAAATCCCGACAAGATTTGCAGGGTGCGCTTACTCTGAAGGAACTGTATATTGCAGAGAAGAAATTTTTACGACATATGCAGATGAAATTAGAATGCTAGAAGTCAAGGGTGACGGAGGTCGAGTTAGGAGTAGGCAATCAAATTCCAAAGCTGTCAGGAAAACCATTTCCATCTACAGAGTTGACCCAGTTCTCAAATATGGCCTGTAGGAGGAAGATTGAGCAGAGCCTCGCTACCAGATGATGCTAAGCATCCCATTATCCTCCCTAAAGTTAGTCATGTTTCAACTTTGATTTTGAGGCATGTTCACGAGATGTCTGGGCATAGCGGAAGGAACCATGTACTTGTAAGCTTTCAACAGAAGTACTGGATGCCAGGTACAAACTCGGCAGTTAGACGGATAGTTGGAAAATGTCTGGCATGCAGAAAACAGAGGACCAGATTAATGGAAAGCAAAATGGCTGACCTGCCTTCTGATAGGCTCAGACCTGACGAGCATCCCTCACCAGACTAGAAATGGACTATTTTATCTCAATTGAAGTAAAAAGAGGTCAAAGTGTACTACAACGGTATTGAGTTATCTTTACCTGTCTTGCTTCACAGGCAGTACACACTGAGAAAGTCAACTCTCTGGACACAGATTCACGTATTGATACAATATGACGATTCATTGCCCGCAGAGGAAATGTTAAAGAGATGAAGTCGGACAATGGAACCAATCTTGTGGGTGCAGTAAAGGAACTCAGAAAAGAGATAGAAGATTGGAATAAAGCCCAACTAAACAATGCCTTGTTGCAAAGGAACATCCAGCGATTCACTGATTCCCTTTTCCAGACCCAATAGAAAGGTGCTTCTTTTCTAAAGACGGGCACCAGTGAAACCACAGTGAAACATCGACCCCAATAATCATCAATATGCAACATAATGAACATATTCATGATCGCACAGCCAATGAGAAAAATAATAAAATAGCAACTATGCAAATTTATCCAATCACGACGTGCAGAAATGGGCATGTAATACTGGGATCCTGAATTACAACCTCATGCACAATGCACAGTCTGCAGCTCAAAACATGCATCTCAAAAAATACAATATATATACTGTAAATAGTACATAACCATGCGCGTGAATATAGCATGTGCTAATTGAGCTGAAAGTTTCCCACGCTGCCAAACTAATAACATTGGATTTTCACAATTTTGCAAGAAATAAAGAGGAACAATAGACATTCAAGAACTCAATATATGTATTTGTCTATTGTCTGAAGCTTAAAAAAGAGGGCAGAAATTACTATCAAAGCACATGTTTTCTTACTTATAAACCGCAGGGAAAAATTTGTCCAACTATTTGCGAATAGTCGATTATTCGCGAAATGTTGCCACGCGATTAATCAAATAGTAAATTTCACTATCCGTCCAGGCCTAGTATACATGAATTAACATTACATAACAGAAGATAGGCATGTACACCAAGGTTCACTTATTTGGGAAAAATAAAATCACAATAAACATAGACAACAGTTGAGTGCATCAAAAAAAAATTAAAGTTTGTCGTCCTACAGGCCTCCCATTAGCAAGTGTTTTTCGATCATCAAACATGAACTTCGCACTTCATTAAATTTGTTGCCGAGAGATGTAACTTCAGTAAAGAGAAATTGGTTGCTTGATGATGTATAATTGAAATTGATGACATGAATACTTACAAGGTTTGAAGACTTTGTAGACCATTAAATGTTCCTGGTGCAATTTCACTGATTTTGTTGTTCCACAGCTTTCTAAGATGGGAAAACAGTAGGGTTAAACATTGTATTCAAGCCAATTTATCTGGTTATTTTCACCTATGTTCTTTGATTTACTGAAAACAACTTGATGAAATGTTGTCATGGTGACAAACAATCTGAAAATGTATCATGCCTGAAGTTTACTTTAAGTAAAGTTTGCAGTGACACCATGTAGAAATTCTCTTTTGAGTAGTAAATAGTTCCAAAAAGAGTTGGTTGGTTGCAACTCAACATTTTGATCAGTATCCTCTGATCATATTCAGGAGAAACAAAGTTTACTTTGTTTAGAAAATAAACTACAAATGAATCTTATAGATAAATAGAGAATAATGTATTGCATCCAATTAAGAACATAAAATAATTTCCTTGTCCTTCAGCCATGTGTAGCTGAGAATTTTGATTAATGTTACATTTTATTTTGAAAAACATATCCATGTACAGTATAATGAAGCATGCTGGTTCCACCTTTTGAACACAAATTTTACAAATGTTTGTTGTCCCACAGGCCTTCCGTTGACACATTTTTCAATCGGCACACATGAACTTCCCACTTCATCTATATTTGTTTGCCATGAGATGTAACTTCAGTCAAGAGAAATTGGTTGCTCGATGCTGCGTAATTGAAATTGATGACATGAATACTTACAAGGTTTGAAGACTTTGTAGACCATTAAATATTCCTGGTGCAATTTCACTGATTTTGTTGTGTTGCAGCGATCTTAGATAGGAAAACAAAGTAGCGTAAAAACAGAATCATTAATGCCTGTTAATATGGTTATTTTCAACAATATTCTTAGATTTCCTGAAGAAAACGTTTTCATGTTATCAAACAAATTGGCAATGCTTCGGGATGTAACATATAACAGAACAGTGTTCAGATTATGACCAGCCTAATCATGAAAACTTACAATTGGATGAGATTGTGTAGACCATCAAAAGTCCTGGGTGCAAGATTACTGATGCTGTTGTTGTACAGATATCTAAGATTGGAAAACACATTGTGGTGAAAAATATTCAAAAACGTTTTCAGATTTCAGTTCATGAAAGCATACTTAAATCTAAGTGATTGGTCATATACTTAGAGAAATTATTCTGCCAGCATTATATAGTAACTACAATCAAAAATATAAAATGGAATTTCGATAGACAACACTGGATCTGCATCGATATAAAAAAAAGATTCAGTGAAATGCTACACTCCATTTACAAGTGTTATTGTATGGGACAAGTTATTAGTTAAAAAAAACTAAAAAAACAAACAAAAAAAACCCCCAAAAACAAGGTGTTCGTGCTATCGCTTGAACACCTAATTAAATATAGTACAAATGTTGCCGATTACGATGTATCATACATAGACTAAAATGACAATGCATAGACATAAATATATTTCGCTCGGCAAAAGTTAGCTACACACTTCTAACGTAATTTGCTTGCATGCAGTAAGAAGTAAGTTCAGTCAAGATAAATTGTAGGCTCGATGCTGTGTGATTAAAATGTATGACATGAATACTGTAAAGGCGCCCCTTGCTCTGAAATTTGGGGCCTACCGCCAGTCATGAAATGCCCACAAGAAAAGAAAGATTTACCAGCTCAAAAAAATTAATTACAGGAACCAACTAAAATAATTTTACAAGAAATAAAATAGGTTTAATAAAATATTCTGCCTCTCGCCACAAGTTACATTGTAGGCACCCAGGGGAAAGCAATTTTCGTCAGTCAAGAATAGACTAAGCAGTAGCAGAGCTAGCCAGAATAATTGAAGAGTAAGTTTGAGGTTACTGCAATGTAGCTACAACTGAAACCGTAGTCAAGGGTACTGAACCTCAGGACAAAAATGGGATAAGTGTCAGGGGATAGGCATGGTAAATATCAACACAAGCCAATTAAATTAACATAACACATCACAGTACATATGAGGTGGTGGATGGTGCAATTTAGAATAAGACAAAATACTCCCCTAATAAAATAAATAATTCCAAAACGGGGCAACTGACCCTAACACAGCATGTAGAAGAAAACTAAGTCAACTTGACTAGGGGTGACCAACAGAGGGCTCTACTAATAATTTGAAATCTTAAAGGAACAAACTAACATAAAAAATATGGACCAACATTTTTTTGTTACACTGCCCTCACCTGTAGAAAAGGTGCATCTCTGCACCTGAAAAAAACAAAAAAAACAATTTGACATTTCATTCGGATTCCTCCTCTCCATCCCTCTCACCACCACCAGCCGCTGCTGCTGATTCTCTGGTAGGGTATGGTTAACATGTTGGTTGCTGGACGTTTCTCCTCGGTCCCCCAGGTTCTCATCAGTAGCATCATTGCTGCCAACCAATCCATCCAGCTGCTCTGTCTCACCATTGTCAATGGCATCTCTGGTAGTAACACCCTGACTGCAGTTATCGCCCAAGACTTCTTGTGAAAAAGAGCTTGAAACACACAGCTTTAGTCTATCGAAATTTCGAAACTATCGAAACTTTTCTATGTCGTTTCTCCATATGTTTGATACAGTAGACTGTATCTGAAATGCGTTTGATGACTTGATAAAGGCCCTTCTAGTGTGATTGGAATTTAACGCTAAGCCCAATTTTACGAAGATACCTGTAAAGCCAAACTAGGTCATCTGGAGAGTACAGACTGCCCTTTAATTTGACATTGTACAACTGTTTTTGCCTTTTCTGCTCTCCTTTAATTTTTTTTTCTTGCCACTTCAAAGGACTTTCACATACGGGAGTAAAGTTCGGATGCATACTCATCTGGACTTGTGTTTTCTCTCCTTTCAGGATGACTAACTAATAAATCTAGTGGCAATGACAACTCTCTTCAAAACATTTTATTTGGGCTAACCCCAGTCGTTTCCTGCTCATTTGCTCGATACGCCATCGTGGCGTATGGAAGATGTACATCCCAATCAGACTGGTCTTCACTAACATGCATACTGAGGATAGTCTGTATCGTAAGGTTGAACCGTTCAACAAGACCATCTGACTGGGGGTGGTAAGGAGTCGTACGAGTTTTGTTTATTCCTAACAACTGACAAATTGACTGAAAAAGTCGGCTTTCAAAATTAGTTCCTTTGTCAGAGTGTATACTAAGTGGAACACCAAAGCAACAAATAAACTGTTCAACTGACACTTTAGCAACTGTTTGTGCTTCTTGGTTGCATAAAGGATACATTTCTGTCCACTTAGTAAAATAATCCATGACTACTAAAATATATCTGTTGTCACGTTTCGAATGGGGCAACCGTCCAAAAACATCTATGCCCAATCTTTTTAATGGGGCAGCAACAGCAGAAGGTTGCAGAGGGGCCTGCAATCTTGGAGCCGGAGACTTTCTTCTGACACAGGCATCACATTGACTAACATTCTACCTCATCACTGTAGCCAACACAGTAGTTTTGTGCTGATTGCCAGACCTATGACAAATATCAAAATCAAAAGAACTTAGTGTGTCTAACCACCTAGGAAGTTGTCCCTGGATATTTCTGAAATTAAAAAGCCATTGAAGAGAACTGTGATCGGACAAAATGAACAACAGCTAGAAGCTCACGCCTGGGGATGCAGTAACTGAGTTCTGCTTTGCTAAGCTTTCGGCTCGCATACCCAATTGCCTTTTCTTGACTATTCTGAATTTGTGAATAAACCACACCTACAGCATCTCCACTGGTGTCTGTGTCAAGGATAAATGGTAATGAGAAATCTGGAAAAGTCAAAATTGGTGTAGAAGTTAATTTCTCTTTCGACAATGTAAAAGCCATGTCACATGATGTGTCCATTTAAATTTGACATCTTTCTGTGTAAGTCGGTGTAATGGTGCAGCAATACAGCCAAAGTTTCTTATAAATCGACTATAATACGAACACAACCCCAGAAAACTTCTAACATCTTTAAGATGACGTGGAGTAGGCCAGTCACACACTTTAGCTGTCTTCTCTGGATTCATTGAAAACACCTTGTGCTGATAAAATGTGACCAAGGTAATGGACATCAGTTTGAAATAAAGAGCATTTCTTGGGTTTTAATTTAAGACCTGCTTCGGACAAGTCGTCTAAAAACTTCACCTAAACGTGTGACATGTTCTTCAAAGGATGGTGCAAAAATAAGAATATCATCTAAATAGACAAGACAAGTTTTCCAGTGGAGCCCACTTAAAACCAACTCCATCAGTCTTTCAAAGGTGCTATGGGCATTACAAAGCCTGAAGGACATGATATTGAAATCAAACAGGCCACAACCTGTAGTGAACACTGTCTTTGACTTGTCCTAAGGGTAGATTTCAACCTGCCAGTAGCCACTTACAAGATCTAAGATGAAAACCACTTGGAGCTAGCAAGAGCATCGAGACCGTCGTCTATTTGTGACAAAGGATACGCATCTTTGAGTGTTACTTCATTTAGTTTTCTATAATCTATACAAAAATGTGTAGATCCATCCTTCTTTTTAACCAACACCACTGGGCTTGCCCAAGGACTGGAAGATGGAGAAATAGCATCAATCACATCTACCCGTTTCTGTGCTTCATGTCTTTGGTGGTAAGGTAATCGTCACGCATGGTTTGGCATTACCCGTGTTTATGCTGTGATACAAGCTCTACTCAGCAAGGTGGTTGGAGAAAGTGAAAGAAAAGGACTAAGCATCAAATGCAAAACGACTGAATGTATGGTAATAAGCAAGAGAAAAGATGTTCAAAAAAATGTATACTAAAGGTTGGAGACAAGACAATCAAACAAGATAGCAAGTTCACATACTTAGGAAGATGGAAGATCCGACACAGAAATAAAGAAACAAATTGGAATAGCAAAAGACACATTCATGAAATTGAGAAACATACTGAAAGACAGGAAGTTAACCATGAAAACCAAAATAAGAGTTCTTAACTGATATGTATACTCTGTATTCTTATACGATAGTGAATGTTCGACTATCCCTACAGCAAAAACATCCGAAAAAGGCAAATGAAGTTCCTCGGCCACATAATGAGAAAAGAAGGGCTGGAAAACCTAGTAGTAGAGGACGGCAACGGCTGACATACATGCACAGCTTAAGCAAGTGGGCAAATATTCCTGTGCAAAAGATATTAAGGGCTACCAAATACAGGGAGAACTGGATATCCATGAGCGCTGACGTCCCGGAAGGACATGGCACATAGAGAGAGATGTCACTTTTGTCTGTCCAAGTTCACCAGAATTTGAATTTTGTTTGCCGTGTTCATGTAACAAATCTTTCAGTTTATGCTTCTGCTCTACGGTCAACTGGGCAGAACTACGCTCAAGCAGTTCCTCCACAGCTGTGCCTAATGTATCTGAACTGTTGCTCATTTTCCACTGGATCTCCTGGTTGAAAAAAAGCAATGTGTGTGCCTTTATGCAACACGGAAGGCTTGGGTTGCACATTAAGGACTCTTATTGGAATAAAGTTTTTGTGAGGGTTTGCAAACACTTGTCGAACCAAAATACCATTGTTACTATCTGCAAATCTTCTTGAAGATTCTACTACTCCTGAAGTTACTTTACCACGCTTGTGTAATTTACCAGGGACAATTGTCTCTTGGTTAGTAGGGATTACAACTGTCTCTTGGTTAGTAGGGATTACAACTGTCTCTTGGTTAGTAGGGATTACAACTGTCTCTTCAACTGAAATGCGACAACACATCTAAGTGGTAATCTCTGTGATTATTGGAACTGTTACTTTCCCAAACCTAATTTTGCATTGAGGAATGTCGAAAATTTGACCACAGCTTGTCAAGAAATCCAACCCCAAAATACCAGCATAGGCTATTTCTGCTACAAGGACTTTGTGATGTCTGCGCAATCCACCAACTCTAATAGTCAACATAGCACAACCCTCAACCTGTAAGGTACTACCTTCCGCATCAACTACTGAATAATTACCAGCATTACATGTATATAGTAACTACAATAAAAACAGAATTTTGACAACACTGGATGTGCATTGATATAAAAAACTGTTCGGTGGAATGCTACCCTCCATTTGCAAGTGTTTATTATTTGCAATTTATTATTTGAAAAAATTTAAAAAAATAAAAAAATAAAAAAATAAATGCTTTGTACAAATGTTGATTATGATGTGTCAAACAGAGACTAAAGTGACAATGCATAGACATAAATATATTTTGATCAGCAAAAATGAACCACACACTTCTAATCTAATTTGTTTGCATGCAGTGAGAAGTAACTTCAGTCAAGATAAATCCTAGGCTCCATGCTGCGTGATTGATATTTATGACATGAATACTTACAATTCAGTGATATTTTGTAGACCATCAAATGTTCCTGGTGTAATATCACTGATTTTGTTGTTGTACAGCCATCTAAGATGGAAAACAAAGTCGTGTTAAAGTCCATTAATTTTGTTATTTTCGCCAATGTTCTTAGGTTTTCCTAAACTTCACTCTATGAAACATTGTACTGGTATCAGACAATCTTAACATGTATCATGCCCAAGGTTATTTGGGAAAAATAAAATCACAATAAATATAAATTGACAACAGTTTAGTGCATTGAAATTTTAAAAAGTTTGTTGTCCTACAGGCCTCCCATTGACAAGAGTTTTTCGATTGCCAGACATGAACTTCACACTCTGTCTAATTTGTTGCCAAGAGATGTAACTTCAATCAAGAGAAATCAGTTGTTTGATGCTGCGTTATTGAAATTGATGACATGAATACTTACAAGATTTGAAGACTTTGTAGACCATTAAATATTCCTGGTGCAATTCCACTGATGTTGTTGGTGTGCAGCAATCTTAGATGGAAAAACAGAAGCATTAAAACAAAATCATTAAAGCCTGTTAATATGGTCATTTTCAAAAATGTTCTTAGTTTTTCTTTAAGAAAACGTTAGTTAGTGAAACGTTTTAATGGTATCAAACAAGTTGAAAATATTCCTGCCTAATGTTCAATCATTTTATAAAATTAAATTTACAAATGATTCTCAATAGACAACAGTTCAGTGCATCGAGAAATAAAAGAAGGAAAAAAAATCAAACGTTCACTGTACTTTTTAGAAATTTAAAATTACAAGTGAATCACAAAGTTGTAGGTTGAATTGCCACATGAGGTCAGGCCTCCCTCAAAGACAAATACAACCATTCACTGGAAATCCGCTTGATTATCATGCTTTTGTAAGGGCTTTTGAACATTCCATCGAATCCAAGACCAACAATGATAAGGACAAACTATTTCTTAGAGCAGTATACCAGAGGGGAAACAAATGCCATTGTGAAAAGCTGCATATATGGTGAGGATTCAGCACAAGCTCTCTCAAAGGCTAAACTTCTGCTGAAAAGGACGTTTAGAGATAAGCACCGCATCATGGACAGCATGGTGTCAAAGGCAGTTGAATGGCCCGACATCAAACCAGAAGACAAAGATGAGCTGCATCACCTGGCAAAAGATCTCACAATGGAACAAGAGATCAATCACTCTCAGAATATTCAAATGATCACATCAAAATTGCCATACAAGCCGAGAGATAGATGGAGGAATTTGACTGATGACATTCAGGAAGAAAAGAGAAATGTCATTTTTGATGATGATGTTACTTTCGTCAACAAACAAGCACACACTGCATATAACCCAGTCTATGGAGACATAGTTAAAGCAAGTGACAAAAGGAAAAGGAAATAATATCAAGTCAATCCCAAGAAGTACTAAAACACCATCAACTACCAGTTTCTACACAGCTGTGAGTAGTGACGACATCGATGGGGTCAAAGGAGCTTGCATTTATTGTAGTGATTCCAGCCATTTCTTGAGTGATTGTCCAGTGCTAGCAAGCAAGCCATACAAAGAAAGAATAGAGTTTTGTCGCTCCAAAGGCTTGTGTTTTGGCTGCTTAAAGGGATCATCACATTTTGTGAATGATTGCAGGAAGAGACAGAAATGTAACATATGCAGAAGGTGCCATCCAACAGTGCTACACAGAGAGTGGAAAGACAAATCTGCTGTACAAACCGACTCTAAGAAAAAAACAGATGCTGGCAGTAATTCTCCCCATGAAGAAAGCAAGGTGAAGGACAATGTTAAATGTGGTTTGACAAACTCTACCAATCACAGTACATCTGCAGAATGCCTCCCAGGAGTGGTACCAGTTATCTTGAGGTGACAGAGGACAGGCATACAGACAAAGACATATGCTTTTATAGACTCTGACAGTAATGCTGTATTTTGTGTTGATGCAGTGGTGAATAGGCTAAAGGAGAAAGGAAAAGCCATCAACATACAATTAGTGCAAACTTTGACTGACGAGAAGGTTGTGAAGGGTCATGTTTTGAGAGACTTAGAGATTAGGAACCTACAGACTCACACAGTCATCAACCTTACAGAGGTTTATACCCAGGCACAAATACCAATGGCTACAGAGGACATCATCACTAATGATGACTTAAAGAAATGACCATATCTGCATCATGTTGAGTTACCATCCATAGATGCTGAAGTGGGACTGTTAATTGGAAACAATGTCCCAAAAGCAGCAGAACCACTTGAAGTTATCAACAGTGAGAATGGTGGCCCTTTTGCTTGTCCATCAGTCCTTGGTTGGCAGGTTTATGGGTCAACAAAGAATCAAGATCAAAAGAGAGTCATCTCCCACAGAGTGAAAGTTAAGGCCAGAGATGACATTGATGAAAAGTTGGAGAAACTTTTCAACCAAGACTTCAATGACTTCTATGAGTCATAGACGATAAGCCAGAGAAATCAAAAGATTTACTTTTCACCAAGGTGGAAAATTTTATCAGAGTTGTTGATGGGCATTTTGAGATTGCGCTCCCACTGAGACATGATGAAGTTAAGATGCCGAAGAAGAGATCACAAGCAGAGCAGAGAGCAGCCCATTTACAAAGGAAATTTCTGAGACAGCCACAACTCCAGAGTGAATACACAGACTACATGGAGTCCATGTTAAGCAAGGGCTATATGGAGAAAGTTTCTAAGAGAGAGACAAAGAGGGATGATGGTAGATTGTGATATCTTCCTCATCATGGTGTAATGCACCCACAGAAAAACAAATTAAAGGTGGTGTATGTATGCCCGCACAACCAACTACAAAAGGTGTCTCCCTCAATAAACAGTTGTTACAGGGGCCAGACTTAACCAACAGCCTAGTTGGTGTGTTAACAAGATTTAGGCAGGACAAAGTCGCCCTCATGACTGATATTGAAGACATGTTTTTCCCAAGTCCTTGTGCCAAGAGAGGACAGAGACCTACTGAGGTGGCAAGATGGTGATGTGAAAGAACCATTGACAGATCTGATGACTGCATGAAAGTGCATGTATTCGGTGCAGTTTCCTCTCCTTCATGTGTGAATTACGCTTTGAAGAGAACTGCAGATGACCAAGCAGAAAACTTTGGCTAAGAAATAACGCACATAATTTATCGTAACTTCTACTCGTGAAAGGTTTGACTAAGTATGTAGAAGAGGATGATTCCATCTTACCAAGTGGGTGAGTCACCAAAGGAAATGTTTTAGAAAACATTCCAGAAAATGAACTAGCAAAGTGTGTCAAAGGTTTGAACATTGATGATGAGAGGTTGCCCACTGAGAGAGCGCTTAGCATGATGTGGTCCATTGAAGAGGATGAGTTTGGATTCAGAATTGAGATGAAAGATAGACCACTGACAAGAAGGGGTATTTTGTCTATAGTCATCTCCATCAACGATCCTTTTGGATGTGTCTTGCCAGCTGTGCTCCCAGCTAAACAGTTACTTCAAGCCATGTGTTGGCTGAAGTTGAGATGGGACAAAGAAACTCCTCTGGATCCGAGAAGGAAGTGGCATAGCTTGCAGATGGAACTACCAAGGCTAGCAGATTTCAAGAAGGAAAGATGCATGAAACCAGAAGAATATGAGGATGAGCGACTCGAGTCAGTCACCGTTCATCACTTTGCTGATGCCAGTGAGTCAGGCACTGTTTCGTATTTGAGATTGGTTTATGATGTAGGAGGGATCAAGTGCTCATTTTTAATGAGTAAATCACGAGTGGCCCCACTCAAGCAGGTGACGATTCCAAGAATGGAGCTGACAGCAGCAACAGTAGCAGTTCGAGTTGATCATATGATCAAAGAGAAGCTTTAAATTTAAGTGGATAACACCTACTTTCGGACTGACAGTATGTCTGTGCTATGGTATGTCAACAGCGGAACAACACACTTTAAGACATTTGTGGCTAACAGATTAGCAGTTATCCTTGATGGCTCCAACCCAACTCATGTGGCGTCATGTTGAGTCGGCACACAATCCTGCTGATGTTTGCTCTAGGGGGAGAAAAGCTGAACAGTTTCTTCAGATGAAAGAATGGAAGGATGGCCCAGAGTTCTTACTTCAGCAGGAAGATAAATGGCCCTCAAGACCTGAACTTAGTTAGTTTATCGTACTACAAGATCCAGAAGTAAAAAGAGTTGTTCTTGCAAGTACCCTTAAGCCAAATGACACAGAGAGAAGTACTCTTGACCAAGTAATTCAGCATTACTCAGACTGGTTCAGGCTGAAGAAGGCAGTTTGCTGGATGTTAAGATTTGGAAGATGGATGAAGGTGAAGCACAAGTCGCACAAATCCCCACAAGATTTGCAGGGTGCTCTTACTCTGAAGGAACTGTAAACTGCAGAGAAGAAATTTGGCAACATGTGCCAAGTACAACATATGCAGATGAAATTAGAATGGTAGAAGTCAAGGGTGACGGAGGTTGAGTTAGGAATAGACAATCAAATTCCAAAGGTGTCAGGAAAACTAGTTCAATCTACAGAGTGGACCCAGTTCTCAAAGATGGCCTGTTACAAGTAGGAGGAAGATTGAGTAGAGCCTCACTACCAGATGATGATAAGCATCCCATTATCCTCCCTAAAGTTAGTCATGTTTCAACTTTTTGAGGCATGTTCACAAGATGTCTGGGCATAGTGGAAGGAACCATGTACTTTCAATAGAAGTTCTGGATGCCAGGTACCAACTCAGCAGTTAGACGGATAGTTGGAAAATGTGTGACATGCAGAAAACAGAAGGCCAGAGTAATGGAACAAAAGATGGCTGACCTGCCTTCTGATAGGCTCAGACCTGACGAGCCTCCCTTCACCAGAGAAGGAATGGACTATTTTGGCCCACTTGAAGTAAAAAGAGGTCTAAGTGTACTTTACCTGTCTTGCTTCACGGACAGTACACATTGAGAAAGCCAACTCTCTAGATACAGATTCATGTTTTGATAAAATTTTACAATTCATTGCTTGCAAAGGAAATGTTAAAGAGACGAGGTCGGACAATGAAACCAATCTTATGGGTGCAGAAAAGGAACACAGAAAGGAGATAGAAGGTTGGAATAAAGCCCAACTAAACAATGCCTTGTTGCAAGGAACACCCAGTGGACCTTCAACCCACCTGTAGGGTCCCACCATGGTGGCATATGGGAAAGGCAGATAAGAACTGTGAGAAAAGTGCTCTTCTCCCTAATGAGGCAGCAAACATTGTCTGATGAGAGTTTGTATATTCTATTCTGTGAAGTAGAAAGTATCATCAATAGTAGACCTATCACAAAGGTTTCTGATGATGTGAACGACTTGGAAGCACTGACCCCAAATCACTTGCTTCTCTTGAGGTCAACCATTCAAGTCCCTCCGGTGGTCACCCAGGAGACAGATATCTATGCTCAGCGGAGATGGTGACAAGTCCAGTACCTCGCAGACGTGTTCTGGTGGGTGAAGATGGGTGAAGGAATACTTACCACAGCTTCAGAAGTGACAGAAGTGGGTACGTCCTAAGCTGAATATCCAGGTGGTAGATTTGGTGTTGGTAGTAGATGCATCTATGCCAAGGATTCCTGGCCACTTGGTAGAGTGGTACGTACCATGCCAGACAAGGATGGTATTGTTGACGTGTCAAGGTAAAAACAACCGTGAATGTTTACACGAGACCAATCTCCAAGTTATGCTTGCTAATGGAAGCAGATAGTTAAGTGTGAAGACAAGCTATGAGCATGATATTGAAACATGGATCCCAAGTGAAAGAATTTTTGCATCATTGGTGAAAATATTGCATTTCCATTGATAGAGGTGTGAGCAAAGCGCCACCTCAGTATGCAGTGATAAGTAAATTCAGTCAAGATAAATCGTAGGCTCCATGCTGTTGCGTGATTGATATTTATGACATGAATACTTACAATTTATTGAGATTTTGTAGACCATCAAATGTTCCTGGTGTAATATCACTGATTCTGTTGTTGTACAGCCATCTAAGATGGACAACAAAGTAGTGTTAAAGTCCATTAATTTTGTTATTTTCACTAATGTTCTTAGGTTTTCCTGAACTTCACTTTCTGAAACATTGTAGAGGTATCAGACAATCTTAACATGTATCATGCCCAAGGTTCACATATTTGGCAAAAATAAAATCACAATAAATATAAATAGACAACAGTTGAGTGCATCAAAATTTTAAAAAGTTTGTTGTCCTACAGGCCTCCCATTGACAAGTGTTTTGCGATTGCCAGACATGAACTTCGCACTCTGTCAAATTTGTTGCCAAGAGATGTAACTTCAATCAAGAGAAATCAGTTGCTTGATGCTGCGTGATTGAAATTGATGACATGAATACTTACAAGATTTTAAGACTTTGTAGACTATTAAATGATACGGGTGAAATTTTAGTGATTGTGTTTCCATCCAGTGATCTTAGATAAGAAAACAGAAGCATTAAACGTTTTCATGGTATTAAACAAGTTGAAAATGTTCCTACCTAATGTTCAATCATTTTATAAAATTTACTTTACAAATGAATCGCAATAAACAAAAGTTAAGCGCATCGAGAAATAAAAGTGGGGAAAAATAAAAAGTTGGCTGTACTTTTTAGAAATATAAAATTACAAATGTATCATGATAGGCAACACTTGCACTGCAAAACCAGGGTATTAAAAACTACACCATTGGTGTTTATATTAGGCAACTCGCACAATATAAACACCATGGAAGAAAAAAAGTTAACACCACTAGTGTTATTTTAACACCTCAGTTTTTGCAGAGTGGGTGTATCAAAAATACTTAAATTACAGTTTACTAAAATCTAGAACAGTGTTCAGATTGTGACCAGCCTAACCACGAAAACAGTGAGTACTGCATTCGAATCTATGAAAACTTACAATTCAATGAGATTGTGTAGACCATCAAAAGCTTGAGGTGCAAGATTACTGATATTGCTGCTTCTCAGATATCTAAGATGGGAAAACAAAGTATGGTCAAAAACATTGAATTGAAACATAAATAAATTGGTAATATTCAAAAACATTTTCAGATTTCAGTTCATGAAAGCATACTTTGTTAAACGCTTTTATTGAATCAAACAATCTGACAAATGATCATGTCTGAAGTTCACAGAATAAATATATTGACTGCTACGAGTGGTACATTAAAACTAGCCTCCCGAAGTAATCCCTGGAGCGTTCTATTTTCCAGGAAAATAGAACGCTCCAGGGACCACCGAGGAAAACTAGTTTTACTGTATCATGAGTGAAAACAGTCAATATTTGTTTTATTACAACTCATACATACATGTAGATTCTGCACAATTTATTAAGAGACCTACACTGTACAATAAATCAAACCAATACATGACTCATTAAAGTTGACAACACTTCAAAATTCATAACGCGTTTAGACCAATTCCATGGGCTAGTTGATTGGTTGCCATGGGCTAGTTTTTCCTCCTTTGCTTGGCATTACAGTAAATAGCATGTGACACACTCTCAACCAATCACAAAACAGAATCTATGTATGAGGTGTTATAATACACAACACTTAAGTGCATCGACATAAACAAAGGTTCGGTGGCATACTACCCTCCATTGACGAGTGTTATAAAAAATGTTGGTCAAGTTTTTGAAAATGTTGATGATTACGTTGTGTCGTCTCAAGACAATAGTGAAAATAGACATATTTGTCAACCGGTAAACATGAACTACAAACTAGTTTTGAATTTGTTCCACTGTCCATCGTAAATTCAGTACAGAAGATTTGGTGGCTTCATGCTGTGTGACTGAATCATGACATGAAAACTAACAAGTGTGAGCTTTTGTAGACGAGCCCCCAAATGTGTTTTCTGCAATTTTTAGTTTTTACTGGAACACTGATGGAAAACAAATAATTTGAAATGAGATATTTCCCAAATTAGTTTTCAGATACTTGGTTTCACAGTAAAAAAAGTGTCAAAGCTCAGGAAGGGACCCACTATGAATTCATTTTGTTAATATTTACTGTAAAACCATGCTTCTCAAAAACGATAATTTCCTGAAATTGCCGTTAAAATAGCCAAAAAATACAGAATGTATAATTTTAACAATGAAAATGCACACAGTTATTTTGATTGTCAAACAATAACTTTGTACTCCAAAATCTGTTTGGTAATTACTGTTATAAAGGTCAAATGATTGAGAAATAATAGGTTTAATACAAATTCAATGAATGTTAAATAATCAACTTTTCACCAAGTAAATATTTTGAAAAACTAAAAAATATTTTGTTTTAGATTACAAATACTGTACCCTATTGTTTAGACCCACATTTATGTCAAAAATCATTTTTACGATTTTAAGTGATCGTAGTTACTCTCACTCAACAAGTCAACATTGTTTTTGCAGTGGCTGATTTGGGGGTTAAAGGGGAACATGCGACACCTCTATTTTTTATAACCAAGCATGTGCATTAAATGGTTGCCCCTTTATTGGAAGTTTGCTCCCTTTTTGTCTCATTTCCCTTTTTCCCCCAAACCCACGTCTGGTATAACTCCAGCAATGACAATACATATTATAGGAGGTAATGGTAGTTTTCAAAATAGTACAGAGTTATACACAGCTGTGTTCATTGCAATGGTGTTTAACTGTAGATTATATTGAGCAATTCCAGTCATGTATTATACAATACTAATACATCTCCATAGATATAACATTAAAAAAACAAATATTAACACTTACAACAATCGTAAGAACGAAAAGTCTTCAAAAAGACCACTTTGCAGGATGCTCATATTTCCACCCGATAACTCACTGCAGATAAAATAGAAAGAATAACGCTTTATTATACAAAGTGTGACATTAACTAATTCAAATTCAACTGACAAGAGACATGAAACTACGTTCAAATCTTTTGTTTGTTTCGTAATGTAATTGAATTATATTTTTATTACTGCTCATCCAAACTCCATGTACTTGCATTTTATTCGTTCTGTTCATGATGTCACTGATAGTTGATTGGTTCCAACCATCCATGCATTTGACAAAGGTATAACCATCATCATTCTCACAGTTACAGACATCAGGACACCGGTGATCTGCATATCCTGGATCAAGAAGAATAAAAAGGAAGTACCTTGTAAAATTCAAGATTATTTAACCTTATCAAGCCTGGGAGGTTTTTTTTTAATTTGTTTTTTATATTGGCCCTTCCATCATTTTCCCCCCCCCCCCCCCCCCCCCCCAATCATCCTCTTATCTACATTTGGTCGCCACCTAGCAAGTCCATCCTAGTCTGGGCGACATTATGTTTAGTATGGTAAAACTTGTAGCTTTGCATGGTGAGGATGATAAGTAAGACTAATTGCGGTGACACCATGTGGAATCTCAATTGAATAGTAATTAGTTCTGAAAAGAACTGGGGGTACAACTCGACGTTTCGATCAGTATGCTCTGATCGTCCTCAAGAGAATGCCGGACTCTGGAAAATGCTGCTGCTTAAGTAGACTTCTGGAGGATCATCCCATGAATGGATGCTGGAGGATTAGTTCGTTGAGGCGCGCAGGCGGGAAACTGTGAGACTATGAGACTAGGATCCTTGTCTCCCCTATCTAGGTTCGACGTCTCACAAACTACAACGCATCCTCCGACAAGCAGGCATCGATGTGTTCCACTCAGCCCCCAGCAAACTCCAAGGACTTCTACATACCCACAAGGACAAACCGGACCCAAACAACAGAGCGGGAGTCTACCGGATCCCCTGTGAGTGCGGTAAGGTGTACATCGGCGAAACAAAACGCAACCTCCCCATCAGATTGAAGGAACACCGAGCACACGGCCGCAGAGGAGATTTCGAGAAGTCCGCCATCGTCAAGCACTCGCACATCAAGGACCACCAAATCGACTGGCAGGCAGCCCAACTCATCACACCCATCGACGCATGGCACCCCAGACGCATCAGAGAGGCCATCGAGATCGTCCAAACACGACACTGTGCCACAGGACATCGGGTTTCTTCATCAGCGACATTTGGCGACCTATACTACAGACTGAAGGATCTTCTATATCCAAAGTCCATAACCCACCCCAGACTGAGGGATCCCCTATATCCTAAGTCAACCACCCTCCTTCCCTGTGCTTGTTAACAACTGATTCAGTTCAGTGAGCACACACACCTCTCCCCCAACCCCTAGGATCCTAGTCTCATAGTCTCACAGTTTCCCGCCTGCGCGCCTCAACGAACTAATCCTCCAGCATCCATTCATGGGATGATCCTCCAGCAGTCTACTTAAGCAGCAGCATTTTCCAGAGTCCGGCATTCTCCTGAGGATGATCAGAGCATACTGATCGAAACGTCGAGTTGTACCCCCAGTTCTTTTCAGAACTAATTACTACTCAATTGAGATTCCACATGGTGTCACCGCAATTAGTCTTACTTATGTTTAGTATGGTCACCACCTAGCAAGTCCATCCTAGTCTAGGCGACATTATGTTTAGTATGGTCACCACCTAGCAAGTCCATCCTAGTCTGGGAGACATTATGTTTAGTATGGTCACCACCTAGCAAGTCCATCCTAGTCTGGGAGACATTATGTTTAGTATGGTCACCACCTAGCAAGTCCATCCTAGTCTGGGAGACATTATGTTTAGTATGGTCACCACCTAGCAAGTCCATCCTAGTCTGGGAGACATTATGTTTAGTATGGTCACCACCTAGCAAGTCCATCCTAGTCTGGGAGACATTATGTTTAAGTGCATTTTTTGGACCCATCATATTGTGCGTGCTCGTTTTATCACGTTGCGCAATTTACAATCGGCGACCTTCGATTATGGAATATTTGATCAAAATCAAAATCAAAATATCCGGTTACCAAATTATTCGAAAACGACCAGCCCTACTTCCCCACACTCTGTGATATTTTTGTATAATATTTGCAGAAGGACGAAGCAATTATGGTTAAATGTCTTGCTTAGGGACACAAGAGTCGAGACCGATTAGGGTGGGAATCGAACCCACATTCTGACAACACCAGAACTTGAGTTCGATGCCCAAGACCGCTCGGTCACGACACGCCATGATGGTGTTCATGGTTGCCATGGCAACCAGTTAATTTGAACAGGCCCAACTGAATTTACACTTTTTAGTGGTAAATACCTGTGAATGTTCAGAGTGTTTGTATAACATGCTAGGTATAAAATATTATTGGACATGAGATTGACAGAAATTGGAGTTCTTAAAGACTGGCTAGTCAGGTGAAGCTTTATGCTACAAGGCATCATTAGGTATTTGTGAGACAGTGCGAACACCTCTTTGAAATTGTTCCGTTTTTTTTTTTCTTCTTCTTCCTCGTGAAACTTATCGAAAAAAAAAAAACATAGTTGCAAAGTTCACAGATCCTTCAAACTTGGCACATACTGTAGTTGTCAATCAAGTTGTGACATATAGTTTCAGGTAAAGTTGTGATGTCATGGTGATGTCATCAAAAAATCATATCTCATGAACCACAAAAGATATTTACACAATCTTTGCATCATCTTACAGATCTTCCATTATGTGACATTTCAAACACAGACATGACCCAATCTGACCTCTCCTTCCGGTTAAAAATATTCTGAAGCACTTTTATAGAGTCCATGATATGGTAATTGAACATGCTTTCAGTGGACGAAATTACTATTGACATGTGACCTTTTTAAAAATGTGACTGATAACATCATCACCTGTCACAGCGCCCCCTGGCAACAGGTTTAGAAAAATAATAATTTTCTATCTGAAAAACCATAGGAAATTTGACTTCTGTGAATAAAGTGACTAGTGACATCTTATCTTTTCAAAAAATGTTTTTCAGAGTGCCCCGTAGCTGCAGTTATAAAAAGGGATTATTTTCCAATCTCAGAAATTGAAAAGCAGGTACTAAAGTTATTTTTTCATGATCATGAGGAGGTCGAATATATGACCTTCAAATCACCTGATCTGACCTTTACTTCCGGTTCAAACCGGAAGTTCAAATTCAACACATTCTAATGCAAAATTGATATATCTTTTGATTATGAAATTGATAGTTATTCTAAAAGATGATACACCTTTGCAAAATATGATATTGACATCATCGATGATAATTTGATTGAACCGGAAGTTCACACGAACATCGTGTGTTTGTTCCAACAAACACTTGAGCTCTAGTTATAGATTTGGTTTCATGAAAATCGGCTGAAGATTACAGAAAATATGGGGAGGGGGAACCATTAGGGCATTATCGACCCTTGTGACAACTCGTCCAAAAAAGAACTCAACCCATGAGACAACTCGACACTTGTGACAACTCGACACTTGTGACAACTCGACACTTGTGACAACTCGACACTTGTGACAACTCGACACACAAAAATTGACCTACAAGACAACTCGACCCTCGAGACAACTCGACCCTCGAGACAACTCGACCCTCGAGACAACTCGACCCTCGAGACAACTCGACCCTCGAGACAACTCGACCCTCGACCCTCGTGACAACTCGACCTCTATGACAACTGACTCAATTTATCATTGCTAAGTTGATCGTCATTTTGCCTCAAATAATTCTTCAATTATCAAGAAAGAAAATAATGAATATAATGCACATAGGCCTATTCAATGGACATTATACACTTTTTGCATAAGTTCTTCAATTAATCAAGTAAACCAATCATGTAAGGGCATTCAATTTTACTGGTGAATGGATTGATGGCCGGGTTATCAACAATGACTTAATGAATTGATTGGTCCTTGTCACAAAGAGTGTTTTTATTTTTTTAATTGTCAGTAGTAATCAACACGCATCAGCGTTAACAATGGACCACAAGAGAAGTCAGTTTCAAAGGACTGCCATGTTGCTATTCTGAAAATGTGTAGTATAATCATTGTTTTTATTATGAAACCCATCTGGGTTGAGTTGTCACAAAGGGTCGAGTTGTCACGAGAGTCGAGTTGTCTCGTAGGTCAAGTTGTGGAAAGAATGTTGTATCCGACCGCCACTTTTTAAACGTTTTTTGACATTTTTTTGCAACCACGCACTAACCAGTTAAAAAATGATTCCATTGATTTTTTGGGGGCATAGAAAGCGAAACTATCTTTAAAATCCACTTTTATGATGGATCCTATTATAGTTGCCACTGCGCATGTACAATGACCGTGTTTGTTGGTCACTAAAAAGACACTAACAGCACTATCATGCTAAAAGTAAAACAGAGGAGTTGACAAAATCAGACTGACATGACTGAGGAAGTCATTGTTGTATATATATCCTCAATTTACCCTAAATGACGCACCTAAGGTTATAATCAACTGGACGGTAACTTACAAATGAAATTAGCAGTTTGGTGTTTCAGTTTGTTTCAGTGAAGGATTCTCTTGTAAAATGCTGAATTTCAATGCATGATCATACGCGTGGACGTCTTGAGCACTGTTTTTTGAGACGCACAGAATTGTGGTCATCAGAAAATTGATGTTGGTATAATGACTCACCACAAACTGTTAAAGTTGATGGGGGCACAGAAAATGTACCCAAGAAGAAAAACAGTTGAAATCATGTTTCATCTTATTCCAGATGGTTGTAAAATTGTTTTTAAACTTGAAAATAAAAATATTGTTTTGGATTTTTAAAATAAAATGGTATAATTTAGAGCTCTCAAAACTTTTAATCAATATTCTTGAAAGACCAATAAAATGGAAGGTGGTTAAATTTCTTGCAAAAGGTACTTTAAAACTTTGAAATGTGTAAAATTGCTGTTAACATTTTGTCAAATAAAAGATTTCTTTTCATAACCATGATATTAATGTTTCATTTTCTCAGTAATTTTCCACTACCGTCGAAATAAACACCAACGAATTAAGTAGTCTTCGTTCGCTTCTTCTATAAGGAATGTGTCCAATTTGAGGATCAGTATTTCTTTAAAAAATCATTGCAAATGCAAAGCATTCATATATTTTGGTTTCCACAAACAACAGCTTGTTGACGGCATAGAACAATAAAATCACAGATGTTCGTGAAAAAAAAATTGAGGTCATGTAAATCTCTTACTATTTGTATCTAGTAAAATCAGTGGTTAAACAACTTTTTCCACTTTCAAATTCATAAGCACTAACTTTCCAGTAAATCATACAATTTCACTATAATTTTTATTTCTGTAACAAGCACGACTTAGATAAGTTTATGCAACCAGTAATACGCCATAGTTTTGTAAGTTTTCCAAGAAATGCTAAGCCAAAGGTAGGTGCGTCATTTCATGAGTGCGGCGAATTACGTACATGGACGATACCAAAAATGCCTGATTTTTCATGAAATAAATATCCTGGAATAATTTGAAGTATTATATGTCCATCATCATCCATATGTTCTCCACCTTACTGGGAGGTAAGATTACATTATTGGTTATATTGAATGAGAAAAAGAGGGGTCGGATATGACAATTGACATTAACACAGTACTACTACTTTCAGTTCAATGATTCATAACATTAACAAGTTAATTGTCGTCTTAAGTTCATTCAAACGTGGAACTCACATCTCCGGTTGACAACAATTTATTTGCGAAATAATTTGATTAATTGCACTAAATTGGTAACACCTCAAACAGATTTTTGATACCTTCATGAACTTTACACCAAGTAAGTTTCCTCCATCTAAAACACAAATGCAAGTAACAAAGTTAGGCCTACACAGACATGACTGAGAATATTGAACAACTGCAACTCGTCCTCGTAAAACTTGCGCCGCAAGTATAAGTTTCAGTACTGACGTGACAGACAGTAGTAAAGTTATACACGCATAATATTCATGTACAATGCGAAGAGCGCCCTCTGTGACCTGGGATAGCCTGAAGATCGACGTCACGCTTTGAGATAGAGGCGCGTGAAGTAGACAGGGGACCAGTCTAGCCCTGGGATTGCGAGTTCTCGAGAACGGGGCCCGACGAATTGTACCCGAGTTCATGGCTTACCGCATTTAAAGACATAAAATCAGTTGTGAAATTATTTTAGGAATTTTTGGGAGATTTAAATTTTTTGAAAAAAATCTGAAATGCATTTCCACTATGTTTTCGTTGAACGTCTATCTTGATTCAATGTTGTACCTTCCCTTTAAATAAAATCACCACTACATATTGAGTTGAAACGTCTCATTTATGGCGCCGCCAACGGTGAAGCAGAGACAACCATACACAAACTCATGGAGAACTACGTTGTTCCCCGATCCCTATTTTAAAAGTGATTGTGTGCAACGTAGGAATATCACTTACAAGTTGTACACTCGGAACCATAATCTCTGATTATTAAAGATACATTTATCTGAAAATTGTTACCATTATTTTGTGAGAATTTTGTGTTAGTACTTATATCCCTGAAGTCAATCGAGCTGGCAGACCAAAACGTGCGTTTGAGCAATGACACTTTCATATGCATATACACGTCACATTCCCGTAACGCGCCATTGAAATTTCGAGTCACACACTGTGCGTATGCGACAGTATCAAGCATGCTATACATTATTGTACACGCGGTAAAAGCAAGTTAAAGTCATGAATATTCATAGTAAACTTAAATAAAAGGTCATCATGGAAATTCCCCTTTAGTACATGTATCGTTGAAAAAGAGTTCACAGTTTCATTCTTCACACTAAAACGGGCCGAGCAGCGGGAAGGTCATTACCATATTTGGTCGTACGGACGGACAGATCCCGCTGGGAATGCATGCACACTACACGTACGCATACACGGGACGCGCGGTGTAGGTAGGGCTCATTCGTGATTGGCTCAATCTGTGTTTCCATAGTGAGCGCTTATCCATGAACAGCGCCGTCTATCGACTTATCAAAGCAATAAATGAGACAAACGATTCCATAGATGTTTGATACCATCATCATTTAATATTAGTATATGTTATATGTAACACTCACTATTCAACTCTGCTATAAAGAGTTTCTGCCGCTGGTAACTTTTTATTTAAAATTTTGTGACAAAACAAGTAATTTTGTTACTGGACTCAAAATTAGAAATTTCGTATTGTCTCCTTATTCTTATAGACTTTCAAACACAACAATGATCACCGAATACAAACAAATTGTGAAGCAAGAAATCTGGACAAAATTATACAAATTTATTTTATAAATCTCCATATCAACTTTAATTTCTACTGAGTCCCCGCTTGAGCTATTTAGCGAAGTAGTTTACTCATAACTTACCTGATTGTGTCATGACAACACAGAATCCCTGTGACATAAGAGCTACAACGATGAAACCCAAGTAACCCATGGTTTCTCGTTCCACCTTTCCCGTTGATGTCAAAGATGGTTTAAGATGAACGTATATCTGAAATTCATACACATTAAAACTGAGATAAGTTGTACCTTCTCTTTGGGTTTAACGAGTAAGAAAAAACACCAAACACCGGTGATAAAACAACATTATGATAGCATTGGATAAACTTTACTCAAATTTAGCGATTGCCGCTCATTGAAAAACTGTCGTCTGATGTATAATCAGCATCTAAAAGCAAATCAAAATTCGATAATTAATGTTATATTTATCAGAGTGAGAATTGTATCATTTATACTTATGCACCTTTCAAAAAGGTCTGGATGAATTTCGCCAATCTTGGTGATTGTATGATGGATTTATGCACACATGTGTATACTACTCCACAACTCTCGAATTGTATTTTGTGACAATAAACCACATCATGATAAATCAAAAGCAACATTTTCCATATGAAACAAACTATAGTAATTGATAATTGGTTTGTAGCTTTGCTGAATTTTAAAATCCAAACATACGTGTTCTCTTAAAATAAGGGTAGGCCTATGTCATTCACTATTGGAAATCTAAATAAATTACATCGTTATGCCCCTGTCCCACTTAGGCGATTTTTTAGGCGACTACAGGCGACCAAGCTGTCGCCACATGGTCGCCGGGGTGTCGCCTGTATGGTCGGGAGTAGTCTCCTCAGTCGCCCAAAGAGTCGTAGCCTCTTTCTGGTCGCCGCGGGATTTTCAAAATGTTCAACAAATTTCGGCGACAGCGGGGTTTGACGCCAATGAGCGTAGCTTGATTTCTACTGACGTAGGTGCTGTCGTAGGTTGTCGCCGGTGCTGACCTCGGTGAATTCCACTGTCGACTACTACGTCAACCTACGTCAACCGTAGCTTGACGTCGACTAGGTGGTAGGTTGTTCGTAGACATTGTCGTAGGGGTCCAGTCGCCGGTTTTTCGGCGATCTGCTACGACTATGAGTATGACGGTCGCCGGCAGTCGCCTACAAAGTCGCCCAAGTGGGACAGGCCCTTTAATATGACTATTTCAGAGACGTGTACCTCAGTGATGCTTTTGAAGTGTCGTCATCGTATAGAATGATCAGTGATACTGAATTGACGAGAAACAGCGACAAAAATTACCAATTGACGCGAAACACAAAGAAATGTCACCTAATAAAAACTAATATCAATCTACCATCACACGACAAGTTCGTATTGTGCCAAACCTTTTAATCAGATAAGATATATTTTCTCCAAGGCTTTGAATGGGTACGTAATACAATAAACTAAATATGTTATATAATAAGCAAAATATTGTGCAATATGGCATCACATTTATTGAAACAAATAGTTTTCCTATATCATGGAAGATGGTGTTTGCCTTAATTCTGATATACAGTGGTGTTGTCAGTTGAAGGGTGGGAGGTCTTCCCTTAAAGGGGTAGTATCGTCACGATCAACAGGGCATGGAATTGGAGCGCTATATAGTTTCAGATTAACTCAGTGACTACCATAATACCTCACATGATAAGGTCATAGTAATGTTGCTGCTGCATACATTTTCAGTCACTGTGTTAATCTTAAACTAGGACATTGATTCTATGCCCTGTCGAAAGTCTGCTCTGATCATGACGATACTGCCCCTTTAAGAAGACAATCCACGGCAAGGGAACTCAAAGAAGAATGTGCCTCCTTCTTTTATCATCAAAAGTAACTAGAAATCAGTCAAACTGGTGTATGCACCTACTGTCTCAGTAAGAATAAACCTGCATATATGTCCCTCATCCCGTTTGCAGTTCACCCTGATGGTACCTGTCCCTGATCAAAAATAACTAGAAATCAGTCAAACTGGTGTACGCACCTACTGTCTCAGTAAGAATAAACATGTTTTTTTTATGTCCCTCATCCCGTTTGCAGTTCACCCTGACGATATCTGTCCCTGTTACTCCAACTCCCCTACAACCTACATCCCAAATAAAAATAGTGTACTACAAAATAATGTTGAAAACAATGAATAACCTTGACTTGATTTGTCTACCTGTGACCTTTGACCCGGATGTCAATGCTCCCTACCATCCCTCAATCTTAACACTAAAAATTGCTTTCACCGCAGATGCAGATTGCAGTTGTTTGACATTTTCTATTTTTTTAAATGGAAACAAGATGAACTGCTGGAGTGTGTGTGTGTGCGTGTGTGTGTGTGTGTGAGCAAAACCTATTTCATTCATCTCTGTGACATTATACCATACTCAAATGAAGATATATTTGAGACAGAAATAAATATTCAAACGACAAAATAATACAGATGCAACAATTTATAGTCAAAATGGGGGAAAAAAATAGGTAATTTCAATATACGGCTGTTAATCTTCATTAATATTTTAAGTAACTTTACTATACAGCAGTAGCCGCGCATGCGCGGTACACATGTGGATGTACATGCGGTGTACGTAATAGATACATGTTAGCTCATGGAGCTATCTGCAGTGTTATGGTCACCAATGATATTTCCGACTGTTGTAATGAATTGGCGGATACCAGCGAAGATGTTATCTTGACATCACATTTAGTCATATAACTATATAAAGCAGAAGTCTATTACCTACAGTAATTAGACTTCTGAAGACTACAAGGTCAATGATATTGAAAACTCATAATGGTATGGGTTTAATTCAGTGGCGTAACTTTGTGGGCGTGCCCCCTCCCACACCCGAGGACTGCTTCCCCTGGATATCCCCCTGCTCAGAGTTTGGATTCCTAGGAAGAAAAAAATTGGCAGTAAAACAGTGCCCCTCAAGTGCCCCCCTGTAAATCCTGGTTCCCCAAAGTACCCCTACTGAACCCACCCTAGTTACGTAACAAGTTAAATCGTTAAAGTCAGTATACACTTTTGGTAAAATATTTATGAAACTGCAAACGTTGTTTGAGAATCAAGAGATATATACAGAAACCGACTCATAGTTTAAGTTTGTACTACGCTGTGTCGTTTATGAGAAAATAGTGACAAGGCACAGAATACAAGTTGTTTTGTTCTCATTCTAACGTGGATTGTCATCTCCTCAAGTAAAACTTTATATTGGAAATTTACTAGTTTCTGTTTTTGCCGAATGTGCAAATCTGTTACTTTTTCTATTAAATTATCTATTTTCTATTAAAAGGCAAATTATTCTGGGGCTAGAAAAAAACATTAAGAACATCGCCTTATTCACGGAGTTTACTATTGCTAAAAAATAACGGCTGGTGGGCGTGTTTTTTTTCTAATGCTTAACGGATCAGCAGCGCCGTGACACGAATACGGCACGCAAGCCAAACATCCGATGCGACTTTGTGGATCTATGACACCAGTCATTCAGTATATCATTTGAAAGTCTATATTGCCATCAGCGAGTAATATGGCAATTTAGATGATTAAATTCAGAATTATGAGGCGTGAAGTGGAAATTACCTATCAATGCGTGGAGCAGTAATACGCATGACGGCAAACACCTTGTATACGCTAAACTGATTCTCAACAAAAAACATGCATGTTTAGCCATATTTCGCTATAATATACAAAGTTTGCATAATTGTTTTTGTATATATTCGTTATTTATGCTCTGATTCGAATTTTATAGACCATGTGACTTGTTTACACTTTGCGTGACCTTTAGAGTACCAGTGTGATTTCCTGCTTGAAAGATGTGTTTGTGTTTGTGTTTGTATCCAGAGTTTTTACTCTTTATTCTTCTCCACATACATCAAGAATTTTTTGAATTTTCAGATGAATAAGATTTGAGATGTAATGTTAGTGGCTTATTGAAAATAAATCAAATAACGAATTTTTCTGTTGACATCTCAAAAGAGCAGTTATAGTTTTGTGCCCATCACAGTTTGACCTCAGGGGCTTTTTTTGAAACATGTGATGTCATTGGTCACATCGTCTCCACTAGGGATAGAAAACCTACAATACAGATCTATATGTATCTGTATAGCAAGTCATTGGTCACATCGTCTCTACTAGGGATAGAAAACCTACAATACAGATCTATATGTATCTGTATAGCAAGTCATTGGTCACATCGTCTCTAGTACTAGGGATAGAAAACCTACAATACAGATCTACATGTATCTGTATAGCAAGACATATGGAAACAATGAATTTCAGTTTATTACGCCTGCACCCTCTCTCTCAAAAAGTTTCTCACGTTTATATCCCCCCAAAAATTATCAGGCCTACCCTCCCCTTAAAAATTAATCACGCCTCCTTCCCCCCCCCTCTTCCAACGATTTTGAAGGTGTTCAATTTTTTTTACCGCCCCTACATCTGGTCAGTCGAAAAAATGTCTTCCACTCCACCCCACCCCACCCCCCCCCCCTTCAGTCTGTCCCTGCTGACAAACACGAGGCCGCAGCTAGATTTGGCTATACTGCATATGAGGTTAAACTTGAGATATTTTGGACTTTGAATGTAACTTTTGTATTCCAAGTCAGAGATCATATGAGTTCTATATTGTGAAAATTAAGCTAATCCCCTACAACATAAGTAAGTTCAGTTCAAATGTTACAATTTATTTATTTAAAAAAAAAATTGCAAACGACTTTGCCACATTATTAAACTATGCTGTAAAATACAATGTAATTTAAAAGGGGATATTCCATTCTTGTATTTTCTATTTTTCTTCGAGATACCCAAACTATTAGGCCCCTCCCATACAGGCTTAAACTGTAGATAACAATAACTCAGTTCATTAGCATATAGCTCAAAAACAGGCTCCGAGATTTGACAAAATTATTATCTTCATTTATGTAGTTTTGTAATGTATATATCTGATATGACAATTCAAGCATGATAATTAATCTACAGCCATTATGACTAGCACTTGATATAAACAATACAGTGAATATTAGGCCAAAAAAAAATGTTGAGTTGCCCTCCAGTGAAAATATTTGAAAGGGTCGGTCGGTCGGGATTTTTATTTTTTTTATTTTATTTTTTTCTTCTCCTTGACTGTCATTTTAAGATTGAAATGCATTGGAACTGAAACCACATACCATGTTTTTCAAAGACAATGATCTAGCAGTATCCACAAGTACCTAAAGAATAAAACCCTGGTACTGGTCTGGTAAATGTTGTTCAAAGAAACATTGGAAAGATCCATTTAGACTTATTCTTTATATTTTGCTGAATAGTGTGATAGATCTACTTTTCGCTGTGATTGACACAGCAAATTCATCCATATTGCGTGCAATGCTCAACATGCAACATGTGAGTGGCCATTCGATTTGAAAACGTGTACATGTAGATTGAGTCGCAATCGTTGACACACATACAGTGCGGGGAGCCAGTGCACAACGTGTGAGGGCCATTTGATTTGAAAACGTGTAGATTTGAGTCGCAATCATTGACATACAAAACAGTGCGCGAAGCCCCATGTGAGGGCCGGGGCCATTCGATTGTAGATTGAGTCTTGGGTACCGGTAAATTTGAAGTGGAAAATTCACAAATCAAACGTATTATGTTTTATACACAGAAAATTGGTAAGTTTCATTAATAAATAGGCCTATGAATGACGGGAAAAAAAAAAAAAAAAAAAAACCCGACCCGAGATTTCAGCACTTTTGGGTCGGTCGGTGGAGGGCAACTCAACATATTTTTTGGGGGGCCTTATAATTCGAACTAAACATGGAATCGAGCCAAGAGGTTTGCTGAAACAGAAACTCCCAACATAATGTTTTATATATTTATATTGTGTCTAGTCTTGTCAGTATAAAAAATATAAACATATTACGCATGCAAATTGAATCTTTCGAATGTACGGATCGAAATAATGGAGCTGGTTTGATAAATCTGTGAAAAAAATGCCAAAAACAAACAAAATACCTCATAGACATGGTCTCTTAATATTATGACGTAAATGACAGAATTATTGGTGCCCAAATTGACTTGGATTATGTTCGAAGAATAACGCGCTAATTATCGCATGACGCACGTGATGACACACTTCTTACCATGTAACATTTACAGCATACATGTACATCATGCGCATTTTAGTTTTTGGTACGTGTTCACGCACTGATGGCGTGTGACGCTTCGGTCAGATGCTGCCGATGACGTATAGACCTACAACAAACGCTATTCTTTTTCAGGGGTGAAAAACAGCGAAACAAATATCACAATTTTCTCGCAATGGAAATATATTTTGGAAAAAAGGAGATTTTTTTGCAAACCTTTTTAACTATTTAATGTTTGCACCGTGAACATTAAGACAATGGAACAGCTGGAGTTAAGGTTACACATAATGCGTTGTGTCTTCCTTCACAATATATTGTAAGAGAAATAAGTGTGTTCCAACGGCCATGGATAAGACCTCTGGGTACGAGCAAAAGGTGGAACTTGTGAATCATCACAAGGGAGTAGTATGTATGCAGCAAATCATTCCCCCTTTGTGGTGGAGTAGAGGTGGTGGAGAGGTGGTGGAGAGGTGGTGTGCGAGGTGGTGGGCCACCTCTCCACCACCTCTACTCCACCACAAAGGGGGAATGATTTGCTGCATACATTTACTCCCTCCTCACAAAATACACTCCCTCCTCACAAAATGGCTAAGGGCGGGCGCGTGGTCACGTCTGGCGCGCGTGACTCCCTCCACACAAAATACACAAAAGGGAGGACCTCCTCAATTCCCTCCTCAATTAGACACTTCTGTGCGCGCGCTAAATCAGAGTGTGTGTTGGTGATTAAATATATATATATACATATATATATATATATATATATATATCCTCCTCAATGCAAGATTCCCTGGCGCGCGCGTTTTGTGTGGTGGCGGGTGTAGTGAGCAAGCGCAGCATGCATAGTGATATTCGTCTGTCTTGGTCGTTTCTCATCAAATTGGAAATGTGCCAAATTGGAGCGTATAAGACATGTAGTGTCTTAAAATAGAATGGACACATATGAGCCGATGTTATTGCTTAGATTTAAAATGAAGCTATTCAAGTATGATTTGTTAAATATAATTTTAACACCAACAACAATCTTTGACATCAATATATTTACAGATGGTTTTTATATTGGTTTTAAAACTCATTGACTCATTGAGTCTACTCATTGAGTCTTTACTATTGAATCTTTACTCATTGAGTCATTGAGTCTACTCAATGACTCAATGAGTCTACTCATTGAGTCTTTACTCATTGAATCTTTACTCATTGAGTCATTGAGTTCACTCAATGACTCATTGAGTCTACTCATTGAGTCTTTACTCATTGAATCTTTACTCATTGAGTCATTGAGTCTACTCAATGACTCAATGAGTCTACTCATCTTTACTCATTGAGTCATTGAGTCTACTCATTGACTCATTGAGTCTACTCATTGAGTCTTTACTCATTGAATCTTTACTCATTGAGTCATTGAGTCTACTCAATGACTCAATGAGTCTACTCATTGAGTCTTTACTCATTGAATCTTTACTCATTGAGTCTACTCAATGACTCAATGAGTCTACTCATCTTTACTCATTGAGTCATTGAGTCTACTCATTGACTCATTGAGTCTACTCATTGAGTCTTTACTCATTGAATCTTTACTCATTGAGTCATTGAGTCGACTCAATGACTCAATGAGTCTACTCATTGAGTCTTTACTCATTGAATCTTTACTCATTGAGTCATTGAGTTCTACTCATTTACTCAATGAGTCTACTCATTGAGTCTTTACTCATTGAATCTTTACTCATTGAGTCATTGAGTCTACTCAATGACTCAATGAGTCTACTCATCTTTACTCATTGAGTCATTGAGTCTACTCATTGACTCATTGAGTCTACTCATTGAGTCTTTACTCATTGAAGCTTTACTCATTGAGTCATTGAGTCTACTCAATGACTCAATGAGTCTACTCATTGAGTCTTTACTCATTGAATCTTTACTCATTGAGTCTACTCAATGACTCAATGAGTCTACTCATCTTTACTCATTGAGTCATTGAGTCTACTCATTGACTCATTGAGTCTACTCATTGAGTCTTTACTCATTGAATCTTTACTCATTGAGTCATTGTGTCCACTCAATGACTCAATGAGTCTACTCATTGAATCTTTACTCATTGAGTCATTGAGTCTGCTCAATGACTCATTGGAGTCTACTCATTGAGTCTTTACTCATTGAATCTTTACTCATTGAGTCATTGAGTTCACTCAATGACTCAATGAGTCTACTCATCTTTACTCATTGAGTCATTGAGTCTACTCATTGACTCATTGAGTCTACTCATTGAGTCTTTACTCATTGAATCTTTACTCATTGAGTCACTGAGTTCACTTTCAATGACTCAATGAGTCTACCATTGAGTCTTTACTCATTGAATCTTTACTCATTGAGTCATTGAGTTCACTCAATGACTCAATGAGTCTACTCATCTGTACTCATTGAGTCATTGAGTCTACTCATTGACTCATTGAGTCTACTCATTGAGTCTTTACTCATTGAATCTTTACTCATTGAGTCATTGAGTCGACTCAATGACTCAATGAGTCTACTCATTGAGTCTTTACTCATTGAATCTTTACTCATTGAGTCATTGAGTCTACTCAATGAGTAAAGATTACTCATTGAGTCTTTACTCATTTATAGGCCTATATATAAACTATTTCTTCCGTTTCTTGTCAATCGAAGATTAAGCATCAGAGATTCAACATGAATGTTATTTCTGCTGTCAAACCCCATGCTTGCCACCAGTGCGGCAAAAGCTTTGAACGGATGTATAACCTACGGAGGCATGCAGAACATGTACATAATGAAGAGAAATCTAAAATGAATGAAGTTGACGATGATTCTGAAATTAAAGCTATCCAAGCTGACAATTCTGACGTCGATAATTCTGAACCCGATTTTAAAAAGCATAGATTTGAAGATTCGGAAATAGAAACTTGTGAAACAGAATCTACCCAGGATGAAGACGAAGATTTCGAGGAAGATGATTCAGAATCCGATACGGAGGTGGAAGATGATTCAGAATCCGATACCGAGGTGGAAGATGATTCAGAATCCGATACCGAGGTGGAAGATGATTCAGAATCCAATACGGAGGTTGAATATGACGAATCATCGGAAGACGATGAGTCTAGTTCTGAATTGGAAGACAATGCCACTTTTCGAGACTGGTTGGAAGAGGCTAAAGAGGCAACAGAAGAGATGTGGTGTGAAAAATATGAAAAGTACGTCAACGGGGGTATGAGTGAAGATCAAGCCAAAGAAAAGCTAATAGGAAAACCCTTTGGTAGTCAAGCGAATCTTTTTCAACAAATACAAGGATTTTTGTCAAGTTACCTACATCTGAAAGATAATGACACTCATCAGGATATTGCGGAAGATCTCGAAGAAAAGTAAATAAAGGCATGAAGTAAACAAAGCTCTGAACAGAGTAATGCCTAAACTCCATACCAAATTTGACGGACTACTTCAACTAAATGAGGATGAAGAGAACGAGGAAGATTGATGATGAAAGACCAGATGTTTCAGAAAGACTACCGTAATAAATTTAAAATAATAATAATAATAATAATACTTAATGTTTTCAGTTTATCAAATTGTTATTATTATTATTATTATTATTATTATTATTATTATTATTATTATTATTATTATTATTATTATTATTATTATTATTATTATTATTATTATTATTATTATTATTATTATTATTGTGTTTTATGAAAATCGGGATGCAACTTTATTTATTTCATACTAGTTATTATTTTTCCTTTTTGGAACAATTATCATTATGTTGATCTGGCAAATGAAAACAAGTGTACTTGTATTTCACATAATGTGCGTAATTTCAGTAACTTTGTACTTTGCAAGGCCTAACCAGTTGTTTTTATTTATTATTTTGTATTATTATTATTATTTGTTTTGGTAAAACATACAGTTTCTGTCAAAAGAAAATACAGACATAATTAATTGTAAATAAATTGTCAATATTTTTTCAACATTACCTTTTAATTTCATTAAACTAACCGAATTGATGGAGTAATACATGTACATTGTAACTTTTGATAAATGTTCCAACATTGAGAAGTTGAATAAAGCAGCCAAGAGCTGAGGTCATGAAAACAAGAAAAGTTTCCTCGTATTATTTTTATTACAGTGTATTAGAGATTTTGCGTTGAATCAGGATGTTCGATTTCAAAATTATCCAAACCATATATTTAAGAAGCAAATATGTAGCATTGAGACAACCGTATCCACATTTATATATTTTAATTTTTTCTCAAAATCACAAGGGCTAAGCATTGTATTTATATTTTTGTTTTGGTTTCCATCAAAATCACAAGGGTAAGCATTGTATTTATTACTTTTTGGTTTCCATCAAATGAGTAAAGATTCAATGAGTAAAGACTCAATGAGTAGATTCATTGAGTCATTGAGTAGACTCAATGACTCAATGAGTAAAGATTCAATGAGTAAAGACTCATCGAGTAGACTCAATGAGTCAATGAGTAGACTCAATGACTCAATGAGTAAAGATGAGTAGATTCATTGAGTCATTGAGTAGACTCAATGACTCAATGAGTAAAGATTCAATGAGTAAAGACTCAATGAGTAGACTCAATGAGTCATTGAGTAGACTCAATGACTCAATGAGTAAAGATTCAATGAGTAAAGACTCATCGAGTAGACTCCATTGAGTCATTGAGTAGACTCAATGACTCAATGAGTAAAGATTCAATGAGTAAAGACTCAATGAGTAGACTCAATGAGTCAATGAGTTTTAAAACCAATATAAAAACCATCTGTAAATATATTGATGTCAAAGATTGTTGTTGGTGTTAAAATTATATTTAACAAATCATACTTGAATAGCTTCATTTTAAATCTAAGCAATAACATCGGCTCATATGTGTCCATTCTATTTTAAGACACTACATGTCTTATACGCTCCAATTTGGCACATTTCCAATTTGATGAGAAACGACCAAGACAGACGAATATCAATATGCATGCTGCGCTTGCGCACTACTCCCTCCACCACACAAAACGCGCGCGCCAGGGAATCTTGCATTGAGGAGGATATATATATATATGTATATATATATATGTATATGTATGTATTATGTATTCTCCACCACACAAACTGATTTTGCGCGCCCAGACGTGTCTCATTGAGGAGGGAATTGAGGAGGTCCTCCTTTGTGTATTTTTGTGTGGAGGGAGTCACGCGCGCGCCCAGACGTGACCACGCGCCCGCGCCCTTAGCCATTTTGTGAGGAGGGAGTAAGTATTTTGTGAGGAGGGAGTAAATGTATGCAGCAAATCATTCCCCCTTTGTGGTGGAGTAGAGGTGGTGGAGAGGTGGCCCACCACCTCGCACACCACCTCTCCACCACCTCTCCACCACCTCTACTCCACCACAAAGGGGGAATGATTTGCTGCATACATACTACTCAAGGGTCACGTGTTGTGTATAATTTGCAGATGAAAATAGTTTTTGTAGCATTATGGTATTTCAGTTAATCTCAAAATTATTAATTTAATTATCATTAAACAAATATTGTTGCTCTGTAGACAAATTATGTATACAAATTCTTTAAAAATGTCTAAGCTTATTATAAATAAATAAATACACCGTATACATTTCAAGAAACTACAGAGAGTCCTCAAAACATTCCCCATTTGTTGATGTTATAAAATATCAATATTTTATTCATAATTACTTTCCCATATAAAATTTTGCCAAATTTTTTGACAGTACGTCTAATTTTAGTCCAACTTCAGATCCAAAAATAACCTTAATGTTTTTATGTCTATGGCTGGGTATTGTTTTTATACTTTATATTGTTTTTATACTGGAGTGTCGTGGCCGAGCGGTCTAGCTTACCGGACTCAAGTACTGGTGTTAGCAGCAGAAGGTGGGTTCGAATCCCGGCCGTGACACTTGTGTCCTTGAGCAAGACACTTAACCATAATTGCTTCTCTCCACCCAGGGGTTAAATGGGTACCTGTGAGGGCAGAGTTGGTTGATTAGCCCTATATGCGCTGTAATGGCAGCATTTGAGCTGTATACTCCCCAGGGAGCTGAGATGGTTTCAGGAATGATTTTATGAGCCTTATGAGCCTTGTGAGCAGGGGTAATATAATGCGCCTTGTAATGAGCACCACTCCGTTGGTGGATATGTGCGACGCACGAAAAAAAGACCACGCACGTGAGTGGCGACGCAGCTATAAGGCCGTTCTGTGGTCTTATGTTTTTCTTTACCGATTTGGTAGAGAAATGTTAATACATAATTCATTAGATAACTAATTTGTTATGGTATCACTTATTTAAATATAGACAAGCCCAACATTTTGCTTACGATGAATGGTTTAAATAAACTTGGTTTATGGATAATTCAGTAGTTGTGTCATCGGCACGGACTGGTAAAGACTCGGGTGTTGTGTTCCTGGTTGATGCGACGCCTTGAATAAAGGCTATACTAAATGAGGATCACGAACTATTTATTTGTAGAAAATAGTTTTGGACGATCTTTTAGAATATCAATTTATTAGTTTTTTATCATCAAACTGTCGTATCATCACTTGGTGGCAATAATTATTTTAAAACACTAATTTTTTGAAATAAAACAAACATAAAGACAATCAAATCCCAGTAGTTTTACACAGTAATACTGATCTTCACAGTTTTATTTATATTGAGTAATTCGCCAACATAAATACCATGGAGTTATTAATTGACAAAGCTGTTGTAGTTTGTACACACCCAGTGTATAGGCAATGTCCAATATAG
>CM055832.1:8350800-8401094 GCA_029582265.1 Zoroaster sp. YZ-2022
TCATGGTGTAACTTACACACTAAAGTGTTGCAGAAGTGGACTTAAGCAATTGCATAAAGTTTTGTGAAATTGGCTGCTGATGTTTTTAAAGATAATTATGACTCATATTAATGATTTTTCAAGACAGGTATTAACCAAAAGTAATGACGACAACAGCCCAAATCTGATTAAGGATCCACTGTGTCCGCCAGTGTCAACAGTCATTCAAAGCAAATAATTATTGTTAGCTCCTACATTAGTTAATCCTTCAAAATACATGTATATAGTTTCAAGGCATTTGTAAGGATCATTTCTTTGAAAGTGTTCACCATGTCGATCCCATAGTAACTTTGACTCCATCCAAAATCAACAAAGAAAAGCATTTGTATCTAAAGAGAGATTGACAATATTCAAGGACAAACTTAGAAAACAAAAATTCAACTGAATATATTCGGTCCTAACTGGTAAAGAAAATATTATTTCTCCCTGAACGATATTAACCTGTGAAGTCCCCATGGTTCTCTCTGAACCATATTTCTCACTTAGCGACCATAGAGAAAAACGAGTTGCCCGACATTGGTTCTCCCTTGAACCTTTCTCACTTAACCCTCCTACTTCTGGTACCTTTTTCATACAAGTTGGCCCACCATTTGAAACCATTCGCTTTTGTGGTATTGAATGGTGAAATAACTGTGTACAGTATTGATTCCCAAATGGTTTGGAATGGTAGGTCAGCTAATACAAAAACTTGTTTGGATACTTCTAAGTGGTGAATTAATGGACGCTCTATGCCAGTGACATGAGTAAATGGTTTTGAATGACAGGTCTGCTATACCCTAAAGACCCTAGTGCCATTTTTAAGTGGTAGATCAATTACTTGTACACTGGCCACCATGTGTTAAAACTCCATAGGGTACTGAGATGATGGATAGTCCACTTTATCTACATAATGCAGGTTTTGTTTTTCGGCTATGTGAAACCACACCAAGGTGTAATGTATCCACCATTTAAAACCATTTGAATGATAAGCCACTGTGAAGTACATTCACCATTTGAATCCATTCGGCTATGGAAACACACCAAGGTGTAGTGTAACAACCATTCAAAACCATTTGAATGGATATGAATGGTAGTTAAGCTTGCTACCAACACTGTTCAAATGGTATCACCAGGTGTGTACAAAACCAATGAGCATTTTGGTAAGTGGAAATTTTGAATGGTTTCAAATGGTCAAACAGTAGGAGGGTTAAAGAAGGTCAAGATACGAGTTGTGCGATAAGTTTCTTTTCAGCGCTTGTACCTCAGCTTCGCGATAGTTGAGATAAACATATGGTGTTACCGCAAACCGAAACTATATTATTTCAAGTTATAAATTACTTGCCATTTCATTTGATTGGACTGTTCAATAATGACAGCACTTTGATTCATGAACTGATAATTAAAACTAAACTATAGTAACCAAAGTATTAGCCAAGATTTGGAAACTGGGCATCCATTCCGTCCAAATTTGTTATTTTTTTAAAAACAGTATGTCCAAATGTTTAACTTGCAATACTTTTGCATGTGTATTACAAATAAAACGGGGTGTCCAATTAGCAAACAAGTTTGTACCGATCTATAAAACAATTGGAAAAGATGTTATCATTAGGCTTGGGCGGTTCCACAATTTCTGGAGCCGGTTCGGTTCCAAAACAAAACTCAGTTCCGAGTTCCAAGAGATTCAAAGAAAAACAAAGATTAAAGAAAATAATAAAACATACAGTCTATTCAAACTTCGTTGCGCCCAGATACGAAGTTGTTTCAATTTTTAACCCCTAATGCAGTGATGATAATGTTGTTTAATTTAAAATGTTTCAGAAACTTCAAGGAAACTTTATGGAAACGTTAAGCTAAGTTAGACTTAGATATTTTTTTTCCCCATTATCCTACAGTTAGTAAGCAACTGTACAAGCCGTGCTGTACATGCCGTGGCTTTGCACATGCTTCAGGGGTTGGAGCAATTAAGCAATTGTACCACCCCCTACACACAAGGTACTGTACTACCGTCCATGCCGTATTGGAAGTACATAAATAACACAAGCAACATGAATGTTAACGTCGTCACAAAATTATCTATATTATGGGGCCACCTTGACTTCTCAAGACACGTGCTGTCAACATTTTTATCAACCATAACCAAAGTATCCATGTTATGGGGCCAATTTATAAACAACTCAGTGATACACAATGCATACTACTAATGCACAGACATTGCGGTTTGCATCAGTTGTGTGTGTGGCGCCTTCACAGTTTGCTGCAGTCTAGAGTTACATTTTGTCGGTTGCTCATCAAAGAGAATCAGGTATTTTGACTGGAGCCGGTTCTCGGCTCTAGAGTTGGAGCTCAGACAACCAGGTATTTCAATTGCAGCCGAGTTGGTTCTCAGAGTCGGGTATTTTGCCGGAGCCAGCTCCCAGCCGGCTCTGGGAACCGGGTATTTGAAGGACTCGGTTCCAGAACAGACTTTTGCAGGTACCCGGTTCTTTAAAAGAGTGGAACTGCGGTTCCGATTCTCAATTTGGAATCGGGTAGATCCGGGTACCCGCCGGAACCGCCCAAGCCTTGATGCAATGTTTATTTTCGTTATGCATTATTTGGGATGTTGTGCAGCTAATACAAGTTTCTTGGATTTTACACAACTGCGTAGCTACGTAACATTTAAGTAAGTCTTACGCACTGCGCAGAGTTATAATGTACGTACTCTTTCTTGAATATGGCTGCTGGACTACATCTACATGCATGTATCATGTTTTAGGTCGGAAACTTTATGCATCAACCACAATGTCCATGAATTGTATTTCTGTTTAACTCCAAAGGGTAGTATTTACTGTTATAATATCACCATTATTTAAAATTCAACCAATTGTCAATGACTATTATTACACAGATATATTTGTAATATAATGTGTAGAACTTACATAAACTGGTTGATCAATGGTTGGTTGGTTGGCTGACTGCTGGGAGCATAGGCTGGCTGGCTGGCTGGCTAGCTAACCGATGGAAGATTATCATTCTGGCTGGTTGGTTCATGGTGTTTGCTTTGCTTCCTGTTGACTGACCAAAAAGAGTTGGCTTTCTGGCTGACTGATTTACAGTTAGGCTGGACAGCTAATGTACTGGCTGACTGGCAGAGGGAACATCTTTGCTTGATAGCTGGTAAAGGGGTGGCTGGAAGTAGTTCCTGATAAATGAAAATAATATAAACAATATGGCAGGGCACAGAATGTTTTTTGGTAATATTTGTAACATTTTGAATGCTTATTTTCAAGATTAATACTGAAAAACTAAACCATGGAAGTTTTAGCTTATTATAAACCAATTGTGCAAAATTGTGCAAGCTATGAATTATGTCTGGTGTCAAATGTTTAATTATGGGCAGAATCTCTTGCTAACCATGTTTAAAATTTATATTCGCTGATGGCCGTCCATATAAAATGGCGCTCAATGCTTACAATACCAAATGCCCTCCGTAAACTCCTGTATCATATGTGATGGCGCCCTCATATGGACATGGACGGGGCCAATGCCACTTTGGCTTTTGTATTTTTAGTATTTTTAGTATCTTTTAACTGTGTGTTTTTATATAATTTGGTGTGAATTTTAATTACATTGAAGCGCTTTTGGCCTTTGGGCCACATGCTCAATTTGATGTGAAATAAATAAATAAATAAATTTAAATTTTTTTTTTTAAATTTACATTTAAAAGTGATTTTTTGAGGCAGAAATTGACTTTGTTACAAAGCATGTCTCAAGCTTTCTAATTTCTTGCATAAATCCTTAACCCTAACCCCTTGGTATTCTGGCTAGGAACCATACTGAATCCTAAAAATCCATCAGTGCACTTTTGGAAACATGCCCTTATCTTCAAAATGCACCATGCATTTTCGTTGATCTTTCATATTCAGCACTTATGGCCTGTACTTCTTGCCAGGTAGTAATTTTGTCCCATTTGAAGAAGTGAAAGTACCAGTTTCCAACATTGCTGAATTTTTCCCAAAAAGTGCCCCTTGGAGGTTATACAGGATTTGGGGGTAGTTAGGGTTAAAGAAAAGGGTGGTCAATGCATTTCCACTGGGCTTCTGATAATCGTTGGAGCCAGCATGAGTGAAATGAGCATGCTTTATGTAAGGCTCCCTCAATCCCCCTCCTTGTTTTATGTTATATACTATCTTGGGGTCATCCCGATGTAACCTCATTTCCCCTTGTACATTCATTATGTTGAATAAAATGATGCAGATGTCAGACATGTAGAAAGTTTGCGCTCATGCGCATTTCCATCTGTAGCTACAGTACTTGTATCCGCACACACTACAGATGAAACTGCGCGCAAAATTTCTACTTGTCCGACAGCTGCCTGTATGTGTGCATGAATGTTAGCCACTGAAGCATAAACAAGTGGGAAATAACATCATTTTCAGGTAATGAAGGGTCTGGCGACCATCGTGAGATAAAATAGAAACAGAAAGTGTTGTTAACCATCCTACTACTGCAAGGGTCAAAATCAGTCAAAATGTTGATATACTTCCCAAGGTATATCTAGTGCACTTAAAAGTCAAACACTGTCAAACCTTCCATGTAGTAAGTACATTTACAGGTCAAAATGAGTCGACGGATTTTGACTGGTAAAATCATTGTCTGGTATTGTTCAGGGTGGTCAAAATGACAGTAAAAAACCAGTCAAAAATGCCCCTGTGTGCACATTTGGGTCAACAGTCAGAATAGGCGGTTGACTGATTTTGGCCTCTATAGCAACTTCCCACTAAAATGCAGCAATAGTAGGAGGGTTAACCCTTACCATGTTAAATGTAACAGGATGCAACAGTTGTACAATTCTGATGGACGTTGTTGCATTCAGCAGCCAGTACTGATGACTCAATCTGTTGTTGCATTCAGCAGGGTGATCAGAAAGTTACCCTTGCATGGTTAGGGTTAACAGGAGAAAACAGGAAGGAAAATGGTGGAAAAATGCATCATTTCATTCAACATATTGAATGTACAGGGGAAAATGAGGTTTCATGAGTAGAACTCTGATGTAGTGCATACAAAGAAAGACATTCATTGAGTTACGTTTAACAATATGTTGTTACATCACACTTATACCTAGGGAAGAATGTTGTATCCAACCGCAACTTTTTCTCATTCATTATAACTAATAATGTAATCTTACCTACCCAGTAAGGTGGAGAACATATGGATGATGGACATATGCAAATTATTCCAGGATATTTATTTCATGAAAAAATCCGGCATTTTTGGTATACGATGACTTCCTCAGTCATGTCAGTCTGATCTTGTAAACTCCCCTGTTACTAGTGTTAGTGACCAACACGGTCATTGTACATGTGCAGTGGCAACTGGATTCTTCTATTTTCTGAAGGGGAGGATTTTTTCACAAGTCCGAAAATCATCATAAAAGTGGATTTTAAAGATAGTTTTCACTTTCTGTACCGCCAAAAATCAATAGAATCATTTTTTTTAAACTGGTTAGTGGTTGCAAATTTTTAAAAAATAAATAAAAAAAATAAAAATAAAAAACCTTAAAAAGGTGGCGGTTGGATTACAACATTTTTCACGATAGGGCCTAGCCTTATCTATTCTAACAATACGACTCACCGACTGCAGTGCAATTAACATGTTACAGTTATTGCTCCTAACTGCCTAAGATAAGAGTCCTCGTACACACGTGCAAGGCTATTTTGTAATTTTTGCACTTACATTTATGTTAATTGCTCACGTTCGTCCTGAAAAAAATACACTCCCGGTCTGGACCGCCCTGCCCCTTTTTTTCTAAACGTTCGGCTGTCATGGCTGTGCGCTTCCCGACCGTGCGCACGTTTGCATGTCACCATGTGCCATTAATTCGTTCAATTTTTCTTGGTGCAGGAGTAATTCCTTACCTTATTTTCCGCCACCATTCTATCCCACATTTTCCAAAACAAATTCCTACAAATCAGGAATTGTGCAAAATGAGTTTTTTTTTTGGCACATCTTTTTTCCAAGTTCACCGCCAAACTCCACTTCTTACATTTGGACTAGTTCCATATGCATATACATGATGTGCATATCATGGACAAAGCTGTAATGGTACTATTATGGTACCAGACTACGTGCATTTCGATGGAAGACTTATATCAAGTCCGTTGAGCAGATTAATGCAAGGTATTGATGTTTATGATATGAGGGTTGGGGGAAAAGCCCTATACCAAACATACCAAAAAGAGGAGCTGGATCATGGATGGTTTCATTTTCTCCGTTTGATTAAATAGTCTTTAATTTGCTTTAGCAATGAAACAATAAGGGCCAACGGGAACTGTGATGTACGTACATAAAGTAGGACTTGGACAAGTTATGTAAAGCGCCCTCAATCATCTAACACTTTAATACCAAAACTTGCACAACAATGTAATAGAAATTTCCAGAAATGGTCTTTTTCATCGCAACATTGCTATTTTACTTTAAAGGACAATATCGTCACGATCAACAGGGCATGGAATCATTGTGCTAGTTTTAGATTAACTCAATGACTGAAAATAATACCCCACATGATGGGGTCATATTGCCGTTCCTACTGCATAAATGAGCCAGGAATTTTCAGTCACTGATTCCATGCCCTGTTGAAAGTCCACTCTGATCATGACGATATTGTCCCTTACCCTTACACCTAGTAGTACATCCCTCCCAATTGGATGACTGAGATGAATCTTACCCCTCCCCTATTGGATATGCCATAAATCAATGGATCCCTGATTGAAACAAACCCGTAGCTGGTTGGTAAAGGTGGCTGGGGGATTATTCAAATGATACCCCTTAAACTTAAAGAAGGGCTCTAAGGTCAAATTTAGTTTTGTGATTTTCCAATAACTCGAGTCCTTATTAAAGTGTGAAAAAATTACAAAAAAAATTAGTCTCTAACCTCACGTTAAAGTGATGTAAAATGTCATTTAGTTTTATTTGATAACCTTCCTGTGTGAAATTTGTTAACATCCAAAGACAACAGTGACGTCACATTTCAACTAAATGGATCTCTACATTTTTGTACGGTGAATTTGCAGTTCATTCCTGAATCTCCACAATATTTGATCAAATCGGCGTTGAAATTGACTTTTTGACAAACAAAAAATTCCTGTATGGAATGTTACAGACTCATTTACCGTAAGAAAATAGTGACGTCATGTTTCAAATATCGCTCTGAAAGTCTATCAAATAAAATGATATGTTACACCACTTTAAAGTGAAGTTAGAGACTTGTAATTTTTTCACACTTTAATAAGCTAGGACTCTATTGGAAAATGAGTGCATCACAAAACTGAATTTGACCTTAGAGTGCCTCTTTAAGAATTACACCCTTTCTTCCCCTCTTGGGGAAAATATTTGAAGGGTATCAGACTCACAGATACAGAATATCTTTTGATAACTGAGTTTAAAAAAAAATTTTTTGGTATAACGGTTAAGATCAGAATTTAAAAACGCAGTTGGACTGTCCGCAATTTGTTTTCTACAATACACTTCACCAATGACATAGAAAATTTAATTTTGAAAAAGGTTCTTCATCAGTAATAAATTCACAGGCAAATTCTAGTGGTTAGAACGCTCTTGTAAGAAGGTGGTACCAGGATCGCGACTAGGTTTTGTCAAGATATTTTCATTAAAAAAATGTTTTGTTTATACATTTTTTTTAAAACTACAACATTAATTCAGAAGCAAATCCTTTCTATATGATAGTAATTCACTGCTGTGGGGGATTTTCAAGTCCAAAATTCAGTTTTAGAATACAGATGTATAGAGTGGATGAAGTCTACTGCAGACAAAAATTGCGGACTGTCCACCATGAGAAATAACAGTCCTCTGTTGACTAGTGTTTAAAAGAAAACACATTTAAAATGTTTGAGTAGTATTTCCACTCTACCATTGACACCTACAAAGAGTCATGGATACAAGCCCCATAGGTTTCTAGATGACCCTACAGAGGGTCATGGATAAAAACCCCATAGGTTTCTAGATGACTCTCCGCTAATGAATTGCTAGTTTTTTCTTAATAACCACTGTGAACATTTTGATGTATGAGTGGAAAATACAACCAACCAATTTCCTTTCAAACAAGCAGACTAACTGAGCTGAAACTTTCATAGATTGGTTTCTGTGAATATTTGTTGAAAGCCACTCATTTTCAGTCACACTGTGTTCATCTTAAACTACAGGGAACCGATTCCATTCCATGTCGAATGTCGGCTCTGATTGTGACGATTATATTGTCCCTTTAACAAGGGCCCATTCCTTACCCGTACCCTTACACATAACCCCCTCACAATTGAAGTACAGGACTGATAATTAAAATTAACCAAATGTTTAAATTATACTTTGATAATATTGATATGTTTCCAAAGTCATACAAAGTGCTTTACCGAGGAGTAATTTGTTCATTTTCGAAAAAAATTGTGATTCTATTAAAATATTAAGATAATAAATAATTAAAAGATGATTTGCCTTCTCTAAAGCTTGACTTAAAAATATTTCATTTGTTTTCAATCTTTGTTTGTGGAAATATCGGCTGAAATTTACTTATTTCTGGCCATTGTATTTCAATACAAAGTTTGTATTGTGAGCTATATATCAATCTAACATATTTCATGTATTATATAACTATGTATTCCTGACTGAAATTATCAAATGATACACCAAAGCTTTACTGTATAATAAGCCATAACTGTACAATGTGTTTAACTGTGTTATGAACAATAGTATGTCAATACGTTACTTCTCATTAGGCCAATGTATTCCGTTATGTGAACATCATCATGGACTTTGTCAAACGATTCATTATTTCAATTAAACCACCAGAATAAATTAGTATTTAATGCAACATTAAACCACTTGTGTCAAATGTGTCAAGTTTTCTTAAACTTCTGTGAAGTAGGCCTATCTCATAATTATCTTATACTCGATAAATAATTGATCGATCGCTATAATTTGTCTATGTATATTGATAATCCTCACTCTAATTGACCAAGTTTCAATATTAATATACAACACTGAAACATGGTAATGATATTGTGTAGATAGCAAGTACATCAGTACCATTCAATCATTTAATATTTCAAATATATAAAATAATTAAATATTTCAATTTACATGAACCCTGCAAAAATTGTGGTGTTAAAATAACACCAGTGGTGTTACCTTGATTCTATCATGGTGTTTATATAATAACACCAGTGGTGATACCTTGATTCTATCATGGTGTTTATAAAATAACACCAGTGGTGTTACCTTGATTCTATCATGGTGTTTATATAATAACACCAGTGGTGTGACCTTGATTCTATCATGGTGTTTATATAATAACACCAGTGGTGTTACCTTGATTCTATCATGGTGTTTATATAATAACACCAGTGGTGTTACCTTGATTCTATCATGGTGTTTATATAATAGCACCAGTGTTGTTACCTTGATTCTATCATGGTGTTTATATAATAACACCAGTGGTGATACCTTGATTCTATCATGGTGTTTATAAAATAACACCAGTGGTATTACCTTGATTCTATCATGGTGTTTATATAATAACACCAGTGGTGTTACCTTGATTCTATCATGGTGTTTATAAAATAACACCAGTGGTGTTACCTTGATTCTATCATGGTGTTTATATAATAACACCAGTGGTGTTACCTTGATTCTATCATGGTGTTTATATAATAACACCAGTGGTGTTACCTTGATTCTATCATGGTGTTTATATAATAACACCAGTGGTGTGACCTTGATTCTATCATGGTGTTTATATAATAACACCAGTGGTGTTACCTTGATTCTATCATGGTGTTTATATAATAACACCAGTGGTGTGACCTTGATTCTATCATGGTGTTTATATAATAACACCAGTGGTGTTACCTTGATTCTATCATGGTGTTTATATAATAACACCAGTGGTGTGACCTTGATTCTATCATGGTGTTTATATAATAACACCAGTGGTGTTACCTTGATTCTATCATGGTGTTTATATAATAACACCAGTGGTGTGACCTTGATTCTATCATGGTGTTTATATAATAACACCAGTGGTGTTACCTTGATTCTATCATGGTGTTTATATAATAACACCAGTGGTGTGACCTTGATTCTATCATGGTGTTTATATAATAACACCAGTGTTGTTACCTTGATTCTATCATGGTGTTTATATAATAACACCAGTGGTGTTACCTTGATTCTATCATGGTGTTTATATAATAACACCAGTGGTGTTACCTTGATTCTATCATGGTGTTTATATAATAACACCAGTGATGTTACCTTGATTCTATCATGGTGTTTATATAATAACACCAGTGGTGTTACCTTGATTCTATCATGGTGTTTATATAATAACACCAGTGGTGTGACCTTGATTCTATCATGGTGTTTATATAATAACACCAGTGGTGTTACCTTGATTCTATCATGGTGTTTATATAATAACACCAGTGGTGTTACCTTGATTCTATCATGGTGTTTATATAATAACACCAGTGGTGTTACCTTGATTCTATCATGGTGTTTATATAATAACACCAGTGGTGTGACCTTGATTCTATCATGGTGTTTATATAATAACACCAGTGGTGTTACCTTGATTCTATCATGGTGTTTATATAATAACACCAGTGGTGTTACCTTGATTCTATCATGGTGTTTATATAATAGCACCAGTGTTGTTACCTTGATTCTATCATGGTGTTTATATAATAACACCAGTGGTGTTACCTTGATTCTATCATGGTGTTTATATAATAACACCAGTGGTGTTACCTTGATTCTATCATGGTGTTTATATAATAACACCAGTGGTGTTACCTTGATTCTATCATGGTGTTTATATAATAGCACCAGTGTTGTTACCTTGATTCTATCATGGTGTTTATATAATAACACCAGTGGTGTGACCTTGATTCTATCATGGTGTTTATATAATAACACCAGTGGTGTTACCTTGATTCTATCATGGTGTTTATATAATAACACCAGTGGTGTGACCTTGATTCTATCATGGTGTTTATATAATAACACCAGTGGTGTGACCTTGATTCTATCATGGTGTTTATATAATAACACCAGTGGTGTTACCTTGATTCTATCATGGTGTTTATATAATAACACCAGTGTTGTTACCTTGATTCTATCATGGTGTTTATATAATAACACCAGTGGTGTTACCTTGATTCTATCATGGTGTTTATATAATAGCACCAGTGTTGTTACCTTGATTCTATCATGGTGTTTATATAATAACACCAGTGGTGTTACCTTGATTCTATCATGGTGTTTATATAATAACACCAGTGGTGTTACCTTGATTCTATCATGGTGTTTATATAATAACACCAGTGGTGTTACCTTGATTCTATCATGGTGTTTATATAATAGCACCAGTGTTGTTACCTTGATTCTATCATGGTGTTTATATAATAACACCAGTGGTGTGACCTTGATTCTATCATGGTGTTTATATAATAACACCAGTGGTGTTACCTTGATTCTATCATGGTGTTTATATAATAACACCAGTGTTGTTACCTTGATTCTATCATGGTGTTTATATAATAACACCAGTGGTGTTACCTTGATTCTATCATGGTGTTTATATAATAACACCAGTGGTGTTACCTTGATTCTATCATGGTGTTTATATAATAACACCAGTGGTGTGACCTTGATTCTATCATGGTGTTTATATAATAACACCAGTGGTGTTACCTTGATTCTATCATGGTGTTTATATAATAACACCAGTGGTGTGACCTTGATTCTATCATGGTATTTATATAATAACACCAGTGGTGTGACCTTGATTCTATCATGGTGTTTATATAATAACACCAGTGTTGTTACCTTGATTCTATCATGGTGTTTATATAATAACACCAGTGTTGTTACCTTGATTCTATCATGGTGTTTATATAATAACACCAGTGGTGTTACCTTGATTCTATCATGGTGTTTATATAATAACACCAGTGATGTTACCTTGATTCTATCATGGTGTTTATATAATAACACCAGTGGTGTTACCTTGATTCTATCATGGTGTTTATATAATAACACCAGTGGTGTGACCTTGATTCTATCATGGTGTTTATATAATAACACCAGTGGTGTTACCTTGATTCTATCATGGTGTTTATATAATAACACCAGTGGTGTTACCTTGATTCTATCATGGTGTTTATATAATAACACCAGTGGTGTTACCTTGATTCTATCATGGTGTTTATATAATAACACCAGTGGTGTTACCTTGATTCTATCATGGTGTTTATATAATAACACCAGTGGTGTTACCTTGATTCTATCATGGTGTTTATATAATAACACCAGTGGTGTTACCTTGATTCTATCATGGTGTTTATATTGGGCGATATGCTCAATATGAACACCACTGGTGTAGATTTTAACACGGCATTTTTTTTGCAGTGTATACGTATACGTTTAAAGCAACAATAGCAAAACTGAATCATTATCTTTAAAATAGAGCCACATTAACCCTAACCCCCTAGGTATTCTGGCTAGGAACCTTCCTGAATCCTCCAAAATCCATCAGCGCACTTTTGGAAACATGCCCTTTCTTCAAAATGCACCATGCATTTTTGTTGATCTTTCATATTCAGCACTTCAACTTATGGCCTGTACTTCTTGCCAGGTAGTAATTTTGTCCCATTTGAAGAGGTGAAAGTACCAGTTTCCAGCAGTGCTGAATTTTTCTCAAAAAGTGCCCCTTGGAGGATTTTGTAGGATATGGGGTGGTTAGGGTTAAACAATATATACTATAGGTCACATAAACAAACAGCAAGATTGTGGTCATAGCGCCCTCTAGCGGTGATCCAAGTGACTTCACATTGTTTGTTCTTAAGACAACATCTGTGCCATGTTTGATTGCCCATATATGGAAATCAAGGAAAATAATTATGGGCAATACATAATATTTCCAAAATGTGAATAGCGCCCCCAAAGTTAATCTATGGAGGTTTGTATGACCTTATACGATGTATCTTGTGTAACTATCCTTACAAAGTTTTTATTAAAACCAAAATGTTTAGCCATTTTCATATTTTTTTTTTTTTGGTTTATGAACATTTTATTGCCCAATATCTGCATAAATAACATAAGTGTACCAGGTATCCGGATGCCTGACCGAAACTGTCATCCATTTTTCAGTTCCAATTACCCTTAACCGACTTTTGAAAATTTCAACTGGACATTTAGGCAACACAAATGGAAGTCTGTGATTTTATGTTAACAAAATGTGTGTGGGGAATGGGGATGCTATGAGTCATTTTTAATATAGAGGTGAGAAATTATTACAGTAAGTCCACATTTATTATGAGTCTAATAAAACAAGAGAAACATGTGTTTATATTGGTTATTTTTGATACATTCAGGAGTATTTATGTATTTTTACAAGATTGTTTACGGGTACCCAGCTATCAACAAATATCAAATTTCAGCTATCCAGTTCCCAAATTAACCGGAAATGCAGCTTTTACCTCGAGAGTACTTTTGGAAAAATAAAATAAATAAGTCAAAATGTACAAAATGTTTGTTTGTTTTTCCCCCACGAAATGATCTAAAAATAATGGGTAATAACACCTTCTGGCGGTGATAGAAATGGTCATATCTGAAGTCACATAATGTTTTTGTTTACTAAATGTAGTGTAGTCACTTTAAGTTGCGTCTGCCCCTTTAAGACTTTGCGCACGCGCATTCAACATGTTATGACGTATCGTTTGTTCAGATCAGATATTGTCACAATGGAGTTAGTTCCACATTGGTGGATCAGAGTTGGGACAATAAATATGTAGAAACGTACTTTTGTGTCGCCTTGTTCATTTTGGGATTGTATACAACACTAAAGATTCCATAATGTGCCAGGTGATGGAAATTTACAAACTTGTTAAACTTAACACCCCTACAAAGTTTCTGAAATAATAGTTTTCATTTGTTTCTTTAAGGGTGTAAATTTTAGACGTTTGTGGCCATCGTTGACCTTGGCATTTTGCCACTTAGGTGCCAAATAAGATCGAGTATGCTGTGTACAGAAATGGGTTAAAAGCCGAGTTTATCGGTAGGATAAACACCGCAACCCAGACATACACATCAGCATTGAAAATAACCGTCCCTGTCTGGGAGAGAATCCCCATGATGATGACTGGCATCCAACACGCCATGTCAGTAAAGACTATCAGTGCCATTTTTATTGCCATCTGGACCTCCCGCTTGCGGTGATCACCCACCCTGACACTCCTGGCCGAGTCACGTTTGACACTCACGAACATGGCTATATAGCAACAAAGCACGATCATGAAACATAACATGTTCATGCCAAGAAACAGGACAATAGAGTATATCCATGATGGTTTACTTCCCTCAGCAAATGAGGTATAAACTGTGTTAGACCAGCCAGTAGAGCCTTTAAAAGTGCTCTTTTCCCTACCAACACTAGTTGGACGTGTTATTAGAGGTAGCCCAATGCACACATCAGATAGTCCATACACCTTTGAATCATACCTACTTATGACAGTTGGAATAATACTGAGACATGCAGCTGCTACCCATACAATACAGATGATAACTTTGGATGTTTTTCCCCGGATTTTGATTGGACTGTAGGGAAATACAATGCCAAGCAAACACTGGATACTGATAACAGTGATGAAGAAGACAGATGCCTCACTTGATAAGACTGAAAACATCCCAGCAATCTTGCAAACTGCACCAGACCGCCATCTCTCCGCTACATTAAAGTACTTCTCCCCAAATTGCAAATCTGCACTTGCAATGATCAGCATATAAATCCCCATCATGAGGTCAGAAATAGCTAAATTGAGCACCAAGAACCTATGTGTCTTATTCCCACTAGTTTCTTTGCGTTGCCTCCACCTCCATACAATAACCATTGAATTACCAATGAGGGCGCTAAGACCAATAATCCATATGAATGCTTGGAGTACTTGGTTACTCATCAGACTGCCACATCGGTCCAATGGTGTCTTTAACTCTTTGGTCTTGCAATTAGAATGATTAAAACCAGGAATAGCTGAAACAAATTCACAGCAGAGACGGTAGTCATCGACAGTCCTAAAATAAAAACACGTTAGAAAATAACATTCAGCCATAGCTTTCCGTGTATGTTGCATGATGTTGAAAACATAAATTGTATAAACTGCAAAATATCGCAACTTCTGACCATTTGAGCCAAAATGTGCACAGACTGATAAATGTAGACCTATAATCATTCTTTGCTTGATCCTCATGTATAAAGTATGAATAAATAACATGACCGTTTAACAGACTTTAATTGAATACAGAAATTACACCTCTGCTGAGCAATGTCACCCTTCTTTTGATTATGCTTTAAGCATATATTCTAAGTTAGGCCTATTGGGTACTGAAAAGGGAATTTGTGTGTCAATTTTGCAAACAGACCATATGCTGATTTATGTTTTTGTGTTTGTTCATGCTCTTCATCACCATAGTATTGAATAAAAACTTCCAACTATATAATAATCCCAACCAATCAGTGCTATCCATAGAGCTATCTGTGGATACTGAAGAGTCGGTGAAACAACATCAGCGAAAAATCTCCCCTGTATAAATGTTTTTTACATTGTGATCCAGGGACCAAGCTTGGGCATTACTCCAGACCAAAGTTGATCTCGATTTATTGAATTCACTGAAAACGGAAGGTTCTTAGGGGTGCACAGTAAGAAATAGTGAGAGAAATTTGTACACAAAGTGAGAACCAAGACCTGTGACAGAGAGTATCTGACATGTGTCTGGCTTGGTATCATCAGCAGGCAGACTAGCAAGTAATGCTGGATCTTGCTATGCCCGCATCACTGAATGAAACAAGTTAGAGAGGGTCAAGGCTGCCGAGACCACAAATGAGCATCTCTGAAACTGGCAGGAATCATGGATTTTATTAATATGAATAGGCCTAACGTTAAGCCTATAATTTATTGCTTTATAGAAATATTTACTTATTACTATTATTGCATGTGGCCATTTTATGTCTGCAAATATGAGTAAGTCCAATATTAAAATATTTCCAGCTGATGGATGAATTTCTAAAAACTGTTGACTCCTCCCCCCCCCCCCCCTATAATTGTTGTTTTCCTCTTCAATACGTCATGAATACATGGTTGTACCGGGCTCATGTTATAATTTCTAAAAGTAACAATTACTGTCTTGGTGCTGATTAGCTTACTGGATGACATCACCAAATCAAGCTTGGTATATAGGTATGTAGTACATGTATAACATTTTGGGAATTTACTCTCAAGAATGCCACTTTTGCACATATGTCCTAAAGATTAATTTGTGTGAATTTCATTGACTACCAAGGTAAAGAGCAAACATCTCACTTTCTAGAAGGATTTTGGTGCTACGTCCCATGGTCTAAAAGGTGTCCCACTAATATTAAATACAGATTAGACAAAGTGTTCATAGTCAGTCAAATATAACAAACATAACCTCATCAGCTGGTCTATCTAATGACAAAATACTGTAAAATCCCCAGATATTGTCTATAAATGTTACAACCATACTGAATAACAGCTATATATTTCTTTGTTTTGTATGTTCAGTTTAATAACTAAATGTAGGCGGTTCGATTACAAACTACACAGTAACGTATGGAGAATGTGATCTATGATCAGCAGCTAGACTGAGATGTAATGCGCACGTATTATTTGCAAAGTATTCAATTGTTCTCATTCAGGGAAAGTAATGTTTGAAGTTTCTCTTGAGTTAGTGTTATCTGTTTGAGTGGTTGCTGTCATTCACTTACAAGTTATTGAGGCTCACAAGGTCATTTAGAGCTCCATCCTGGACATCAACTGGGTTATTAGTGGATGTTTTATGTCTGGCCAGTATCCTGGTAAATAAACAATGTAAAACAACGAATATTTACTAATCCCTACTGGAATTTAAGACGGAACAATTAATTCAAGATTTCATGAATGTTATTATATGTTAAGTCTAAAATCTGAACAAAAATATGCAGATAGAATCGATCATGGATTGAGGTAGCCCTATTTTAACCACACTTCAAACACAAGATGCAGACCCCAATTATGAAATCGAGAAGAACAATATCTTACAAGGTTGTTAGGTTCGTCAATCCATCAAATGCCTGGCTATGTATGATTTGTAGAGGAATATTTCCGAGATTCCTTGAAAACAAGCAAATAATATTAATTTACTACATATGTGTCGGGGTGAATCCAGAAATCAGATGGAAGGGGTGAATTTTGTAATTGATGGAGTAAATATATAGTTTGGGTTGGTAGGCATACATTGATTTCCATGTCCGATGCTTCACACGAAGGCATATTGCATGAAACTTTGCATCAATATTTTTATAGCAGTCATTGGGGGGGGGTAGCTCAAGGTGCTTAATCAGGGAGATGAATGCTTTGACCCCACCCAAGCCCCCTCCTGGATCCATGTGTATTTCATTTTTGTAATAAAAGTAACATGTTCTTATTCAATGCAACAATATTCACATAAAGATGAGGTTTTTTGGTTTCGTACACGCACGTTAACTCTTAAAAGGTAATAATAATGTTGTTTACTTGTTGCTTAATATTGTTGGTATCAAAAAACATTTTTGAAAAGTCCCAGCATGGATACTTAAAAACCAACCCTTCTATGAGGCAATTGGTACATAGCGATTATAAGCACTGCTCCTTTAATTACATGTCAAATATATTGGGTTAAACATTTGTTGCACTTTTTCACACTGGCTTTATCTTTAGTGAAGCTGAGAGTTTTTAAAAAACATAACCAGGTACAGTATAATGAAGCATGGTTCCATCAATTTCATTTTGTGCTCGACTGCAATAGAATTTGTGAAAAAAAAAAAAAAAAAAAAAAAAAAAAAATAAAAATTGGTGTCATATTTTCATATCATGTTGTTGAGTCTTTAAAACATTAAATAAGTTGAACTCTGATATTTTGATATTAAATGTGTCAAATGATTATAGATCCATTTTGACTTGTACCAAAAGGGCCTAGTGCACAATAATTTCACATTTTTCGTGGCACTGAGAGAATTTTTATATTTTTAATTGTTGAATAATTTTTAACCCCATAGGGCCTGTGCTTTGTTTTGATCTCATTGCCAGGGAAGGGGAATAGTGTCCCCTGTATTTTCTCCGATTGTCAGCCAATGTTCATGACACCTTGTGGGGATGATCAATGGAACAACATCTATAAATTGACATGACTTATTTCCCGTATGACATCATTTTGAATAATGGTCAATAAAATCACAAATTTGAAATAGATTGTATTTCAATCGGCAAACATGAACTTCGCACTTCATCTATATTTGTTTGCCGTGATATGTAACTTCAGTCAAGAGAAATTGGTTGCTTGATGCCGAGTGATTGAAATTGATGACATTAATACTTACAAGAATTGAAGACTTTGTAGACCATTAAATATTCCTGGTGCAATTTCACTGATTTTGTTGTCTTGCAGCGCTCTTAGATAGGAAAACAAAGTAGCGTTAAAACAAAATCTGATCTGTTATCCAGTGATCTAACATGGGAAAACAGAGTAGTAATTTATTTGGTTATTTTCACCTATGTTCTTTGATTTACTGAAAACAAACTTGATGAAATGTTGTCATGGTGACAAACAATATGAAAATATATCATGCCTCAGTAAATAAAACAACGAATTAATCTTACAGATGAATAGACAATAGTTTCTTGCATCAAATTAATCAACACAAATGTTCTTGTCCTACAGCCTTGTGCAGCTGAGAGTTTTGATTAATGTCACATTTAACTTTGAAAAAATGAGGCATGGTTCCACCTTTTGGCCACAAACTTCCTTTTGTTCTTGACTCTTTGACAAAGCAAGAAGCAGGAAGCATCAATGCTGGTGATTGTATTGTTTGAAATGTTTTTGGAATAAAAAATAATTAAATGTTGGTCATGTGAATGTTTATAAACCATCAAAGTGAAAACATACAATTTAACGCATTGCAATACTTGTTATGCATTGTATTAATGCAATAATTTGTATTCATTTTATCATTGCATATAGAGATGAATGGAAAATGTGTTCTCTTACTAAGGATCTTTTGATACACTATGTACAATACACCAACATTTAGTACACAGAGTGTACTATGAGAATGTGATACAATACACCAACATTTAGTATACAGAGTGCACTATGAGAATGTGATACAATACACCAACATTTAGTATACAGAGTGCACTATGAGAATGTGATACAATACACCAACATTTATGCAGGCGTCAATTTGAAGCCTGGACCCACCCTCCTCAGAGGTCGCAAAATATCGACGCCGCTTCGCGTCGAAGCCTGAGGTCAATAATTTGTTGTTATAGTGAAGCCGTAACGTTCTTTTTTAATAATTGGGTGAAGCGTTACCTATAAAAGTTGATGAAAGGGTGAAGCGTTGACGAGCCTTATTTGTGTTTGGTGATGTGACATCGAATCCACTACATCGGTCGTGTCGAAAATATGTCGAAGTCGTGGCGTTTCAAACAACTGTTGTGATGCAATCTTTGAAGATGGCCTTTTTTGAAATTCGCGCAAGCCAACTTGGAATTTGCGTGCGCAATTTTTGAACTGAAGTTTGCCACACACAAATACACACAATCTAAAACATCGCGCGCCCGCACCACCTTGCAAACTGTATCGGGTGCGTTCCACTACGCAAACGTTGCCAAGTTTGCGCACGTTTGCCACCGATCTCCAACCTCGTCCCCAGGGTGTGTCGAGCAGTACGAGGTTGACCGTAAACATGTTGGAAATAAAGTAAACCATGGGGACGAGGTTGACCGATCTCAAGTGCGCCGCCAACGTTGGCGAACGTTAGCAACTAACAACTAGACTGGTCCCCTGTCCTTATCATGATATCAGCAAGGAAAGACGTCAGATGTTCAGGCTATAGCTGACACGCAGTGTGGTGGCTGACAGTCGTGTGACAGTACAGTACAACAACAACCGAACGGTAAGCAGACGATATTGTTATTTTCTTGTAATAGTGTAATTACAGGCTATCACAGTTTTTAAGACAAATGGCAACCCCCCGTATGTTCAAAATTTGGCACGCAGAGAATAAGAAACTCGTGTTGGCAACATCACTGGATGAGCTAATACTTAATAGACAAAGGTAAGCAGAAGAACCCTCGCTACACTTGTGCTGTAATTTATAGCGAGCACATTAACAACACACCAAATTTTCAAATGTAGATTTGTGACATCTTTTGGCTGTTTGCTTTCATTGTTTTACTTTTATGCCTAGGTGAACAGAATTTTTCATTTGGTGGCATGTTATAATTCCAAATGCAACGCACTTCAGACGTTTTTCCCGTTCACTGACAAAGTTGTGTAGCTTTCCTTGCCAAAACAAATGGTATAATACAATGTACCAGCATTATTTTTCAAGAAATATTTTTTTAACTTTAAAATTAATGCCATAAAAAATCACATTTTCAGGTGTCACAAAGCTGCAAAAGGAAAAAAAGAAATTCAAGTGCCTGAGATTATCTGACGGCACAGATGTAGACGACTGTGAATTGTTTGCCTTCCTGCAAGAATCTGAACCTATCTACTTTGTTTTCTTTGATGATGAAGTGCCATCAACATCTACATGTACTGCTGGTGCATCTGACCATCAAAACACAAGTAAGTAGACTTTGTATAAACTATAATATACAACAAATTACATGTCAATAGTACCGTGTCATTTACACTGCTTCTGCTTATTAGACCTTACCAATGAGTTCCTTTTTATTGATTATGGAATTGTAATATTCCATATTGTTTATGGAATTGATCTACTTGTTCTAATTGCATCTTGAATTTGATTTTTGTTTCAATTATAGATGAACCAAAGATGAATGCAAGCCCTCAGGACAAGAGACAGACTACGCTCAAGAGATCCGCTTCACCCAAGACTACCCAGAGGGTTATTAGATGAACTTTTCAGTATAAAAACTGCCAGAAAATACAAATTTTGGATTCTGATGCAAAAGTTGAATAAATAATGTTTTTTGATAGGTGTAGCAATCAAATTTACAATCAGGATTGTAAATGTAGACTTATAAACATACTGGTTGTACTCATTTGCTGTGCTTTTTTGTAATTTTTACAAGTTTGGTTGCAAAAGGGGAGGGCATTTATTAGAGACAATACGGTATAGGAAAATATAAGTTGTATACTAGCATTCTCTTTAGATAATGTGTTCATAACAAGTGGTGCTTTCATATTGAAAAAAAAAGGTGCTTTCTTACCTAGTGTGTTCCTGAAAACATGTGCTTTCATTTGGTGCTTTCATATTTATTTCATATGTTTTTAAATGCCTTATTAGGGGCACAGGGTTACACCATTAGATATCTGAAATGGAAGATTTTAAGTTGTCAAAGATAGTTTGTATCGACAAAGGTGCTAGGTTAATGAACTTTTTAATTTTAACTTATTCCTTCAGAGTTTTTTAGTTTGTTCTCACCAGTGACTCTAGACTTTGTCATCTGTAACAGTGGGAGATTATTTGTTTTCAACAAACTCACCCCCCCCCCCCCCAATATCTAATGGCACACTCCTTGTGTGAAAATAACATTGAAGTTTACTATATTATTTTTATAGATTATTTTATTTATGTAGTCCATATGTGTGCTCTGTATTTTGTTTATATTTTAGCAATGTTTGTAATGTCATAAACCCGAGGACCAGTCCTGATCTAGTTTCTCTAAAGACTGAAACCATAATGTGTCAGTATTGTGCAGCAACTCAGACTCTGCTTGACAGTTTTGCAATAATTAGGTTGTTACATGCAGTCAGCTGTTTATAATATTTGAAATTCATTTTTTTATATTTTATTCAAAAAAATATATCTTAATATACACAATGTAGTGTGCTTTTTTGATGGGATGTGGGTTTAAGAATAGAAAATATATAGCAATAGGCAATTCATCAGCAGGATTATATATTTGTGTTTATTTGTATTATTTGTGCTCAAAACGACAAATTCTTTGGGGGTTAATAGCTATGAAATGCATTGGTTTTGATATGAAGTGGAAATTTGTGCATTCAAAATCTAGTTACAAATGATATGAGAATTCTTGCCACTTGCCAGTACAATTTCAGTACAATTTAGAGTTAGTAAACAAGTGTCAAAGTTAAAACAACTTTTGAATAAACTTCATGCTTTTTAAGTTTTATATAACAACAAAAATTTATTTGTAGAAACATTGGATTTACAAAATAAATGTCACTGTATCTTTGGATTGAAACCTGGTTGACTTGGTACTTTTTTAGCAGTGTGGAATTACAAATTTAACCATTGCAGTCATGGTCTAGTTATAAGTAAACATTAATGAAGCTTGATTTTAATAGAGGTGAAGCTTGAACTATATGCAAATGGTCAATATGGTGAAACAGTGGTGAAGCGTCAGACCTGGCGAAAACTGACAAAGTGAAGCTTCACCTATGGAAATAATTCAAAGGGTGAAGCCTGGACTAACACATTTGCTGATAGAGTGAAGTGGTGGTGAAATCCTGACCTTATACATAATTGGCTCAGGTGAAGAAAGGTGATGACGTGAGGAGGGTGGGTCCAGGCTTCAAATTGACGCCTGCATTAGTATACAGAGTGCACTATGAGAATGTGATCCAATACACCAACATTTAGTATACAGAGTGCACTATGAGAATGTGATACAATACACCAACATTTAGTATACAGAGTGCACTATGAGAATGTGATACAATACACCAACATTTAGTATACAGAGTGCACTATGAGAATGTGATACAATACACCAACATTTAGTATACAGAGTGCACTATGAGAATGTGATCCAATACACCAACATTTAGTATACAGAGTGCACTATGAGAATGTGATCCAATACACCAACGTTTAGTATACAGAGCGCACTATGAGAATGTGATACAATACACCAACATTTAGTATACAGAGTGCACTATGAGAATGTGATACAATACACCAACATTTAGTGTACAGAGTGCACTATGAGAATGTGATACAATACACCAACATTTAGTATATAGAGTGCACTATGAGAATGTGATCCAATACACCAACATTTAGTATACAGAGTGCACTATGAGAATGTGATCCAATACACCAACATTTAGTATACAGAGTGCACTATGAGAATGTGATACAATTCTGTAATGACTGCTAATGAATTTGAACAAATGAAGAAACAAAATTGGTGTCATATTTTCATATCAGGTTATTGATTCTTTAAAAAGTTAAATAATTCTGATATGCTGATATTTAATGCGTTGAATGATTATAGATTCATTTTGACTTGTACCGAGAGAAAGTCTAGTGCACAATAATTTCTCATTTTACTTGGTACTCATGAAGAAAATTGTTATTTTCAATTGTTAAATAATTATTAACCCCATAGGGACTGTGCTTTGCTTTGTTTTCTTTACCGGGGGAGGGTGGACATAATTTTGAGCCAAACCCAAATCATTTACATTTTCACTCAACATTTTGAATAATGGTCAACAACAAAAAACAATTGCAATAGATTGTATTTTAATCGGAAAACATGAACTTCAAACTTCATCTATACTTGTTTGCCGAGAGATGTAACTTCAGTCAAGAGAAATTGGTTGCTCCATGCTGCGTGATTGATATTGATGACAGGAATACTTACAAAGATTGAAGACTTTGTAGACCATTAAATGTTCCTGATGAAATTTCACTGATATTGTTGTTCCACAGCAATCTAAAATGGGAAACAGTAGGGTTAAACATTGTATTCAAGCCAATTTATTTGGTTATTTTCACCTGAAAATGTATCATGCCTGAAGTTTGCGGTGACACCATGTAGAAATTCTCTCTTGAGGAGTAAATAGTTCCAAAAAGAATTGGTTCATTCATTCATTCATTTATTAACACATATTCTAATGTTGACAACAAGAATGTTGTTACAAATAATTACACAATATCAAGAGGTCCTACAATATGCAAAGACAAAATTAGTAACATTAAAAGACTAATTATAAGAGAAAAGCTTGTCAACATTGAGGAAAAGAAGAAGCCGGGGCTTTTATTCCTTTCCCTACCCCCACCCCTCCCCTTAATTACAAAATGACAAAGTTACTTGATAAATACAGAAGACTACATTCAACAATAACATTGGCAGGAGATCAGACCAAATAATAAGTCAATTAAATAGCATCATTGAGCAACTTAAATTTAAGTTTTTTGTAAACGTTTTAAGAGAGCGAGACTGTTTGACATCATCAGCCAGACTGTTCCAGAATTTAATTCCACATTGTTGGGGACTATTTTTGAATAAAGAGGTACGATTAAAATGTTGATACAAATGTTTCCTGGATGAGCTTCTGGTTATGTGACAGTGAACATCTGAAGTTAAAATAAACGATTGTTGAAAGCAAGGGGATAATAAATTGTTCATTTGTTTGAACATAAATTTGCCAAGATTAAGGTAATAAATATATGTTAATTTGAGCAAATTTAAATCAGTAAATAAAGAAGTTGTGTGATCCAGATAACCTGCTTTGGAAATAATACGTACAGCTCTCTTTTGTAAGAGAAATAATTTGTTATGTTGTGTGATCGAGCCACCCCAGACAATCACTGAATAATTTAAGTAAGGGAGTATAAACGAATTATACAGTGTTAATAAAACATTACTAGAAAGAAACAGCTTCAATCGATTCATAATACCAATATTTTTTGAAATCTTAGTAGCTAAAGTATTAATGTAGTTAGACCAACTTAAATGACTATCAATGTTCATACCCAAAAAGTTGGTATTTGAAACTTGTTGAAGATTAATACCATTTAATACCAGCGGGACAGCTTGAGAAACTTCACGATTACCGGCACTGAAAATAATATTTGTTTTCAAGAGATGACAGCCAAGTAGTAATTTTAACAAGTTCAGTGTTTAGAATTTGAATACCAGTATTAATGTCATTATGATCATACAATAAACTTGTATCATCTGCAAATAAACAAAATGAAATCATTTTCGAGGTATTACAAATATCATTTATATAAATAAGAAATAATAAAGGGCCCAACACAGAACCTTGAGGTACACCACATGAAATATATTGATACATGGATATGGCAGAATTATAACAGACAAATTGCTTTCTGTTACAAAGATAATTTTTAAACCAATCCAAAGCTATTCCACGTATGCCATACTGGTCTAGTTTCCGAATGAGGATGTCATGGTTAACCGTGTCAAAGGCTTTTGATAAGTCCAAGAAAATTCCAATGGATAATTTCTTGTTCTCTATAGCACCAAGTATTTTATTTACAACATGTACTATGGCCATCTCAGTGGACCTGTTTTTTCTAAAACCAAATTGTGAATCAGACAATATACCATTATTATCTATAAATGAAATCAAACGATTAAAAACCAATTTCTCAAACATTTTACTGAATACCGACAATACCGTAATAGGTCTATAATTCCCAATCTCATTCTTACTTCCTTCTTTGTGGATAGGAACGACCTTGCCTACCTTTAATCCATCAGGGAATATTCCCGAGGTAATAGATTTGTTAAAAATGAGAGCAAGTGGTGGCAAAAGAATATTTAGCTTTTTTTAGTACAATAGAACTAACACCGTCCCATCCTGGGGCCTTGCCACATGGAATTTTGTTAATAATTTCTACTATTTCTTCTTGTATAATAGGGGTGATAAAAAAAGTATTCGGACATCTATCATTCAAAATGGACTCAAATGACATGTCAGGAGTAGGAAGCTGACTAGCAATGTTGTTGCCAATGTTTACAAAATAATCATTAAATGTATCAGCAATTTTCCTATCACCACAAACTTCCTTATTATCATGAACAAAACAAGATGGGTTATGTTTAGGTTGAGATTTATTTAGCAATGAGTTAATAAGTTTCCAAGTACCTTTTATATTGCATTTCTCTTTGTTAAATTTATAACTTAAATAATTTTTCTTGGCAATTTTGATCAAAGTATTGAGTTTATTTCTAAATTTTGTATAACATGATTTATCCTGCATGGAACGTGTTTTCAGATATTTTTTGTAAAGAATTGTTTTTCTTCTGATAGAGTTATAAATACCATTTGTTAACCAGGGAGATTTATATTTATTAAAATGGAGATTGACTTCATATTGAGGAAAGTGATGATTATACAAATTCACAATATGATCAATCAAGATATCATACGCTACATTAACATCATAACTTGTTATAAAACTCCAATCTGTCTTATTAAGATCATCAATAAAATGTTCAATATTTTCATCAGAATAGTTACGTTTAAGATTGGAGTTGGTCCGATACTTTTCCTTAATATTATCTACCACCAAGAAAACAGGCAAGTGGTCACTTATATCGGGAACTAAAACTCCAGCACAGTGTTTAGAGTAATCATTGGTGAAAATATTATCAATCAGAGTAGAACTAATATCTGTAATTCTCGTCGGCTTGTTAATTATTGGGTAAAAAGTATAGGAAGTACATCCCAAAAATTTGTCACAGTGCGGTCAGAATTATAATTAAATAAATTTACATTAAAATCGCCCATCATAATACACTTTTTGTTGTCATTATTTACCCAAGCTAATATTTGGGTGAAGTGGGTAATGAAGTTAATATAAGAAGCATCAGGGGGTTTGTAAATAATTCCAACAATAACACTAGTCATATGAATATTATCCAACTCAATAAAACATGCTTCAATATCAGAATTGTATACACATATGTCATTACACACTTTGTAGGAATAAATCCTGATTAATATAAATTGCAACACCACCACCTCTTTTAATAATAATAATAATGTGTGGACTTATATAGCGCACGTATCCACCAACTAAGTGGTGCTCAAGGCACATTATATCATTACCCCTGCTCATAAGGCTCATAAATCATTCCTGAAACCATCTCAGCTCCCTGGGGAGTATACAGCTCAATTGCTGCCATTACAGCGCATATAGGGCTAATCAACCAACTCTGCCCTCACAGGTACCCATTTAACCCCTGGGTGTAGAGAAGCAATTATGGTTAAGTGTCTTGCTCAAGGATACAAGTGTCACGGCCGGGATTCGAACCCACATTCTGCTGCTAACACCAGAACTTGAGTCCGGTAAGCTAGACCGCTCGGCCACGACACTCCATTATGCACCCGATAGAAAGGGAATAGGCAGTGTCATTAGCTTTTTGTATTCAAAGGTAAAATGTTAAATTTGTCAACTTACTGGACATTTGGATGCGGGTTTACAACAGTCAGTGTTTCCCTCAATAAACAGTTGTTACAGGGGCCAGACTTAACCAACATCCTAGTTGGTGTGTTAACGAGATTTAGGCAGGACAAGGTTGCCCTCATGACTGATATGGAAGAAATGTTTTTCCCCAAGTCCTTGTGCCAATAGAGGACAGAGACCTACTGAGGTGGCAAGATGGTGATGTGAAAGAACCATTGACAGACGACTGCATGAAAGTATATGTTTTTGGTGCAGTTTCCTCTCCTTCATGTGCAAATTACTCTTTGAAGAGAACAGCAGATGACCAAGCAGAAAACTTTGGCCAAGAAATAACACACATAATTTAATGTAACTTCTACCTTGATGACCGTTTGTGCTCAATATCCAGTGTCGAAGGCAGTTGAGCTCGTGAAAGGTTTGACTGAAGTATGTAGAAAAGGAGGATTCCATCTTACCAAGTGGGTGAGTAACCAAAGGAAAGTTTTAGAAAACATTCCAGAAAATGAACTAGCAAAGTGTGTCAAACATTTCAACATCGATGATGAGAGGTCACCCACTGAGAGAGCAATTGGCATGATGTGGTCCATTGAAGAGGATGAGTTTGGATTCAGAATTGAGATGAAATATAGACCACCAACAAGAAGGGGTATTTTGTCTATAGTCACCTCTATCTACGATCCTTTTGGATGTGTCTCTCCAGCAGTGCTCCCAGCTACAGTTACTTCAAGCCATGTGTTGGTTGAAGTTGGGATGGGACAAAGAAATTCCTCTGGATCTGAGAAGGGAGTGGCATAGCTGGCAGATGGAACTACCAAGGCTAGCAGAGTAAAAGATGGAAAGATGCATGAAACCAGAAGAATTTGAAGATGAGCGAGTCAAGTCAGTCACTATTCATCACTTTGCTGATGCCAGTGAGTCAGGCTATGGTACTGTTTTGTATTTGAGATTGGTGAATGATGTAGGAGGGATCAAGTAAATCATGAGTTGCCCCACTCAAGCAGGTGATGATTCCAAGAATGGAGCTGACAGCAGCAACAGTAGCAGTTTGAGTTGATCATATGATCAAAGGGGAGCTTTAAATTGTCACTGTAGATTTTGTCTTTCTTTTCTTACAAGGCGGTACATGTACAAATATGAAAGCTACATTGCTGTGATTGCCTAAGTTTTTAAGTGAAAATCACAGACAGAAGTTTTCTTCATTATGTATGTACATGACCTTATGTACCTAAGACTATTGGATAAAACTTTCCTGTATTTAAAGAATGTCTACAAATTTCTACATGTAAGTGTGTTCTCAGTTCTTTATGTTTCACAGCTCATGAAGTTTCATGAAGTGAAATTTACATTGTATAAGGTGCAGTATATATTTGGAATATGAGGAGATACGGGTAAAAAAAAAGTGTTGTTTTAAATGAATAGTTGTGATTACACAAAATTTCATCAATGTCCAGAAAGTGCAAGTAGAAAATCATCCACAGGTTAATTCTTTTTTTTTACCTGGACTTATTCTGGGATAATGGTTTGTGTTTTGAAATGTCACTTTAGTAAACAATGATTTTCAGTTTAAGCAAGGTCACAAGGACATGTTTAAGAAGTTGTTTATCAGAAAATATACATGAAGGGCCCAGGTCAAAGTTGTATTCTGTGGCAGAAATGATACAATGGTTATTACTAGTGCAAAAGAGGTTTCCTGTCGTTAAGAATTTGTCTTGAGATATTGGTTATTGACATGCAAGAAAATGCCAGAATTGTTTTGTTTCCGAGTTGAGATTTTATTGTGAACCACACACAGTTGTGTTGTAACAAAATTGAAGATGTTTGTGTTTCCAACAATTGGAGAAGATGTAAACCACTACCAGTAAAGAAGATTTGGTGGCTTCATGCTGTGTGACTAAATCATGACATGAAAACTACCAGGTAATTGAGCTTTTGTAGACCATCAAATGTTCCTAGCGTAATGAACTGATCTTGTTCTTGGAGCAATTTCAATGATTTTAATTTTGGACATGAACCTTAGATTGAAAACATAGTAGCATTCAAACAAAATCATTAAAGCTCATTCATTTGGTCATTTTCAACAATGTTCTTAGATTTTTCGTTAAGAAAACATAGTCTGTGAAACGTTTTCATGGTATCAAACAAGTTGAAAATATTCCTGCCTAATGTTCAATCGTTTTATAAAATTAACTTTACAAATGAATCTCAATAGACAACAGTTCAGTGCATCGAGAAATAAATGAGAAAAAAGTTAAACGTTCACTGTACTTTTTAGAAATTTAAAATTACAAGTGAATCATGATAGACAACACTTGGGTGCATCAAAAATACTCAAATTACAGTTGGTCAAAATCTAACAGATCAGTGTTCAGATTATGACCAGCCTAAGTATGTAAATAGTGGGTTCTGCGTTCGAAACATGTAAATTTACAATTCGATGAGATTGGTAGACCATCAAATGTTCCCTAAGCAATTTCACCAATTTTGTTGTTGTGCAGATATCTAAGATGGCAAAACAAAGTATGGTGAAAAACATTGTATTGAAACATAAATAAATTGGTAATAACGTGAATTAACGTTACATACCAGAAGATACGCACACACATTTAAGTTGAATAACCGTTATGCTAAAATTGTGTTTCATCAGAATAAGGAAAAATGGATGAATTTGAGAAGGAGAGTGTAACATATGCAGAAGGTGGCATCCAACAGTGCTACACAGAGAGTGGAAAGACAAATCTGCCCTGCAAACTGACTCTAAGAAAAACACAGATGCTGGCAGTAATTCTCCCCATGAAGAAAGCGAGGTGAAGGACAATGTTAAATGTGGTTTGACAAACTCTGCCAATCACAGTACATCTACAGAATGCCTCCCAGAAGTGGTACCAGTTATCTTGAGGTGACGGAGGACAGGCATACAGACAAAGACATATGCCTTTATGGACTCTTGAAGTAATGCTGTATTTTGTGTTGATGCAGTGGTGAACAGGCTAAAGGAGAAAGGAAAAGCCATCAACATACAATCAGTGCAAACTTTGACTGACGAGAAGGTTGTGAAGGGTCATGTTTTGAGAGACAGAGATTATGGACCTACAGACTCACACAGTCATCAACCTTCCAGAGGTTTATACCCAGGCACAAATACCAATGGCTACAGAGGACATCATCACCAATGATGACTTAAAGAAATGACCATATCTACATCGTGTTCGTGTTGAGTTACCATCCATAGATGCTGAAGTGGGACTGTTAATTGGAAACCAAAAGAAGCAGAACCACTTGAAGTTATTAACAGTGAGAATGCTGGCCCTTTTGCTTGTCCATCAGTCCTTGGTTGGCAGGTTTATGGGTCAACAGAGAATCAAGATCAAAAGAGAGTCATCTCCCACAGAGCGAAAGTTAAGGCCAGAGATGAAAAGTTGGGGAAACTTTTCAACCAAGACTTCAATGAGTCATAGACGATAAGCTAGAGAAATCAAAAGAAGATTTGCTTTTCACCAAGAAGGTGGAAAATTTTATCAGAGTTGTTGATGGGCATTTTGAGATTGCGCTCCCACTGAGACACGATGAAGTTAAGATGCCGAATAAAAGAACACAAGCAGAGCAGAGAGCAGCCCATTTATAAAGGAAATTTCTGAGACAGCCACAACTCCAGAGTGAATACACAGACTACATGGAGTCCAGGGCTACATGGAGAAAGTTTCTAAGGGAGAGACAAAGAGGGATGATGGTAGATTGTGATATATTCTTCATGGTGTAATGCACCCACAGAAAAACAAATCAAGGGTGGTGTATGACTGCACAGCCAACTACAAAAGGTGTGTCCCTCAATAAACAGTTGTTGCAGAGGCCAGACTTAACCAACAGCCTAGTTGGTGTGTTAACAAGATTTAGGCAGGACAAGGTTGCCCTTATGGCTGATATTGAAGACATGTTTTTCCCAAGTCCTTGTGCCAAGAGAGGACAGAGACCTACTGAGGTGGCAAGATGGTGATGTGAAAGAACCATTGACAGACGACTGCATGAAAGTGCATGTTTTCGGTACAGTTTCCTCTCCTTCATGTGTGAATTACGCTCTGAAAAGAACAGCATATGACCAAGCAGAAAACTTTGGCCTAGAAATAACACACATAATTTATAGTAACATCTACTCATGGTTTGACTAAATATGTAGAAGAGGAGGATTCCATCTTACCAAGTGAGTGAGTAAGTAACCAAAGGAAAGTTTTAGAAAACATTCCAGAAAATGAACTAGCAAAGTGTGTCAAACATTTGAACATCGATGATGAGAGGTCACCCGCTGAGAGAGCACTTGGCATGATGTGGTCCATTGAAAAGGATGAGTTTGGATTCAGAATTGAGATGAAAAATAGACCACCAGCAAGAAGGGGTATTTTGTCTATATTCAGCTCTATCTATGATCCTTTTGGATGTGTCTCTCCAGTAGTGCTCCCAGCTAAACAGTTACTTCAAGCCATGTGTTGGTTGAAGTTGGGATGGGACGAAGAAATTCCTCTGGATCTGAGAAGGAAGTGGCAGAGCTAGCAGATGGAACTACCAAGGCTACCAGAGTAAAAGATGGAAAGATGCATAAAACCAGAAGAATTTGAGGATGAGCAACTCGAGTCAGTCACCGTTCATCACTTTGCTGATGCCACTGAGTCAGGCTATGGTACTGTTTCGTATTTGGTATTGGTGAATGATGTAGGAGAGATCAAGTAAATCACGAGTGGCCCCACTCAAGCAGGTGACGATTCCAAGAATGGAGCTGACAGCAGCAACAGTAGCAGTTTGAGTTGATCATATGATCAAAGGGGAGCTTTAAATTGAAGTGGATAACACCTACTTTTGGACTGACAGTATGTCTGTGCTATGGTATGTCAACAGCGGAACAACACACTTTAAGACATTTGTGGCTAACAGATTAGCAGTTATCATTGATGGCTCCAACCCAACTCAGTGGCGTCACATTGAGTCGGCACACAGTCCTGCTGATGTTTGCTCTAGGGGGAGAAAAGTTGAACAGTTTCTTCAGATGGAAGGATGGCCCAGCAGGAAGATAAATGGCCCTCAAGAGCAGAACTTAGTTAGTTTAACGCACCACAAGATCCAGAAGTAAAGAGTTGTTCTTGCAAGTACTCTTAAGCCAAATGACACAGAGAGAAGTGCTCTTGACTAAGTAATTCAGCATTACTCAGACTGGTTCAGGCTGAAGAAGGTAGTTTGCTGGATGTTAAGATTTGGAAGATGGATAAAGGTGAAGCACAAGTCGCACAAATCCCCACAAGATTTGCAGGGTGCACTTACTCTGAAGGAACTGTAAACTGCAGAGAAGAAATATTTACGACATATAATAATAATAATAATAATAATGTGTGGACTTATATAGCGCACGTATCCACCAACTAAGTGGTGCTCAAGGCGCATTCTTTTTTACGTGCATTACACAACACACGGGACCTACGGCTTTACGTCCCATCCGAAGGACGAAGCAATTATGGTTAAGTACCTTGCTCAAGGACACAAGTGTCATGACCGGGGCTCGAACCCACACCCTGCTGCTGGCAACACCAGAACTTGAGTTCGGTGCGCTAGACCGCTCGGCCACGACACTCCACGACACTCCACGACACTCCACATGACACTGCAGATGAAATTAGAATGCTAGAAGTCAAGGGTGACGGAGGTGGAGTTAGGAGTAGCAATCAAATTCCAAAGGTGTCAGGAAAACCATTTCCATCTACAGAGTTGACCCAGTTCTCAAAGATGACCCGTTACGAGTAGGAGAAAGATTGAGCAGAGCCTCGCTACCAGATGATGCTAAGCATCCCATTATCCTCCCTAAAGTTAGTCATGTTTCAACTTTGATTTTGAGGTATGTTCACGAGATGTCTGGGCATAGCGGAAGGAACCATGTACTTGTAAGCTTTCAACAGAAGTACTGGATGCCAGGTACAAACTCGGCAGTTAGACGGTTAGTTGGAAAATGTCTGGCATGCAGAAAACAGAGGACCAGATTAATGGAAAGGAAGATGGCTGACCTGCCTTCTGATAGGCTCAGACCTGACGAGCTTCCCTTCACCAGACTAGAAATGGACTATTTTATCTCAATTGAAGTAAAAAGAGGTCAAAGTGTACTACAACGGTATTGAGTTATCTTTACCTGTCTTGCTTCACAGGCAGTACACATTGAGAAAGCCGACTCTCTGGACACAGATTCACGTATTGATACAATTTGACGATTCATTGTTCGCAGAGGAAATGTTAAAGAGATGAAGTCGGACAATGGAACCAATCTTGTGGGTGCAGAAAAAGAACTCAGAAAGGAGATAGGTTGGAATAAAGCCCAACTAAACAATGCCCTGTTGCAAAGGAACATCCAGCGATTCACTGATTCCCTTTTGCAGACCCGAAAGAAAGGTGCTTCTTTTCTAAAGACGGGCACCAGTGAAACCACAGTGAAACATCGACCCCAATAATCATCAATATGCAACATAATGAACATATTCATGATCAAACAGCCAATGAGAAAAATAATAAAGTAGCAACTATGCAAATCTATCCAATCACGACGTGCAGAAATGGGCATGTGATACTGGGATCCTGAATTACAACCTCATGCACAATGCACAGTCTGCAGCTCAAAACATGCATCTCAAAAAGTACAATATATATACTGTAAATAGTACATAACCATGCACGTGAATATAGCATGTGCTAATTGAGTAGTAAATAGTTCCAAAAAGAGTTGGTTGGTTGTAACTCAACATTTTGATCAGTATTCTCTGATCATATTCAGCAGAAACAAAGTTTACTTTGTTTAGAAAATAAAACTACAAATGAATCTGAAAGATAAATAGACAATAATGTATTGCATCAAATTAAAACATAAAATAATTTCCTTGTCCTTCAGCCATGCGTAACTGAGAGTTTTGATTAATGTTACATTTTATTTTGAAAAACATAACCAGGTACAGTATAATGAAGCATGCTGGTTCCACCTTTTGAACACAAATTTTACAAATGTTTGTTGTCCCACAGGCCTTCCGTTGACACATTTTTCAATCGGCACACATGAACTTCTCACTTCATCTGTATTTGTTAGCCATGAGATGTAACTTCAGTCAAGAGAAATTGGTTGCTCGATGCTGCGTAATTGAAATTGATGACATGAATACTTACAAGGTTTGAAGACTTTGTACACCATTAAATATTCCTGGTGCAATTTCACTGATTTTGTTGTCTTGCAGCGATCTTACATTGGAAAACAAAGTAGCGTTAAAACAAAATCATTAAAACCTGTTAATATGGTTATTTTCAACAATATTCTTAGATTTCCTGAAGAAAACGTTTTCATGTTATCAAATTGACAATGCTTCGGGATGCAACATATAACAGAACAGTGTTCAGATTATGACCAGCCTAATCATGAAAACTTACAATTGGATGAGATTGTGTAGACCATCAAAAGTCCTGGGTGCAAGATTACTGATATTGTTGCTGTACAGATATCTAAGATGGTGAAAAACATTGTATTGAAACATAAATCAATTGGTAATATTCAAAAACATTTTCAGATTTCAGTTCATGAAAGCATACTTAAATCAAAGTGATTGGTCAAATACAGAAATTATTCTGCCAGCATTATATAATAACCACAATCAGAACAATAAAAACGGAATTTCGATAGACAACATTGGATGTACATCGATATAAAAAAAAGATGCAGTGGAATGCTACCCATCGTCTTACAAGTGTTATTGTATGGGACAAGTTATTTATTATTAAAAAAAAAAAAATTAAATATATGATTTGTACAAATGTTGCTGATTACGATGTGTCATACGTAGACTAAATTTACAATAAATAGACCTAAATATATTTCAATTGGCAAAAATGAACCACGCACTTCTAATCTAATTTGTTTGCATGCAGTGAGAAGTAACTTCAGTCTAGATAAATCGGATGCTCGATGCTGCGTGATTCAAATTCATGACATGAATACTGCGCCCCTTGCTCATTTACTACATCAAAAACAAAATGATTACAGGAACAAACTAAAATAATTTTAAAAGGAAACAGATTTTACGGCATCTCAAGAAATAAAATATTCTGCCTCTCGCCACAAGTTACATTATAGGCAGGCGCCCTCAGTCAACTACAGACTATGTTATAAATTCATAAAATAAGCAGGAGCAGACCTAGCCAGAATAATTGAAGTTTATGAGGTTACTGCACTCTAGCTATGACTGAAACCGTAGTCAAGTGTACTGAACCTTAGGACAAAAATGGGATAAGTGTTAGGGGATAGACATGGTAAATATCGACACAAGGCAAGTAATAAAATAAAATGGTACTTAAACAGAACAGATGAGGTGGTGGATGGTGCAATTTAGAATAAGACAAAATACTCCCCTAATAAAATAAATAATTCCAAAATGGGGCACCTGACCCTTGGCTAACTAGCTTTACTTATAATTTGAAATCTTAAAGGAACAAACTAACATAAAAAATATGGGCCATTTTTTTTTGTTACACTACCCTCGCCTGTACAAAAGGCACATTTCTGCACCTGAAAAATACAAAAACAATTTCTTGACAAAATTTCATTTGCGCTCCCCCCCCCCCAATTTTTTTTTTATGTATACAGCCTCCATCATCTATGTGTATATTATGACTTCACAGGTTTTCCAACAGTTGGAGCAGAAAAACAGTAATAACGTCAAATTAGCACGAGATTTGTGATCACTCTAAACAATTTAGCTGTCTTGCATAAACGCAAATTAACTATTTTGAAGCATTCCACAATCCATTGATTAAATACAACTGACACAAGCTGTTTCTATCTCACTTTAGTGTCCATCTCATCTGGTCTGCAGCCCAAATAATGCACAGTGTTCTTATGCAGTTATATTCAATAATCATAACTGTTCATTTAGTTCATGTCACAAAATCTCCAGCAATGTTCTTTTCGGATTCCTCCTCTCCATCCCTCTCACCACCACCAGCCGCTGCTGCTGATTCTCTGGTAGGGTATGGTTAACATGTTGGTTGCTGGACGTTTCTCCTCAGTCCCCCAGGTTCTCATCAGTAGCATCATTGCTGCCAACCAATCCATCCAGCTGCTCTGTCTCACCATTGTCAATGGCATCTCTGGTAGTAACACCCTGACTGCAGTTATCGCCCAAGACTTCTTGTGAAAAAGAGCTTGAAACACACAGCTTTAGTCTATCGAAATTTCGAAACTATCGAAACTTTTCTATGTCGTTTCTCCATATGTTTGATACAGTAGACTGTATCTGAAATGCGTTTGATGACTTGATAAAGGCCCTTCTAGTGTGATTGGAATTTAAGGCTAAGCCCAATTTTACGAAGATACCTGTAAAGCCAAACTAGGTCATCTGGAGAGTACAGACTGCCCTTTAATTTGACATTGTACAACTGTTTTTGCCTTTTCTGCTCTCCTTGAATTTTTTTTTCTTGCCACTTCAAAGGACTTTCACATACGGGAGTAAAGTTCGGATGCATACTCATCTGGACTTGTGTTTTCTCTCCTTTCAGGATGACTAACTAATAAATCTAGTGGCAATGACAACTCTCTTCAAAACATTTTATTTGGGCTAACCCCAGTCGTTTCCTGCTCATTTGCTCGATACGCCATCATGGCGTATGGAAGATGTACATCCCAATCAGACTGGTCTTCACTAACATACATACTGAGGATAGTCTGTATCGTAAGGTTGAACCGTTCGACAAGACCATCTGACTGGGGGTGGTAAGGAGTCGTACGAGTTTTGTTTATTCCTAACAACTGACAAATTGACTGAAAAAGTCGGCTTTCAAAATTAGTTCCTTTGTCAGAGTGTATACTAAGTGGAACACCAAAGCAACAAATAAACTGTTCAACTAACACTTTAGCAACTGTTTGTGCTTCTTGGTTGCGTAAAGGATACACTTCTGTCCACTTAGTAAAGTAATCCATGACTACTAAAATATATCTGTTGTCACGTTTCGAATGGGGCAACCGTCCAAAAACATCTATGCCCAATCTTTTTAATGGGGCAACAACAGCAGAAGGTTGCAGAGGGGCCTGCAACCTTGGAGCCGGAGACTTTCTTCTGACACAGGCATCACATTGACTAAACGTTCTACCTCATCACGGTAGCCAACACAGTAGTTTTGTGCTGATTGCCAGACCTATGACAAATATCAAAATCAAAAGAACTTAGTGTGTCTAACCACCTAGGAAGTTGTCCCTGGATATTTCTGAAATTAAAAAGCCATTGAAGAGAACCGTGATCGGACAAAATGAACAACAGCTAGAAGCTCACGCCTGGGGATGCAGTAACTGAGTTCTGCTTTGCTAAGCTTTCGGCTCGCATACCCAATTGCCTTTTCTTGACTATTCTGAATTTGTGAATAAACCACACCTACAGCATCTCCACTGGTGTCTGTGTCAAGGATAAATGGTAATGAGAAATCTGGAAAAGTCAAAATTGGTGTAGAAGTTAATTTCTCTTTCAACAATGTAAAAGCCATGTCACACGATGTGTCCATTTAAATTTGACATCTTTCTGTGTAAGTCGGTGTAATGGTGCAGCAATACAGCCAAAGTTTCTTATAAATCGACTATAATACGAACACAACCCCAGAAAACTTCTAACATCTTTAAGATGACGTGGAGTAGGCCAGTCACACACTTTAGCCGTCTTCTCTTGTGCTGATAAAATGTGACCAAGGTAATGGACATCAGTTTGAAATAAAGAGCATTTCTTGGGTTTTAATTTAAGACCTGCTTCGGACAAGTCGTCTAAAAACTTCACCTAAACGTGTGACATGTTCTTCAAAGGATGGTGCAAAAATAAGAATATCATCTAAATAGACAAGACAAGTTTTCCAGTGGAGCCCACTTAAAACCAACTCCATCAGTCTTTCAAAGGTGCTATGGGCATTACAAAGCCTGAAGGGCATGATATTGAAATCAAACAGGCCACTACCTGTAGTGAACGCCGTCTTTGACTTGTCCTAAGGGTAGATTTCAACCTGCCAGTAGCCACTTACAAGATCTAAGATGAAAACCACTTGGAGCTAGCAAGAGCATCGAGACTGTCGTCTATTCGTGACAAAGGATACGCATCTTTGAGTGTTACTTCATTTAGTTTTCTATAATCTATACAAAAACGTGTAGATCCATCCTTTTTAACCAACACCACTGGGCTTGCCCAAGGACTGGAAGATGGAGAAATAGCATCAATCACATCTACCCGTTTCTGTGCTTCATGTCTTTGGTGGTAAGGTAATCGTCACGCATGGTTTGGCATTACCCGTGTTTATGCTGTGATACAAGCTCTACTCAGCAAGGTGGTTGGAGAAAGTGAAAGAAAAGGACTAAGCATCAAATGCAAAACGACAGAATGTATGGTAATAAGCAAGAGAAAAGATGTTCAAAAAAATGTATACTAAAGGTTGGAGACAAGACAATCAAACAAGATAGCAAGTTCACATACTTAGGAAGTGTTATTACACAAGATGGAAGATCCGACACAGAAATAAAGAAACAAATTGGAATAGCAAATTCAAATTGAGAAACATACTGAAAGACAGGAAGTTAACCATGAAAACCAAAATAAGAGTTCTTAACTGATATGTATACTCTGTATTCTTATACGATAGTGAATGTTCGACTATCCCTACAGCAAAAACATCCGAAAAAGGCAACTGAAGTTCCTCGGCCACATAATGAGAAAAGAAGGGCTGGAAAACCTCACCTTAACTGGGAAGATTGAAGACAGTAAAGTAGAGGACGGCAACGGCTGACATACATGCACAGCTTAAGCAAGTGGGCAAAAATTCCTGTGCAAAAGATATTAAGGGCTACCAAATACAGGGAGAAGTGGATATCCATGAGCGCTGACGTCCTGGAAGGACATGGCACATAGAGAGAGATGTCACTTTTGTCTGTCCAAGTTCACCAGAATTTGAATTTTTTTTGCTGTGTTCATGTAACAAATCTTTCAGTTTATGCTTCTGCTCTACGGTCAACTGGGCAGAACTACGCTCAAGCAGTTCCTCCACAGCTATGCCTAATGTATCTGAACTGTTGCTCATTTTCCACTGGATCTCCTGGTTAAAAAAAAGCAATGTGTGTGCCTTTATGCAACACGGAAGGCTTGGGTTGCACATTAAGGACTCATATTGGAATAAAGTTTTTGTGAGGGTTTGCAAACACTTGTCCAACCAAAATACCATTGTTACTATCTGCAAATCTTCTTGAAGATTCTACTACTCCTGAAGTTACTTTACCACGCATGTGTAATTTACCAGGGACAATTGTCTCTTGGTTAGTAGGGATTACAACTGTCTCTTGGTTAGTAGGGATTACAACTGTCTCTTGGTTAGTAGGGATTACAACTGTCTCTTGGTTAGTAGGGATTACAACTGTCTCTTGGTTAGTAGGGATTACAACTGTCTCTTGGTTAGTAGGGATTACAACTGTCTCTGCAACTGAAATGCGACGTCAACACATCTAAGTGGTAATCTCTGTGATTATTGGAACTGTTACTTTCCCAAATCTAATTTTGCATTGAGGAATGTCGAAAATTTGACCACAGCTTGTCAAGAAATCCAACCCCATAATACCAGCATAGGTTATTTCTGCTACAAGGACTTTGTGACGTCTGCGTAATCCACCAACTCTAATAGTCAACATAGCACAACCAATTACGTAAGGTTGAACCGTTCAACAAGACCATCTGACTGGGGGTGGTAAGGAGTCGTACGAGTTTTGTTTATTCCTAACAACTGACAAATTGACTGAAAAAGTCGGCTTTCAAAATCAGTTCCTTTGTCAGAGTGTATACTAAGTGGAACACCAAAGCAACAAATAAACTGTTCAACTAACACTTTAGCAACTGTTTGTGCTTCTTGGTTGCGTAAAGGATACACTTCTGTCCACTTAGTACAGTAATCCATGACTACTAAAATATATCTGTTGTCACGTTTCGAATGGGGCAACCGTCCAAAAACATCTATGCCCAATCTTTTTAATGGGGCAGCAACAGCAGAAGGTTGCAGAGGGGCCTGTAATCTTGGAGCCGGAGACTTTCTTCTGACACAGGCATCACATTGACTAAACGTTCTACCTCATCACGGTAGCCAACACAGTAGTTTTGTGCTGATTGCCAGACCTATGACAAATATCAAAATCAAAAGAACTTAGTGTCTCTAACCACCTAGGAAGTTGTCCCTGGATATTTCTGAAATTAAAAAGCCATTGAACCGTGATCGGACAAAATGAACAACAGCTAGAAGCTCACGCCTGGTGATGCTGTAATTGAGTTCTGCTTTGCTAAGCTTTCGGCTCGCATACCCAATTACCTTTTCTTGACTATTCTGAATTTGTGAAAGAACCACACCTACAGCATCTCCACTGGCATCTGTGTCAAGGATAAATGGTAATGAGAAATCTGGAAAAGTCAAAATTGGTGTAGAAGTTAATTTCTCTTTCAACAATGTAAAAGCCATCTCACATGATGTGTCCATTTAAATTTAAGTTGGTGGAATGGTGCAGCAATACAGCCAAAGTTTCTTATAAATCACCTATAATACGAACACAACCCCAGAAAATTTCTAACAATCTTTAAGATGACGTGGAGTAGGCCAGTCATGCACTTTAGCCATCTTCTCTGGATTCGTTGACACACCTTGTGCTGATACAATGTGACCAAGGTAACAGACTTCAGTTTGAAATAAAGAGCATTTCTTGGGTTTTAATTTAAGACCTGCTTCGGACAGTCGTCTAAAAACTTCACCTTTGACTTGTCCTTAGGGTCGATTTCAACCTGCCAGTAGTCACTTGCAAGATCCAACGATGAAAACCACTTGGAGCTAGCAAGAGCATCGAGACTGTCGTCTATTCGTGGCAATGGATACGCATCTTTGAGTGTTACTTCATTTAGTTTTCTATAATCTATACAAAAACGTGTAGATCCATCCATTTTAACCAACACCACTGGGCTTGCCCAAGGACTGGAAGATAATAATAATAATAATATTGTATAGATTTATATAGCACACGTATCCACCAACTAAGTGGCGCTCAAGGCGCATTATATTATTATCCCTGCTCATAAGGCTCATAAGGCTCATAAATCATTCCTGAAACCATCTCAGCTCCCTGGGGAGTATACAGCTCAATTGCTGCCATTTCTAGCGCATATAGAGCAAACCATCTCTGCCTTCACAGGTACCCATTTAACCCCTGGGTGGAGAGAAGCAATTATGGTTAAGTGTCTTGCTCAAGGACACAGGTGTCACGGCCGGGGCTCGAACCCACACTCTGCTGCTGGCAACACCAGAACTTGAGTTCAGTGCGCTAGACCGCACGACAATCCACTTTACGTGCATTATACAACACACGGGACCTACATGTACGGCTTTACGTCCCATCCGAAGGACGAAGCAATTATGGTTAAGTACCTTGCTCAAGGACACAAGTGTCACGACCGGGGCTCGAACCCACACCCTGCTGCTGGCAACACCAGAACTTGAGTTCGGTGCGCTAGACCGCTCGGCCACGACACTCCATATGGAGAAATAACACTTGCATCAATCACATCATCTACCCGTTTCTGTGCTTCATGTCTTTGGTGGTAAGGTAATCGTCGCACCGGTTGCCAGCATGGTTTGGCATTACCTGTGTTATGCTGTGATATGTCACTTTTGTCTGTCCAAGTTCACCAGATTTTGAAAAAAATTGCCGAGTTCATGTAACAAATCTTTCAGTTTATGCTTCTGCTCTACAGTCAACTGGGCAGAACTACGCTCAAGCAGTTCCTCCACAGCTATGGGGCCGTCCATAAAGTACGTACGCACGAAGGGGAGGGGGTTGTTGACATTGCGTACACCATGCGTACAGGGGGGAGGGGGGGTCCAAGCCAATGCGTACCGTACCCAAACCGACAATTTGCTTTTGATGAATTATCATGAAATCAATGTACTATCTCATATAAATAACTACCAGGACCAGCTTTTGTGCATCGAAAAACAGTTATAACACAGTACCCTTCACCCCAACCAAAAGTAAATTTATCTTCCCAGCGCTACCGCCAGCCACCTTCGGCCTATAGACCACAACATTACTAAAATAAAAAGACTGCTATGAAACCGGCAGTGTACGCAGGAAACGTACAGGTGATTGATACAATGTATCAATTTCATCCGCGTGCTGTCGCTCACAATGTAATGTAGTACAGCTGTATACGATGTACCTGTAAATATTCCCATGGTGATGTAATCGACGGCTGCATGAGTTGTTTGTTAAACACTGAAAAAATAGTGGCTTGAAGCCTGCATTTATTTTGTCGTATAAAAAACACGGTCAGAATGGCTAGTACCGGGGGAAATTCCAACTCGGGGCGCTACGCTAAACTTGTGGAGATGTACAAAAAAGCAAATCCAATGAAGAAGAAACAGTTGCAACTAAAGGAAGCACAAGATCTTTGGAGGCGGGTGAAAGTCGACAGTGAGGCCTATGAACATGCACGTATTAGGGAACTCAAGTTATCATCCTTGTTGCTATCTAGTTTTTTTTTTCCAACAGCCTGTATAGGCACAATTACATGTACTGCAGGTAAACAAAAACAAACAAAAAGATCTACGTCTTGTATATCAACTGCCTCTTGTTCAAACACATTTTCGTGAAAAGTGTTATTCACTCAATAAACCACTCATGAAACCATTCTCAATAAACCACTCATGAAAAGTCAAGGGCAAACTGTGCAAAAAAGTGTATAAGGATATTTTTCCCCTTTTTTGGTTCAAATATGTCATCATTGACTGCTGTTTTGGTGTAAAATATATCACTGTTCAATCATTTCCAGGTCCGTTAATAAAAATGTTTGCAAATTTTTTTCTGTCAACATTTTGTGATTTCAGTCTTTGGATGCGACATGCGAATCATACTACTACAGCAGGTGTACTGTGACGTTTAATGATGCTAGAATAAGGTAGTCTGAGAAGTCAAAAAGAGATATGGAATGCGTATGCGTACAGGGGGAGAGGGGGGTTGGAGCCACTGCGTATGCCATGCGTACAGGGGGAAGGGGGTAAAAAAAAGTCGGCATTTCGTGCGTACGTACTTTATGGACGGCCCCTATGCCTAATGTATTATCTGAACTGTGTGCTTGCTCATTTTCCACTGGATCCCCTGGTTGAAAAAAAGCAATGTGTGTGCCTTTATGCAACACGGAAGGCTTGGGTTGCATATTAAGGACTCGTATTGGAATAAAATTTTTGTGAGCGTTTGCAAACACTCGTCCAACCAAAATACCATTGTCACTATCTGCAAATCTTCTTGAAGATTCTACTACTCCTGAAGTTACTTTACCACGCTTGTGTAATTTACCAGGGACAATTGTCTCTTGGTTAGTAGGGATTACAACTGTCTCTGCAACTGAAATGCGATAACACATCTAAGTGGAAACCTCTGTGATTATTGGAACTGTTACTTTCCCAAACCTAATTTTGCATTGAGGAATATCGAAAATTTGACCACAGCTCGTCAAGAAATCCAACCCCATAATACCAGCATAGGCTATTTCTGCTACAAGGACTTTGTGACGTCTGCGTAATCCACCAACTCTAATAGGCAACATAGCAAAACCCTCAACCTGTAAGGTAGGTACTACCTTCCACATCAACTACTGAATAATTACCAGCATTACATGTATATAGTAACTACAATAAAAACAGAATTTCGACAACACTGGATGTGCATCGATATAAAAAAAGATTCAGTGGAATGCTACTCATCGTCTTACAAGTGTTATTGTATGGGGCAAGTTATTTATTATTTAAAAAAATAAAAATTTAAAAAAATAAAAAAATAAATTAAATATATGATTTGTACAAATGTTGCTGATTACGATTTGTTATACGTAGACTAAATTTACAATAAATAGACCTAAATATATTTCAATTGGCAAAAATGAACCACGCACTTCTAATCTAATTTGTTTGCATGCAGTGAGAAGTAACTTCAGTCTAGATAAATCGGATGCTCGATGCTGCGTGATTCAAATTCATGACATGAATACTGCGCCCCTTGCTCATTTACTACATCAAAAACAAAATGATTACAGGAACAAAGATTTTACGGCATCTCAAGAAATAAAATATTCTGTCTCTCGCCACAAGTTACATTATAGACGCCCTCAGTCAACTACAGACTATGTTATAAATTCATAAAATAAGCAGGAGCAGAGCTAGCCAGAATAATTGAAGTTTATGAGGTTACTGCACTCTAGCTACGACTGAAACCGTAGTCAAGGGTACTGAACCTTAGGACAAAAATGGGATAAGTGTTAGGGGATAGGCATGGTAAATATTGACACAAGGCAAGTAATATAAAATGGTACTTACACAGCACAGTACAGATGAGGAGGTGGATGGTACAATTTAGAATAAGACAAAATACTCCCTCATAAAATAAATAATTCCAAAATGGGGCACCTGGCCCTTGGCTAACTAGCTTTACTTATAATTTGAAATCTTAAAGGAACAAACTAACATAAAAAATATGGGCCAAATTTTTTTGTTACACTACCCTCGCCTGTACAAAAGGCGCATTTCTGCTCCTGAAAAATACAAAAACAATTTCTTGACAAAATTTCATTTGCGCTCCCCCCCACAAAAAATAAATAAATAAATAAAATAAAAAATTATGTATACAGCCTCCGGCATCTATGTGTACAGGTTTTCCAACAGTTGGAGCAGAAAAACAGTAACAATGTCAAATTAGCACGAAATTTGTGATCACTCTAAACAATTTAGCTGTCTTCCATAAACGCAAATTAACTATTTTGAAGCATTCCACAATCCATTGATTAAATACAACTGACACAAGCTGTTTCTATCTTTCACATACGGGAGTAAAGTTCGGATGAATACTCATCTGGACTTGTGTTTTCTCTCCTTTCGGGATGACTAACTAATAAATCTAGTGGCACTGACAACTCTCTTCCAAACATTTTATCTGGGCTAACCCCAGTCGGTTCCTGCTCACTTGCTCGATACGCCATCATGGTGTATGGAAGATGTACATCCCAATCAGACTGGTCTTCACTAACATACATACTGAGCATAGTCTGTATCGTACGGTTGAACCGTTCGACAAGACCATCTGACTGGGGGTGGTAAGGAGTCGTACGAGTTTTGTTTATTCCCAACAACTGACAAATTGACTGAAAAAGTCGACTTTCAAAATTAGTTCCTTTGTCAGAGTGTATACTATGTGGAACACCAACGCAACAAATCGTCACCGTTTTCACGTATAGCCACTAATGTTAAAATGACAAATTATTGATTAACCCTAACTCCCTAGACAACAAAAACAATTGGAGGATTTTGAAGGATTTTTATTGTTTAGTAACAATGCTTAGGCAGTTAGGGTTAATACAGGTAGGGGCGTATATCTCAATAATTGCATTTTGCGTTTTCACGAAGAGCCACACATCCCCAAAGATGCATGTAATACATTGCAACAGAAGGGCGTAAATGTAGGTCAAATCATTTTTGCGTTTTCACGAAGAGCCACATGTCAGTGTGCGCGTGATCACGTGACATGCGCATCCCTTTCCTATGTAAAAAAAACACATATTCAGATGGGCGTATAAGTAGGTCATCTCACTTTTTAGGTTTCACGAAGAGACACATATCTTTGACTAATTACTATGGCAATTAGCCAATATTTTAAACGAAATTAGTTAGTTAATGGAGAGGTTAAACTTTTACAGAATCATGTAAGGGGTTTTAAACTGCAAACCGTGGCTTTAGTATTGCAGATTTGCAGTTTTAAGCAAAGCACAGTATGAAATGTAAATCTCAATCACGCCATTTGAGATATGTGGCTCTTCGTGAAAACGGTGATGAAATAAACTGTTCAACTAACAATTTAGCAACTGTTTGTGCTTCTTGGTTGCATAAAGGATACACTTCTGCCCACTTAGTAAAGTAATCCATGACTACTAAAATATATCTGTTGTCACGTTTCGAATAAGGCAACCGTCCAAAAACATCTATGCCCAATCTTTTAATGGGGCAGCAATAGCAGAATATTTTTTCTTGCCACTTCAAAGGACTTTCACATACGGGAGTAAAGTTCGGATGCATACTCATCTGGACTTGTGTTTTCTCTCCTTTTGGGATGACTAACTAATAAATCTAGTGGCAATGACAACTCTCTTCCAAACATTTTATTTGGGCTAACCCCAGTCGTTTCCTGCTCACTTGCTCGATACGCCATCATGGTGTATGGAAGATGTACATCCCAATCAGACTGGTCTTCACTAACATGCATACTGAGGATAGTCTGTATCGTACAGTTGAACTGTTTGACAAAACCATCTGACTGGGGGTGGTAAGACAAGACAATCTGACTGGGGGTGGTAAGGAATCGTACGAGTTTTGTTTATTCCTAACAACTGACAAATTGACTGAAAAAGTCGGCTTTCAAAATTAGTTCCTTTGTCAGAGTGTATACTCAGTGAAACACCAAAGCAACAAATAAACTGTTCAACTAACACTTTAGCAACTGTTTGTGCTTCTTGGTTGCATAAAGGATACACTTCTGTCCACTTAGTAAAGTAATCCATGACTACTAAAATATATCTGTTATGTTTCGAATGGGGCAACTGTCCAAAAACATCTATGCCCAATCTTTTTAATGGGGCAGCAACAGCAAAAGGTTGCAGAGGGGCCTGCAACCTTGGAGCCGTAGACTTTCCTCTGACACATTCTACCTCATCACGGTAGCCAACACAGTAGTTTTGTGCTGATTGCCAGACCTATGACAAATATCAAAATCAAAAGAACTTAGTGTCTCTAACCACCTAGGAAGTTGTCCCTAGATATTTCTGAAATTAAAAAGCCATTGAAGAGAACCGTGATCGGACAAAATGAACAACAGCTAGAAGCTCACGCCTGGGGATGCTGTAACTGAGTTCTGCTTTGCTAAGCTTTCGGCTCACATACCCAATTGCCTTTTCTTGACTATTCTGAATTTGTGAATAAACCACACCTACAGCATCTCCACTGGTGTCTGTGTCAAGGATAAATGGTAATGAGAAATCTGGAAAAGTCAAAATTGGTGTAGAAGTTAATTTCTATTTCAACAATGTAAAAGCCATGTCACATGATGTGTCCATTTAAATTTAAGTTGGTGTAATGGTGCAGCAATACAGCCAAAGTTTCTTATAAATCACCTATAATACGAACACAACCCCAGAAAATTTCTAACATCTTTAAGATGACGTGGAGTAGGCCAGTCATGCACTTTAGCCATCTTCTCTGGATTCGTTGACACACCTTGTGCTGATACAATGTGACCAAGGTAACAGACTTTAGTTTGAAATAAAGAGCATTTCTTGGGTTTTAATTTAAGACTTGCTTCAGACAGTCGTCTAACAACCTAAGCGGGTGACATGTTCTTCAAAGGATGGTGCAAATATAAGAATATCATCTAAATAGACAAGACAAGTTTTCCAGTGGAGCCCACTTAAAACTAACTATCAGTCTTTCAAAGGTGCCAGGGGCATTACAAAGCCCGAATGGCATGATATTGAAATCAAACAGACCACTACCTGTAGTGAATGCTGTCTTTGACTTGTCCTTAGGGTCGATTTCAACCTGCCAGTAGTCACTTGCAAGATCTAACGATGAAAACCACTTGGAGCTAGCAATTGAGCATCGAGACTGTCGTCTATTCGTGGCAATGGATACGCATCTTTGAGTGTTACTTCATTTAGTTTTCTATAATCTATACAAAAACGTGTAGATCCATCCCTTTTAACCAACCCAACTGGGCTTGCCCAAGGACTGGAAGATGGAGAAATAACACTTGCATCAATCACATCATCTACCCGTTTCTGTGCTTCATGTCTTTGGTGGTAAGGTAATCGTCGCACCAGTTGCCAGCATGCTTTGGCATTACCTGTGTTTATACTGTGATATGTCACTTTCGTCTGTCCAAGTTCACCAGATTTTGAAAAAAATTGCTGAGTTCATGTAACAAATCTTTCAGTTTATGCTTCTGCTCTACAGTCAACTGGGCAGAACTACGCTCAAGCAGTTCCTCCACAGCTATGGGGCCGTCCATAAAGTACGTACGCACGAAGGGGGGGAGGGGGGGTTGTTGACATTGCGTACACCATGCGTACAGGGGGAGGGGGGTCCAAGCCAATGCGTACTGTACGCAAACCGACAATTTGCTTTTAATGAATTTTCATGAAATCAATGTACTATCTCATATAAATAACTACCAGGACCAGCTTTTGTGCATCGAAAAACAGTTAAAACACAGTACCCTTCACCCCCAACCAAAAGTAAATTTATCTTCCCAGCGCTACCGCCAGCCAACTTCGGCCTATAGACCGCAACATTACTAAAATAAAAAGACTGCTATGAAACCTGCAGTGTACACCGGAAACGTACAGGTGATTGATGCAATGTATCAATTTCACCTGCGTGCTGTCGCTCACAATGTAATGTAGTACAGCTGTATATGATGTACCTGTAAATATTCCCATGGTGATGTAATCGACGGCTGCATGAGTTGTTTGTTAAACACTGAAAAAATAGTGGCTTGAAGCCTGCATTTATTTTGTCGTATAAAAAACACGGTCAGAATGGCTAGTACCGGGGGAAATTCCAACTCAGGGCACTATGCTAAACTTGTGGAGATGTACAAAAAAGCAAATCCAACGAAGAAGAAACAGTTGCAACTGACGGAAGCACAAGATCTTTGGAGGCGGGTGAAAGTCGACAGTGAGGCCTATGAACATGCACGTATTAGGGAACTCAAGTTATCATCCTTGTTGCTATCTAGTTTTTTTTTTCCAACAGCCTGTATAGGCACAATTACATGTACTGCAGGTAAACAAAAACAAACAAAAAGATCTACGTCTTGTATATCAACTGCCTCTTGTTCAAACACATTTTCGTGAAAAGTGTTATTCACTCAATAAACCACTCATGAAACCATTCTCAATAAACCACTCATGAAAAGTCAAGGGCAAACTGTGCAAAAAAGTGTATAAGGATATTTTTCCCCTTTTTTGGTTCAAATATGTCATCATTGACTGCTGTTTTGGTGTAAAATATATCACTGTTCAATCATTTCCAGGTCCGTTAATAAAAATGTTTGCAAATTTTTTTCTGTCAACATTTTGTGATTTCAGTCTTTGGATGCGACATGCGAATCATACTACTACAGCAGGTGTACTGTGACGTTTAATGATGCTAGAATAAGGTAGTCTGAGAAGTCAAAAAGAGATATGGAATGCGTATGCATACAGGGGGGGAGGGGGGTTGGAGCCACTGCGTATGCCATGCGTACAGGGGGAAGGGGGTAAAAAAAAGTCGGCATTTCGTGCGTACGTACTTTATGGACGGCCCCTATGCCTAATGTATTATCTGAACTGTGTGCTTGCTCATTTTCCACTGGATCCCCTGGTTGAAAAAAAGCAATGTGTGTGCCTTTATGCAACACGGAAGGCTTGGGTTGCACATTATGGACTCTTATTGGAATAAAGTTTTTGTGAGGGTTTGCAAACACTCGTCCAACCAAAATACCATTGTCACTATCTGCAAATCTTCTTGAAGATTCTACTACTCCTGAAGTTACTTTACCACGCATGTGTAATTTACAAGGGACAACTGTCTCTTGGTTAGTAGGGATTACAACTGTCTCTTCAACTGAAATGCGACAACACATCTAAGTGGTAATCTCTGTGATTATTGGAACTGTTACTTTCCCAAACCTAATTTAGCATTGAGGAATGTCGAAAATTTGACCACAGCTTGTCAAGAAATCCAACCCCAAAATACCAGCATAGGCTATTTCTGCTACAAGGACTTTGTGACGTCTGCGTAATCCACCAACTCTAATAGTCAACATAGCACAACCTCAACC